>JAWWTY010000123.1:35139629-35175815 GCA_035222235.1 Margarornis squamiger
TTCTGTATGTTGACATTTTCTGTGGTGGTATTTTTATGGTATTTTTCTGCTTTCCTTTAACACAACACATTTTGAACATCACCTCATATTAATTTAGGTATTTCAAGGAAGGCCTCAGGAATCAGTGGGTAGGTTGCTATTTACTTAGACTAGAAATGAGGTAAAGAATGGAAAAGAAGGAACCAACAGAGCATTTGATGTCTGGTTGGCTTTTAAGCAGTATCATCTGTAAATCACTAGTCAAAGATTTGACTAGTGACAGCAATAATGATTTTCATGTTAACAGTAATCCCTGTCTCAGTCCTGAACTACCTCTCAGTACAAATAAATGTGACTGCTCCAAATGAGTCTTCTTCAATCATGTGTAAATGTACTATAGTCCTTTATCTTTGGTAAGTCAGGTTAAAGTCAGTCATACTGGTTTTGTCCAGAAACAACTGCTAGTTATTGTTGCAATATTTCTTGATTGCAAAATTAGTCATAATTCAAGTATTATTTTCTCTGACAAGAAAGAATTATGGCCATAAGTAAAATTATTATTTTTTAGTGGAGAACTGTATTTTAGGGAAGATTATATTAATTGAATCCTGATTTTTATAATAATTCATGCATCTTTCAAACATTTTGGCAATATGTATTCTTCTACCAGTTTTGTGATTCTTTAAAATTAATTTAAATGGTCAATTGAAAGCATAAAATGAATCAGTGTAAGAAATAGTCATAACAATTCTGGATAATGCCATACCAAACTTATTACATAGCTTTTGATTAACAAAACAACAAACTTTCCACTATAAATTAGCTAGACCATGCATTTATATGCATTTGTAGGTTTTCTTTCATTATGTTATTTATTCTCAGAACTTTGCTACGCTCCTTTGGGATATAATAGCAAAACCCCCAAAACATTTCTGAATCTTACATATTCTAGTAAGACTTTTTTTAACAGAAGTAAGCATGATCTCAGAAATACTCAGATGTGGTACAAATACATAGTGCTATGTGAAGTTATAATGACAGAAGAAACAGTAAAAAAAGAAAGAGCTAGGTAGAGAGATACTGTGCATAGAATGATTTGACTTTTGACATCTGGAAGTATTGCCATGTTGAAGTGCTACCTTGAAGTTTTATAACATGTTACTTTGAAAGAGAGAGAATTGTACAAGTCATTAGGCTCCTCCCCTATGATCTTTAAGGAAACCAGATTGTCACACAAGCATTGCTTTGTACATTAATAGTCTCAATGACACTGATACATCATACTTTCTATTGTGCAGTAGGCTCATTCACACAAGACTTGGTCATTCTCTGTTCTGAAGAAATATTTTCAAGCAGACCCACTTTGATGACTAGAAATTTGGTTCTCTTTTCTTACATTTTCTGTGCAACTTATTGCTTTGATTTTTTGTAGTATAAATTTTGTAAATAAATAGGGTACTTGAATATCTCAGTCCAAGCTTTGTTTCATTGGAATCAGTCTATGCTATACTATGCATATTGATAATGAATTGCTTATGATTTTTATTACAAATACAGATATCCCTAAATATGTACGAATTCCTTGAGGAATAATATGTACCGCATAAATGTCTAGAACAATTGTGTGAAGTATCTGTTGTTAGGAAAACTTAGGACAAAGGGAATAAATGCTTTCATATTTTTTTCTTTAAGTGAACTCAGGACATTGCCAAACACATACATTATATCAAGATTTCCACTGGCAAGAAATAGCAGTACATAAATGCTATATGTATGTTAATGTAAATAGTCTGAAATGTGGAGATCATGGGCAGCAAGTTTAGTCTGAAAATATCTTGGTATACTGAGTTGCTCTTAAGGTTGAAGATTTGTTATCTATGTATAAGCCATATGTTTGCTTAAGCTTCAAGTTTTAAAATTTAAGTAAATAAAATTATACATTTCCAGAAGAGCAGTAGTAGTAAGCATTTTTTGTCCTTCTTTGGCCATATTTGCTTCAATATGAAGGAAGACAGCTAGGAGCCTAGGAAAAGCAGTTTGCAATTAAATCAGCATGGTTATGGTTTCTGTAACAGTCTAAAGTACATAGTTACAATCTTTATCAGATAAAAAAACTTGCGGTAGTTTATTACAGAGAGTTCTCAATTCTTGAAGGAAATGCAAAAGTATCAAAGGTCTTTCTTCAGAATTTGAACATTAAATAAATCAGTAAAAGGATATGAGATTATTGAAAACACTTTCTTTTCCAGGTGCCAGTTCTACAGATTCAGAGAGTGGAAGTTTAATTTTCAAATCAAAATCTGGAGCTATGCCACAGTAAGTGTGCAAAGTAATACCAGTGTTGTACAAATGTTTTCAATAAGGGACACTAGGTAGTTTAAGATCTGAATTAGCATCTGGGGTACATTTGTCTATGTCTTATCTTTTCTACTTCTCTCATGTGATATAAATGTGTAGCATTTTAACTGTAGATTGTATTAATGTGCATGTTTGTTCTCTCAGAGAAGTCTGGCCTTACCCTGACAACAATCTTGTTGATACCAACTTTTCATATTCAGTTGTATCTTCAAGTTAACCAAGTCTTCATTTGTAATCACCCCATCCAGTGCCTCTAAAGAAATATGTAGAGGACTACAATTACAGAAACAAAATACATTTTAGTTAGTATTTTAAACCAGTACTTTTTATTGTGTGTGAGAGTGTAAATTAGCCAAAGACTGTGTTCTACTCAAGCTTCCTCCAATGTTGATCTTTTCAGCTGATAATGGCATATTTAAATATGTAAAAAACACAAGGTGGCTTATGGGTTTGCAACTAACACATTCTCATTTCAGCTCTTACAAAGTGCTTGCTGTTCTCTATTTTTCAGGGCCCAGAAGAAAACCACCTCTGTTTCATTGACAATAGGATCTTCTACGCCAAAATCTGGAGTGACCACAGCTGTAATTCAACCTATCTCTATGCCCAGTCAGCAGGTATGCTTAGAGACAAATTTTTAAATGAGTAAAAGTATTTCAAATTTTCTTTCAAAATTTTTAACTCCTGAAGAACTATCATTTTGAGGAAATATATTGTTGAGCTATAAATGTATATTACTATATTAAGAATGGTGATTTTAAAAAATTAAATATATATCCAGTGAATAGGACATAAAAGTTAATATGTGTATAGATTCTTATGTGGTGTGTATCAACACACCATGTGACCATCAGACGGATCTGATGATGACAAAAATTACAGAGTTTATCACTTATTGATTCTTTTGGGACTGGAATTATTAAGTGACAAACTTCTCATTGGAAGTATAGAAACCTTCAAAGCTTGCATTTTTATTTCAGAAATATAAAAGATGTGAAATAGTGATGTCACTCAAGAAGTGTGGTCGAAAGAGAACACTGTAAGACTGCACATGTGAGAGTTTGCATTATTGCACAGATAAACGGAGGCCATATCACTGGATGCAGTATTCCTTCTGTTTTATAGCATTGTTGCATTGCTTTGCAGGTTCAAAGCCCTACTTCATACTTGCACCATCTGGATGGACCCAAGCCTATCTATTCTGCACCTATCTTTACAAAGGTATGTTTTATCCATCATGATTTTTATATCATACTGCTGTAGGCCAGAAGGAAATATCAACATTATATATCCTAATGCAGGAAGATTTTATAATGTTAAAGTGGTTACAGCTTTCATTGTCCTTTTCCGTATTAATGACTTCCCAAGAAAATGCTTTTCCACTGCAACAATGAAGTTCTTATGCATTCTACCCTATTAAAATCACTAGCAGGATTACATTAATATTCTGTATGTGTTTGTCTTATGCCCATGACTATTATCCATTGATAAATCTATCAAATATACCAAGGTAGGCACCCATTGCATATCACAGTCACGATAAAGTCTCATTCACAATAGTTTATCTACAGACAAGAACAAATAGTTTCATAGTAGTACTTACTGTTTAATAACTATTTGTTGACATGAAAATGAAGAATAAAAATTATTTCTCATTATTACTTTGGAGAAACATTTGGTTAAAAACTAATATGTAACAGCAAGTAGTTTTGCCTAGTAATAAGAGTAAGACCAATCAAGAACAAGCTTGTTTCTCCACAACTGTCTAGCTTAGCTCTATCATATTCCTTTCTCATGTCAAGAGAGGTCTGATTCTGTCCCTCATAATTCTGCACCCATACTGCAGGTATCACAGGAATAGTGATAGTGCACAGGAATAGTGGAGGTGCAAGACGTTAGAGAATGTGCGTACTGCAGGGTCAGGAGGCAGGCAACTTCCAAGTAAGGGAAACAGGAGAAATCCATCCCTCATTCAGAAACAATCAAAGCAATCAAATCTCTGTTCTTTCTTCCTAATTCTGGTATCTCTTGTCCCTGAAATCCATTATTAACTGGCTTAAGTCAACTGGGACGTACCAAACCTAAACAACTTTAATTACAGAAAAACGAACCAGATATGAACAACAATCCAGCCTCCTGATGTAAATTTTGTTCTATGCAAACTTCAGGGAACAGCCCAAAAATTTTTAGGTTTCCATGTAACAAAATTCTTATGTATTTGATTAACTAGAGATCTATGAATAGTAATTAGGGATAACTCTGAGCTTAGACCTAATTGCTCGTGCTTTGCTGCATCAAGGTCTAAAACTTTGTTAATAAATTGGAAAGGAAGTGAGACAGCCACTAGAGTAAAAAAGACCCTTTGATTTAAAATATAGAGATAGAGAACAAAAGTATAAACAGTAGCTATCACCTCTCAATTCTTTTACTTAAAATATTGTTTCTGCGCTCTCACTGCAGTTTTCTTTAAAGATTTAGATCTTTCCTGAAAATTTTCAGATGTGTGTAAGAATTTATTACAACCAGAACACTACCTCAGAAGCTATCAATACCCTAGTTAATATATCCTAATCATATTTGTGTCAACTAATTTTGCTTCATTTGTTATTTATGTCTTAGAGCTAAAACAGCTCCACCTTTTAGAGTGGGACCTGAAAGCAACACAGCTACTCTGTCAGGATCAAGTCAGTCAAGGTGTAATTAGTTCCAGAATTTTATTTCACTTTGTGGAAGAAGACTAAAAATTGAAGTTCAAACTGCAACGATCCACTTGCGCTAGTTTCTACACCTTTCCCAATTTTGGTCTTATTAAGAATGTATTTAACAATAACCTATTCAATAATTTTTAACTACCTAGATGGTATATTAAATTTAATCAGAATGAAAGAAAATGTTTATTGCAAAAATGTAATGACACAAAATAAAGTTGAATTACAAAGGGAATAAAAGACATTGTAATAATATAAAATGCTCCTAGTTTATTTGAATTGTGATTGCTGTATTTCAGGAGCTACAAAACTCCACAGCATCTGAGGGACAAGTCGTGGTATTAGAATGCAGGGTCAGAGGACTCCCTCCCATTCATGTTAAGTGGTTTCGACAAGGCATTGAAATTCAAGATTCTCCAGACTTCAGAATTCTCCAAAAAAGTAAGGCAATGTCATGTTTTAACTTCAGTGAACAGCTGAGCACCACACAGATGCTCGTTCACTCTCCCCTGGCATCTTGGGGAAATGAATTGGAAAAGTAAGAGTGAGAAAACTCGTGGGTTGAGTTAAAGACAGTTTAATAGGGAAAGGAAAAACCGCACAAGCAAAGCAAGACAAGGAATCTTTCCACCCCTTCCCATGGGCAGGCAGGTGTTTAGCCATCCTCGGCAAAGGAAGGTTCCATCACATGTAACAGTTATTTGGGAAGACAAGAGTGCTAACTGCGAATGTTCCCCCTTCCTCCTTCTTCACCCACTTCTATATGCTAAGCATGATGCCATATGGTATGGAATACACCTTTCATCAGTGCAGGTGTTTGTCCTGGCTGTGTCCCCTCCAAACTACTTGTTCATCCCCAGCCTCCTCACTATCTGGGAGGTACAAGTAGCAGAAAAGAGTTTTATAACAAAAACATCTCCCTGTTATCGATGCTGTTTCAAGCACAGATACAAAATATGGCCCCATACCAGCTACTATGAAGAAAATTAACTCCATCCCAATCAAAACCAGCACATTCTTCACCCTTTATTCCATACCATTTATGTCATGGTCAGGTCCCACACTACCCAATAGATCCTTATTAACCACCACCCCACTTCCCATCCTTTGATCTAATACACAGATACCATTCCCATAGTCTGTGCATCACCTATGTAAAATTTCACAAAATGTACATTGAGTTCAGTCCATGACTTTGGATGCTATCTGTTATGGTGATCCCTGAGGACAAGGACAGCTGGTGTGTTGCATAGAGTTACTGGGCACTAAAGCCAGTCTTGGTCATGTCACTGCTGCCCTTGTACTGCTTCTTGTGAGGGCTTCTTCTCCATTGGTTCATGGGGTTTCTGCTATAGTAATCCTATAACATGCATCTCAAATCATGGGTTACAACAATTTAAAGGTATTTCCATTACAATCTTCACCCTTGGTCCCAATGGACCAGACCACTAGACTTAACACTGGAATTAACTCCTCCCCTTGTTCCTAGCCTGGCTACCAACAAGGATTTCAGGCTGTTTTCACCCCAGGGGCAATCAATTCCAGATGTACTGGGTACCCCTCTAACTGAAAGCCAACAACTTGGCCTGAACTCTGCTGCCAGAGGGATTGAGAAAAATGTATTACTGATACCAGTTTCAGCATACCACTTGGCTGCCTTAGACTCCAGTTTGTTATTGATGTTCTAGCACATCCAGAATGCCTGCATCCGGCCAAACCCAACACAGACAATAATCTGAAGTGGTGTCCTTTGGTACAGGGTGGGGGAAAATCATGACATTAATCTGTCAGGGTTCAGTTTTAGATAGAGTCCTTTCTTCTTCCCGTTTCAGTGCTAATGGCTAGAAGTAATAATTGAACCACTGCTATTGACAGACAATTTAAATCTTCATGATTTTATAACACGTCTGAACAGTTCTGTACTTATTTACAGTATTTTGCTATAATATGTTCAGTATACTGATGTTTATTGATGTACTGTCTAATACCATTTGTCTTGTTTGTTTCCTCTCCTTATGATGTGATATGCAGAGCCACGATCTGCAACTGAACCTGGTAAGAATCATATGAAAAAATAATTTCTTCTTTCATTAGTTCTTTGAGTTTGTACTGAAGCCATAAATAGAAAAGTGTTTCTGCTGAACATTGGTAAAATGAAACCCCCTTAAAGACAATGCTACTTTATCACACCTTCCATACTGTACTCTGTCCTTTACATCAATTCCTTTATTAGTTAAACAGTAAATTCCATTTAAATCAGTAAGGAGAGTCTCACAGCTTAAGTTTTGAAGCAAATTCCATTCTCAGAAAACAAGTAGTTTGCATGCTACTGAGGAAAAAGGACAAGTCCCAAAAAATTCCATTACCCAAATTATAAGAATTTCGTGACACCCAACCACTAAAGGCTAGCTTTGCCAATTTAGCTTGGCAGATATGAAGTGTCTCAAATGCAAGTATAATCTGATCCTAGGGGGAAAAAAAAAAAAAATTTGAGTTTTTCTAGCCTATTCACAAGATAAAAGTCCTAGATTTCAACAAGTAAAAAGTATTCTTCCAGATACAGGTGTTCTCTGTCTGCTTCATTTTCCCATTATACATCATTATATGCTGGGGTAATTTCTTGAATAGTAAGTGGATGTTAAAAGACTGAGAATGTTTTTTTCTGTAATGTTTCTAAGTCAAACAACATGTAGAAGAGAAAACAGTGTCTGTCTGAACCTTGCTTCAAGACAGTGTCCAGTTGTGCTTGAATACTCTGGAATTTGGAGAGAGTTTTAATTCTGAAGCTGATAAAACCAGAAAAGTTTTCTATCTAGGATCTGGGTATTTCCAAAGAGTGTCTCTGAACTGAAAGGATCTTAGCAAAGAGAGAACGTTTTAAACTCTGATGGGTCACACTGGCAGACAGGACAGAATTAGCAGCTGAATGTTTGTAAAGTAGCACTGTGACTATGAGTACATAGGTTAGGAAAAAGCAGTGAAGGGTTAAGTCTAGGAAAAATGCAGCTTTCCATTAGTTTTCATGGAAATGAGAGGAGGGAAAGAGGGAAAATGCTGCTTCTTTTCTTTGTCAGTTATTCACTCATTTTTTTAATTCTTCACAAAATTCCTATACCTCTTTTACTTCATGTCCATTATACATTTACGTTACACACGTGCATGCTCTATCCTAACTGTTAATGCTTAGTCATAGTGTGCAACATCATCGCCTCTAGTATTTGCTGATGTCCTGAATGATTTGATTTATGGAGGCTTGACATTTGAGGCATGTGCAGGAAAGAAGAGTGTTGGAAAACACTAGTGTATCTAGCTCACTTTTACTAGGAGCTTCTTTCTACAAAATCACTTGAACTGCATTCACTTTGTCCTTTAACATGACAGATAATATCTGAAAGGACTGAAAATTTACACAAAAATTTCGAAGTATAAATATACTAGCATATCTTGGGGTTTTTCTTTTTAATATTCAATTTAAAACTGTTCTGTCAAAACTCACAATCATGAAAAATGTTTGCTTAATTTTGGTAATTTTTTTACCTTTTCACCCTCTTTAGTCAACCTAACATGTATAATGCTGGATGAACTAAGTATTTTAGAATAGTAATGTAGTGTTATCTAGTAGAAAGGAGAAGCACTTTTTTGTAGAAACAAAAGGTTAAAATTGCTTTGTGTGAATGGTTGAGTACAAAGGAAGCTGTATATTATGCTTCTTGCTAGTTGTTTTTTTTCATGGACAACTAAGCAATTTCCATATTGTTAGCTGCAAGGTTTGTATAGCCTATATGGCAGATACTGCTGTGGAAAAAGAATATTCATGTTAGCTCACAAAGCTATCAACTTTCATAACCTGCAATAGGAAACAGAAGGTGAGATTTTCAGTCCAAAAAAATCATCACTTTGCCAGCCCTCTCACAATACCTGCACTATCCTGTTAATAGTGCTGAATATTCTCCTTCCATTTCTGGTTAGTTTGCACTCCCTAGAGAGTACTGTGGAATGGATTCTTATATGAAAGGTACTTTTCTTGAGTTTTCCCATGTACAGAAAGTATCAAAGTATCTCATACGATTCTCAAAGCAGGTGGCAAGACAAGAATAAAAAAGCATCTCAAAACATGATTTTGGTATCTGTATTGTTGCAGCATAATAGACATTACAGTAGTGAATGTCTGACACCAATCTGACTGGTTCGTTGTTGGATTTTCTTTTTTCATGCCTGTAATTATGTTGTAATATATATTTATGAGCATCTTCCTGTTACCTAAAATGTATGAAAGAGTTCCAGTTTGGTATTTTGTTCTCTCCTGGATCTCTGCAGTTAGCTGTTCCTACTAAGCCCTATTGAATAAGGGGCAGTGTCTTACTCGCTACCAGAATTAAGGACAGTACACTTACTGGCTTACTTTTGTAGGAATTGGCACTGTGAATGCAAAGGGAATGTAAATAAAGTTTGGGCAAAATGTAAATATTTCCTTTTGGCATAAATAGTGAGCAATGCTTTATATATTAGTAGTAATTCTGCTGGTTTTTAGGGCGTCATGAATAATTTTTAAATTTCTACAACAGGAAGCTGGGTGTGGGTATCAGAAACGTAATAGGTTCAGCACTGGTTTGTGATGTAATTCATACTCTTAGAAGCCAGACTAAACAATGCACACAGAGGAAATTGTCCATAAGCAAACATACAAGTGCTGCTCAGTGCAGATGGTGAATACATGTGCAAGACTGTTAGGAAAATGTGCATAAGCTAGATAAGTAGTCAAAATTTTGAAAGACATTTTTCTAAGTTCTTCCAACACATCCATGTACAGCATCTATGGAATTTTATATCAGTTGTTACAAGTTGTAGTATTACTTTAATTGACAGTTGTCAACAGAAGTCCAACCATCAATAAACACTTTATAGCACCCAATAACATTGGTTATCCTTTGACAGGTCAGTAGTAATGATTTAAATGAAAAATATTGCATGAACTCACACAGGTAAGAAATTAAGAAGCTAGAGGGGTTTTTTTTGGCTACCATTTTTTTTTGGTACATTCTATCAACTATAATGTGTTTTGCACTCCTTTTTCTGTCTAGACAGAAATCAGTTCACATCACAAATCTCTCCAGACTGCTTTGTGAATTAATAGCTAGTCAGGTTACTTAAAGCCAACATCACAGTTTGTCAAATTACCCACTCTGTACTTCTTTCTGGGACATTTTGACTTTATACTGATTGAATCCTTCAAAGAACAGGCTGCCTGAGAATGAAAAATCCCATGGAATCGCTTGCCAGCTGTTGATATTTTGACCATTACTCAGCTGTCTGGAGACAGCCACAAACCGTATTGAATTACTTTAGAACGATTGTCTAATGGCATGTAAGAAAAAAACTATATGAAGTAATGAAGTAATTTTGCTTAAATTGCCAGGGAATTGCCACATATACATGCTTTTTTTACTTAAGCACAATACTGTGTATGTTCACTAAACACATCTCAAAAGATAGTCACCACTTGGATTGTTTTCTTGATCCCTATTTGACTTCTGTGTTCCAGAGTTTCAACTCCAGTTATAAAGTAACTCCCTTAGAAATTCCCCCTTATTTCTGCATAACCTTTGAAACTGACTATATATGGCAAATGCCACAGAAATCCTTAATCCCTGCCCACACAAAGAAAATAATCTTTCTGTTAGCTGATGCAATTTGAAACACGGCAACTCTGGTAAGTTAGCATGCATGTTGGATCCTTGCATTTTTTAGTGAAAACAAAATTATGACTAAGAGACTGTTTCCTTTCACTGCTGAGCAGCAAAGAAGGGGTTGGAGAGAACAATCTCCAGTGAGCTGTATCTCAAAATGCCAAATGAAGAGAAAAACTGGAAAACTGAAATTCTTTTTCGTTAAAAGTGGTTTGAATGACTTAAATGCTATTGCTTGTGAATAAAATTTTCAGTTTTACTCTGTGCTCACAAGATACCTCCAGAATTCTAGTCCTGTCAGTAACCTCGTTTTAAGTCTGACTGCTGTGATTGTCCTTTCTTGTTGATGCTTCCAGATTCAAAGATCTGATCTTTTTTGTACTATGTGATCTAAAAAAAAAAATAAATTCCTCTCCAATTGTAAACATTTAAAGCTTATTGGAGTGCATTAATCATCAGAGTTACATTGCTGAATACATTGATTTCAGCTTTCATGTATACACCTGACTAGCTGGCTTAGGCACTGACAACATCATAACTGCCTTAGTGTAAGCTTTAGCACAAACTTTTCCTTGACACTGAAAAATGTCTTAATTTCTTCTCAAACCTGAACACTGCTTTAGGGGCTGAAGTTCTGTGTTGCCATAGCAGTATTCCTATTCATTGTAGCCAAAC
This sequence comes from Margarornis squamiger, assembly GCA_035222235.1. Taxonomy (NCBI): domain Eukaryota; kingdom Metazoa; phylum Chordata; class Aves; order Passeriformes; family Furnariidae; genus Margarornis; species Margarornis squamiger. The sequence continues at coordinate 35,151,037 of JAWWTY010000123.1, forward strand.
TGGCTAGATAGCTGACCTCTTGGTCACTGATTACATATATTGTAACCTAGGCTCTATACCCTAGAACTGCATTTTATAGCTCACAATGACATTTGCTGTTGTTCAGTCTTCTTCTCAATATTTTGCAAGTGCTGTTTCAGGTATCTTCAAACATAGTCAGTTTTGTGTATCTTCTAAAAACTTTATTCTTCATTCCTTGAGTGACACAAACCCTATTAAACAATCCAGAACTAGGTCCAGCATGTCTGGGTGAAGGTGTATGCGATAGTGATGATCAGAAAAAATGAATACATTTTTTCAATATGTTATTGCAAGTTAAGGCATTTACAGGTCTGCTGTACTACCATTTATTATGCTAGTCTGAATATTCAGTTCTTCTCTATTTTCATTTCCCCATTCTCTTTATATGCACAGATACCTAGATGGGAAATTACCTGATGGGCATATTGCTTTGCCATTAAACTGGAGTTAAGGACTTGGGGAATATGAGGGAGAATAAGAGACAAGTTGTCTACAATTTGGCAGAGCTGTGTTTTGTTGGCTTTTTACCAGGAAACCACCACTGTGACTACCCGCTGTCTCTGTGTATCAGAAAACTTATGGCTTTTAACCTACATCTATGAAAATAGCTCTATTCATTGCATAGTAATGAACAACTGCTGACAAAAGATTACTTATTTCCCCAAACTGTATGTGCATTACAGTGGAGGAAGCTAATGGTCACATTTGGAGATGAAGTTGCAGATATAAGAACTACTGTACCTTCAATGTAATACAAAGAAACGTTCTGAAGTAAACACATTACCAGTGATGAAATTTGTTGAAATGCAACAGTTTTCTCTCTTACCAAAGTTTATTCTTCCTAATGGACTCGTGAACCATAAAGGGAAAGCATTGCTCTGTAAAATGTAATCATTCTTTCTAAATAACTGACAAAACAGTCAAGTACTTGCATGCCTAAGCATTTTACATGTTTCAGTGAACAAAATGCTTTTGTATTCATTTAGTCAAGTGTTAAATATGTTTTAAGGCCCTGAGAACAACATTTCAGAGCTGCTTTCTGGAACACATTTCTGTGATGAAATTATTTGTCAGCTGGTGATTGTGGAGAAGTAGAACAGACATTATTTACTTCAAATCTTCAGATTCTACTTAGCACAGTAACAGAAAGAAAAGTAATTACATAAGGATGTGAAGCTAGAAAAATACTCAGAGCACTATGCATCCAGAGTGTGTTATGGAAATCTTTAAAGAACTTTTCTCTTGCTGAATTAGTCTTTTATTTCTTTGGTTTCCACAGTTAGCAAGGACCTGTAGGTCAGTGATTCTTGGTTTGGAGGAGGAATATTGGTAAAGAAGATGGTAATGTGTTGTTCACACATGCTTTTTGCCCAAGCTGAGTTTTGATTTGTTTTTAGATTATTTTACATTTCCAGTTTAGACAGTTTCCTTATGATTGATCACAAATGTGTTGTAGTTTGCTCATCTGGCTGAAAAGACTGTGTTTTAAGCTCTGATTATTTCTGTCATCAATTTACTTTATTTTTTTTTTTACAAGGATAGCTGCAATTTACCATATATAACTTTAAACTATACCTCATCAATAAACGAAGCACATGATTGTAGAATCCATTAGAATACTTTTATCACTGAAGAGTGGAGATCAACTCTTCTCATGTGATCATTTTACATACTTTAAAAAATGGAAGAATGTTACACATTAATGAGCTCTGCTGTTTGAAAAATAGGAATTCTGCTGGTTGCTGTGTTTTATAGTGCCTTTGCCCTCATTTAAAGAGCAGTTCTCAGCCTGCCAGAGTGATCTTCTTCTGCAGTCCTGAAGTACTCATCTTTCAGAATTCTGCTGTTAAATGTACAGGAAACTAGTACGCTGTGCGTATCAGATTGCATCCCCAGAGTCAGTTCAGTCCAGGAGCATGCACGTGTGGTTAACAATACAGCTTCAACTGCTTGTAACACACCAAGACCAAAAAAAGCTGATCTCAGTAGTTCAAAAACTACTTTCCTGATAAGACCTTTCATGAGTCATTAATCTTCATCTGGGTGAGATAAGATCCAACATGCTGCAGTATTACCAGACATGCCTCTTGCAGCTACACAGAAAAGACTGGTCTGCATTGCCAAAAAAAAGGCATGTTCTGAAAAACAACTCTGTGCCAAATATTTAGTCAGTCATTCATTTTTAGCCCATTTCCAGTACAGGAAGTTTTTGGATACATTTTCACTCATAATTGGAAAAATTTCACAGCTTTTTTGTTAACTCTCTAAACAAGACATTTCGTTATTCCACAAAAAGAAAAAAAAAAAAAAAAAGCCCTTTTTGAAAATGTTTTCCATATTTGAAGTATAAGAAGGGAAATTGACCTTACTGAACCTCCTCTACAGAATAATTTTCATGTGAAGAAGAAGAATTGTGTGTGTAAATGTCCAAATTGCAAAATGCTTTTTTCTTTTTTTTTTATTAAACTGGTTGCTATAAAACTTACTTGCTTTGGTTTTAAGAGTAGAAAATCAGCATAAGCTAAAGAAACACCTAATTAATTAAGGAAACACACAATGTAGCATTGTCCAGGTATAAAATTCTCTTGGTATGTTGTGTAAATACTAGGATTATTTAGATTAGCTATACTGTGAAATTTAAAAAAAATTAGAGTACCATTACAAGTAGGGATAAAATAAAGTGAATTCTTTGAAAAAAATGGAAAAATATGCCTAAATAAGTGTGCCCGTTACAAGTGGATGCAATTGATTTAGAAAAAATTACTGTGATACCCAGGCCTAATATCTTTCATGCAACTTTTCTGACAGAGGCCCTGGTATAATCAAAGCATGTACTACAGCTTATCAAAGTAGAATGAACAGATTTCAGAGAGCTAGAGAATATGTCTGTGTCACAGCATTTTGAAGAGTTTCTAGGGATGCTGTTTTCTACTACATTTTCGGTTTATCCATTCTCACTTCTGTGCAGACAGAGACAGAAATTATTTTCCCAAACTCTGAATAAGAGGAACGTTTATGCATCTGGATTTTTTAATTCTGGTTAGTCTATACAGAAGAGTTAATTGAAAGTGGTAATAAAATACTTCCTGATTTTACTGCGACTGGAATTTTATCTGAGATACTGCATTACATGCAGAAAAAACTTCAGAGAAAGAAAGAATTGTGTGACATTTGTACTGGTGGTGTTATTTAGAGACACAAAAAGAGCTTGCAAGGATTCATTATTTATGGAAACCATGACATTGATTTGTATTCATTATTACTATCCTGGATAAAAATGAAGATATTGAGAGTGTAATATTACAGCACAGACTTGTGACTGCAAAAATACCGTTCAAGACAGTCTTGAAAACTTAGCTTAGTGAATTTCCTTGTTTCAGACTCAAAGTGGTTTTCCTTAAAGCCATTTATGTTGGAAGCTCTTCTGCAGTTCTCCCAGTATTTCTTTGTAAAAGGAAACTTTCTGGTATCCTTTTAACATACAGTGCAAAAACATTACAGGGTATTTTATAATATCTTTATTTTTCTGTTTATTTCCAGAAGAGATATGTACCCTTGTAATAGCAGAAACTTTTCCTGAAGATTCAGGGATTTTCACATGCACAGCAACAAACGAACATGGTTCGGTAACAAGCAGTGCTCAACTAGTTGTCTGCTCAGGTATGTGATTAAGGGAAAGAGGAGTTCCTAGTCATAAATCTTACATAACTAATTTACCTGTGAAGTTATCAGTCTGCTTTCCTTGTGGAAAATTCCTGCTGTTAGGGAGGTTTGTCAACCTCAGAGCAATCGTATAAAGCAAACTGAATTTTTCTTTAGGTGCATTTCCTGGTTTAATATTGTTATTAATGTGAAATACATTTTTTAAGTGTCTGCCACAAGCCTGGCATACTGTTAAGCATTAGGGTTCTGAGACTAGATGGCAGCAGAGGCAAAATGGAAGATAAAATTATGCTACCAAAGGCGGCATATGCTTTTTTAAAAATAAAACAGTGATACGGTATGTTTAGTTTTGTAATATGTTTCTATACATATTGTTGTGGGATGCACTAACCTAGCTGTCATTGCAAACGTGCCATGTAGGCATACATTCATCAGCATTTTTTTATTATTTGTTCTTAAATTATCCTGGAACTTCACAAAGAGGAAGTGCTATTTCAGCTGTTGTTGTCCATTCTTGCCAATCTCATTCAGTGACTAGATTCCTGAAATAGATTTAGAGAAATCCATAAGGTTCCTAGTTGTGTTTTTTGCATGGAGCAAACTCAGAAAATGAATGTATCTGATTCAGCATAAATTATCAATAGGATAACTAAAAAAATATCTCCCAAAATCTTTGCAAAACTGAAAATACAGCATGTATGTATTATGTACTTTGTCTGTGATTTGTTGAAAATACTTTCTTTTTTATTTCTTTTAGCCAACTTGGAAAGCTCTACTCATGAATCACTAATAAGAGAATCCAATAGTGATGACTTCCATCATTTCTCACCACTTCCTCCAGCTGAAATTAGCTCTCTTGAGCTTCCTCCTAAGAAACTTACGGAGACCCACCAAGCAAACAACACTGAGTTGAAATCTAGTGTGGCAGACCTTCAGCAACAGTTCAATTTGTCTGAGGAACAAACAAATGGGATCCATCCTGTTCATGGAATAAATGGAATGATTAACAGCAAACCAAATGGTGATAAATCCATCCCACCTCCAGCTGTCTTGCTTTCACCCTCAAAGGAGCCACCACCCGTGCTTGCCAAACCAAAGCTGTGAGTATTTTTGTTTGGGTTTTTTTTGATTCCTGTAAACTTGATGTTTGTTGACAGCAAATTGTTGCCTGAAGCAATTTAGCTTTAGACAAATGGACAATGACTGTGCCTGTCCTTTGAACAATCTTCTTGCTGCTGTGATTTATGTTCCAAGGAGCTGAATACAAGAGAGAATTGTGTTCTTTACTTAGTGCTACATCAAAGGGAAATATGTTATTTATACCAAAGTCTTTAGAGAGATTTGAGATAAAGTCACAAAAAGAGAAATAGTGGTCGTGGCTGTTGCTTTGTGCCCTTTTTTTCCTAGTCACTGTAGCTAAAGGTCATAATGGCCTGAGATTTTTGAATGCTATTTCTGTTTCAATATTGGTTAGTGATTTTTACTCTGAATGTTCTTGTGTTTGTGTAGTCAGTGGTTTTTCAGGTGTGTAATGTTTTTATTATTTCTTATGTTAATATATAACCTGTATCTCATTTTACTGTCAGAGTACAATAGCTCTTTTATAAATAAAAATTTGAAAAGGTAAAGCTCTACAAAAAGGGAGAGAAATAAGCAGAAAAAAAGTTATAGTAGCACATCTACCTCATGTTAGTGATGATACCTCACTTACGCATGAATGATCTTATGCTGACTATTAGTTTGCAGCTTGATTTTAACATTATGCAGACTCCTCTTTTCCATCTCTCTCAAGAATTTTGGAATGTGATGAAGGAACTAAAGTGCTACTTTATTTCATTTGCATCAATAGTCAGAAGAGATTATTAATTATAAAAATTTGTTTAAGAAGAAAGATGCAACATGGTCTTCAAGCTTAGTGAGGTCATTTGCTTTATTACACGTTTTCACAGAATAACTTGCAAAATATAAAAATGCTATTCTTTTAGCATCTATGCTGAATTTAAACACACAAAAACACATGCTTGAGGCAGCAAGCCAACAGTATTCCCTTTCTACCCTTGTCATTTTTTTCTTTCTGTTGCACTTTGTGATTCTAAGCAGTCTCTGGCAACTGTAGAAGAGAAGGAGGAGTGAAAGAAGTAAAAATACAGAGTGGTGAAATAGCAGTATACATGGTAGTGGTTGCATGTACGTGAGGGAGGTTGCTGAGAATGGCAGCTTGCAGATGATACATGATACAGAGTAAGCTGGGTGGTCCTGTACCCTGCATATCTGTTGCAAGACCCACTTGCGAAGAAAGGAGATAGCAGCTCCAGCAGAGCAGTAAAAAAGCAAATTTCACAGAAATGAGGTTGCCTGAGAGAAAGGAAAGAAGGCAGTGTAAAAGACTTTTCATTGTGCAATGTTCACTGTTATGTGTGCAAAATTTGTTTTGTTTTTAACCATAGAGTCAATATATAAACAGAAGGGAACATTGTACAGAGTGATGTGAGAGGGATGCTATTATGAAAGTCCTTTCAATTGCTGGCGTCCAAATTGATGACCTTGGAATCCCTTGAGTAATTGCACTGCAGTCCTATATTTTGCCATTAACAACACTTGATACACAAGAGGCTGATCTTGATTGCAGTCAAGATATATGTTTTGCTTGGCCAAAGCCAGTGTAAATCTATGCTGCTGTCAGAAATTGAAATCTTGCCTTCCACTCAGCCAAGTATTTTGCTCCCAAGCATAGTGATAGCATAAGGAAGGGAAAGGGTGCCAACAAGAGGAGAAAAAAGAAGTGTCTGACTTGAAATCAGCTTTCGACATTTGGAAAACTGCATCCCTAGTCAAAGAGAACAAAAAATGACACTAAAATTAGCTGAGTAGTAAAGCAGCTATCTTAACCATGAGGATGATCCCTCTTGAAAAGAACTCATCTATGGAATTGTATCTGTTCATAGATTATTAGATGACAGAACCAGCATATACTAGCAATGACATAACAGCAAACACATTTATTATAGCCGTTTAAAAATTATTTAAACATTGAAATTAGTATTAGCTATGTAGAAAACTTGAACCTTCTGGATACCATTAATAGGTTTTATTTGTCCAATTCTGATTTTAAATTTCCTAAAGAATCTTTTGTTTTCAAGCTTATCTTAAATCATAAATTACTTAACAGGTTTATCTGTGAACTCTCTGAAAATAGTTTATTCAGCCAACACTGAAAGTAATTGCAAAGAGTTTGGGAATAATGGGCTGGTGTTGTTTTGGTGGTTTTTTATAATTATTATTTTTATTTTAACAAGAAGGAGAGACTGAGTACCTTCTTGGAGTATGAAATACATTTGTATCTGGGCAATGCAGCTGTAACCAACACCTATAAATAATGATTTACCACAATTCAGTCTAATGCAAGAGCTGGCATACTAGAGAGAGTTGCTGTAGTTGTTTTCAGGCTTGAAAAGTTTTGTGTCAAGTCCTAGAAAATGTTAAGTTTGTGTTTATGAACACTTTAATAATCCTTAAGCCATTATTAGTTGTTCCCTGAGTCTGGTACTGAGAATATTTGAAAGAGTTTAATGTGATAATATAAAGAATTTTCTGAGGAAAGTATACAGAGAATTAACTGGAAAAACTGTCAATGCCAGATATTTTGCTAAAGTGAAATTTAGAATGCAGTAATGCTAAATATGGTTAAAAGGCACAACATTTCATGATGCCTTGTTTGCAACATGAGTTTCTATAGAGGAGAGAGGAAGAACTGTTGAACTGAGACCACAAAAACCCCTAATTTCTGCAATGCTGATGTCTGCTGCTGTGGCCTATTTGAGAAGGTTACTGTGCCTTGGACTCTGCCTTTGGACTTTTCTAGTCAATAGCGGTATAATGCACCGATGATCTTTCAGAAGATCCCCGTTAATGTATGTTATCTTCACATACCTTGCATCTCTTAAAATTAGACAAATGGCATTAATACTAATTTCGGTGTGTAAGTTGTGAGTGAAAGTGCTGCCTTAAACCCCTCATAATCCTCAGTGTGAAGGTCTGCAAAAAGACACAACAGTGTCCTTTAGAACTGTATATAACCTCTCCATTGTTTCAAGTGAAGAACTTCCATTCAACTGACTTAGTATTACTATTGTTTTTCCATGTGTCTGTTAAAGCAGTAAAAGCAAAGAAGGTGGTATTTGTAGGATTACTGGATGTACCTGCGTGATGTCTGTTGGCTTTGTAACAAGCTGTCATTTTCAGATTCACAGGTTCAGTGTAACTACAGTGTAGTGCCAGGGTTTCCTGAACAGATAGCTTCTCTTCAGGTGTCTCCTGTTTTCCCCTCTTTGTGTTGGAGTGTTATTCCAGAAGAGTATAAGCTTAATGGGAGTTATGCTCTTCCATGCTCCTCCCTTGCAGATGCAGAGATCAAGTGCAGGTAGTGATAGCCTTCTTTCTATAGTTAATTCCCTGAAATAAACTCAAAAGAAGTAGGAAGTGCCATGTTTGACAGCTTTAAAATTAGCACAGCAATACCTACCCCTGTAGAATGATCAATATTTTATTAATTGCATTGTTGTGAGTAGTAGTATTCTGCATGGACATGCATCACACATGCCACAAAGCTGAATTGTCAGAATTCCTGAATTGCATCTCATCTAGTTCTCTTTGACAATGTTTCTTTTGCAGTGAAAAATAAAAGAGAGGCATTAATTTTGTAACAAGAATATCTGTTAAAAAAGTGAAAACCAGTAAGATATAATTTTTCACCTTTTATGAATCTGTTGATAATCAGTATTTCCTTTTACACACATGGCTATACTGTTTCCTGTTTTTTCTGAAATTTTTGGAGGAGTTCTAGTGTATTCAAAAGTCTTTGCTTTTTTAACAAAGCAGAAGAAAATAACCATGAACAAAACTAAAGGAATACCAAGCAGTTCATATGTAACATCAGTAAGGGAAACGTGTAGTTATAATCAAAATTATTTCCTAAAGGTAAGGAGTTCATCTGGTTGATATTCATCAAAGTCACTGCTGTGTGAGATGTTAGAACTTCCTCAGCTGGTAGCACTTGTGTTCATTCTGGTTGATTCTGTTTCTTGAGCTGATTCATTTCAGTCTCCATTCCTCAGCAGATGAGTTTTCTTTCATAGTTACTTGTGTTTTGTAATTTGTAATATGCCTCAGATGTTTTTGCAAAGATGGTAGTTCAGTCATTTCTCAAAGGTCTCTTATGCCCTCTTATAAAATGTTTATTTTACTATTTGTCACTCACCATTGAAATTATTCTTAATTTGATCTTTCTACTAGCATTTTGCCCAGTATTGAGCTTACTTGTAAGATCTTGTGTCCTGGCAGGCCTTGTGTTTTAAAGGTACTGCAAGAAATTATTATTTCCTCAATAATTGTATTTCATATCTGCAAGCAGTAAGACACTGTTTAGACCATATTGGGAAGAGTTGAATAGGAAAAGAATATGTGAGAATAGGCAAGAGTTCAGTGATTAATGCCCTGGAATATACAAAAGGCAGGTGTAAGTCATTAATCTGCCCAGGTTCCTGAAGCCCAGAGAGCAGACACTTGTGCTGGGAGCTTTGAATGCTTCACGTTCATTCTCATGCAGAGCAGCAACATTCTGAAAATGGTAAGAAGACATGTGATGTGAGAAAACTGTTTTCCATCCAGTTCTAGCAATGTATGTATAAATGTGATTTGTTGGAGCAGTCTAAATTAAGAAAGACTGACACCAGAAATGCTCAGCTTGAATGTTAAACAACTGCATTATTTAAGCTTTAGTTCAAAGTTATTTTATCTGCTGCAAAAGAGAGTAAGAGAGAGTAAATAGAGAATAAGACATTGCTTAGTATCCCTTGTAAGACTTTGATAGAAAAAAAGGCATAATATATAATTGAGGTTCCCATATTCCATAATGCTGAGCAAAATTCAAAGTTGTAATTTTTTTTTTTGAAATTGTGTATTTACTTGGAAATGAACAAGACAATCTTCATCTGTACAAGGAAATTGTGACACACCTACTTTGACGTTGTCTAGGAGTTAGTGATCACAATAACTTTGCATTCATGAGCAAAGGTCTATCCAGATCCATTTCTTTTGTTTCATCTGCTGTGCTCTTTCAAGATTGATAAGGACCTTTGGATCCTTATCTTGCTGATAAGGTCTACCCACAATAAAACTTTGATCAACACATATTTTCTACTGTAGTAGAAATAACTAATGCTAACTAAATTTGTTAAATTTAAAGCAGAATAACTGCACATGAAGTTAATCCCTTGATTAAAGTTAAAATTCTGAGCATTTTCTAAAACTGTTTTCAAAATTTATATATGAATGGTGCATTTGTAATGCTTTTGTTTCTCTCATTTTATACAAATACTTTTTAACAGGATTGGTGTTAAACCAAGGAAAAGTTTTTGTGAAGCATTTCCATTTCAGCAATGAATAAGCATTTGTACTAGGACTAGGGTTTATAATTTACTAATAACAAATTATATATGACAATAGAGCAGACTATGAGAGAATATACTGAAAAATAAGAGTTTTTTCTCCATTTTCTGAGGTAATTTTCTTACACAAAAGTTGTAAATCCTAAGTAATAAAAAGGGTTGTAATGCCTTGTGACACACCTGTGGACTGAATGCAGTAGGTTAGGTTAGTTTAAAACAAGATATTAGTTGACTTCCTTAGTGATCTTGGATTGCTGTGAAAAACTGAACTCATTGAAAGATGGAAGAGAGGAAATAGGACGTGTTATGAAATACACAGTTGACAGTCACATTTATTTATCATGCTCTGTATCTCTGTTTTAAAAAATGAAGAAAGTTTTGATTTTGCCAAAGAGAAAGTACATCTCAGTAGAACAAAGTTTCTGAGTCTTTTGTGGTGTACTAGAATGATGTCTACAGGTAGTAGAGATGAAAAATGCATCTGTAGAGACAAATACTTGTTAAAAAAAGTACGAAAGGAGATCCAGTGAGAGGACTAGAGTCAAAAATATTGTTCTCTTTCCTCAAGTTATAATGGTGCTAAATCCTAAATCTTCCTGCAAATCTTTAACTGTTCTATCTTTGTATCCTTATGACTAAAGGAACACATGGTTCTTTCCTAGAGAACGGCAAAAAATTTAGCACCATTTTTCTTATGAGAAAGAAGACCCAGTTTTGCTGAGAAAACTAGGTTGTCTGTACTGGCTGTGTTAAAAAACATTAAGTATAAACACTTAACACTTGTGTGAAAATGCTATAACTGAGTGTGTCAAGTTTTATCTCAAATGGAACTGCATGAACTTGAAGAGATATAGAACTATTCCAGTTTCCCCTCAAAATTCTGCTGGATCTGATGCTGCATAATAATGATCTGTTTGCCTATATAATCCTAAATTCAGTTTTATGAGACAGTTGTAATCCTAGTGCCTTCCATTGTTCCTCATTTAGACACTTAGAGTAACATGAAAATACGTCAACAATTTTTTTGTATTCCTCAATATAGTCACAAATAATGTGAATATTGAAATTATGTGCTGGTCAGCCTGCTGTTGGATGGCAGCTTGCTCAGACAGTAGAATGTAATTTTTTTTTCCAGTTCCTAAGGTGACTTTAATGAAAACCTAAGAACAGATGGTGATTTAAAATTTAAATAAAGTAATTGATTGTTTTCTATGCATGCTTTGCTTTCAGTGACCTGAAATTGCTTATTTCAGACCAAGGAGTAGCATGATCCAAAACGAGTGGCAGTTATTGCTGAGAAATTTCCTTTTTACCAATGCCTTTGTTAACATAATGTCAAAGGGTGATCACAAATGAACTTTAAGCCTTTTAAAATATGCAGCAATAGAAGTCTGAATCTCTTTGTAACAATAGATATCAACAACAAGAGAGGTTAAAGGTGATATATTTCTCTTTTAGGCTTTTTTTCCATTTGGTACTGGTGTTTTCTGACCTTTAGTAGGTGGAGACACATAACAGTACATCCTGTCTGGATAAAAACTAATCAGTATTTTAACAGGAAAAGTCAAACATCCTTGAAACAGTTATAAAATGTGTGTACTGTGTGTGGCACCATCATGATACACACACAGGACTTCTGTGTTTATTCAAATTTTTATCTTAAAACTACTGAAAGTAATCCAGGTTATAGGACAAGCAGGGACCTGAGGAAAAATTAATTGAATCATAGAATGGTTTGGGTTGGAAGGGTTCTTAAAAATCCCTTAAAATTCCCACCTCCCTAACATGGGCAGGGACACCTTCCACTAGAGCAGTTTGCTCCTAGCCCCCTCCAGCCTGGCCTTGAATGCTTCCAGGGATGAGGAATCCACGACTTCTCTGGGCAACTTGTTCCACTGTGTCACCACCCTCACGGTAAAGAATTTCTTCCTAACATCTAATCTGAACATACCCTCTTTCAGTTTAAAGCCATTACTCGTTGTCCTAGCACTACGTGGCCTATTCTCTCCAGCAATCTTGTAGCCCTCATGAGGTACTGGAAGGTGATTCTGAAATCTCCCCGGAGCCTTCTCATCTTCAGGCTGAACCCCAACTGCCTCAGCCTGTTCTCATAAGGAGAGGTGCTCCAGTCCTTTGATCATCTTAGTGGACTTCCTTTGGATTTGTTCAGACAGGTCCGTGTCTTTATGTTGGGGAGCGCTGAGCTGGCCACAGTACTCCAGGTGGGGTCTCACAAGAGTGAAATAGGAGGGGAATAATTACCTTCCTCCAGCTGCTGGTCGTGCTTCTTTTGGTGCTGCCTAGGGTATGGTTGGCCTTCTGGGCTACAAGTGGACAAGTTCAGCCAATTGTTTGAGTCTGTGAGTTTTAAGTTTTTAGCTAAAGGCATGCTTTTAAGTGCTCTCCCTCTCTTTTCTGCCTGGCTTTTTCTTCATAGTTCTGTTGCCTCTTTCATATCTTTGTTACCAACTGTGACCTTCAGTTCCTCAAGATACCAAACGTGGGGTTTTTTCTAAGAAAAAGGTAGCAAAGGTGGGGTACAGGTATGGATCAGGCATTTCAGGCAGTTTGTTTTTTCCTGTAACAAGTTTGAGTAGAACACTGTGCCAACAGTTTATGATGCACCTTTGAACCTGAAAATACAAGAGGAAATGTACCATCCATCTGGTAATCATGAACTAAAAGCACTGAAATGAAACACTCTGATTTTTTAAACATTTCTTTTGATTTTGTTTTGTTTCTTTCCTTCTCAAATTACTGTACGGATTTAATACTTGGACATGATCAAGCAAAGCAAATTCAAGTGTTCAGTTCTTCTAATATGCAGCATTTTCTGGGCGGTTCTCAGTGTGATTTTGAGTAGGAAGTTCCTGTAGAAATATTCAAGGATTCCCTTGCTATCACAGGACAGAGTCCTCAAACAAACTGATTAAATGCTTCCTTGCATCCTAATCCTTGCAGGTTAATCATTATAAGTTTATTCCACATTTACATCACTTTGAATATGGCATGCAACTAACTACATTTGCCTTGGTATTGTTTCATCCCTGACCACATAAATATCCAATCTACACATAATTTTGATATTGGAAAAATATCATCTGGTTAAAAGCTGGTAAAAAAGCTGGTTAAAAGGAGGAGGGCAGGTGAGAAGAGATATAGTTTTTGTTTTGAACTACCTTTATTTACTCTGTCTCAATGCAAACAAATCCATTTGCCAGGACTGCTCACTTTAGCTCTAGCAGGCAGGAGAGGAAGCTGCATAACCGAGACAGATGGTGTTCATGGTTTTGTGTTTAGTTTGCAGGAAAGAGGAACACTAAGTTTTAAAGTTCCAATAATAATGTATCTGTCATTTTTGACTTCTTAGAGAGAGATCCCATCTGATTCAGGCCAAGAGCTTTTATCTAATAGGACTGAAGTTTGCACTGCTGCTTCCTTTGCCGCTCAAGTTTGTTGAGAAATTTAAAAAACCCTCTGTATACAGCACTTAGTATTCTAATCCAAAATGAGAGACTGGAAATCCTTACTCAACTGAGACATGACACGGAAATTGATTAATATTTAAAAATACAATTTTTCTTTTAAAAAATCTGCTTGTCCCTTTTGTACAGGTTTTGATAGTACTTTTTATCATCTTATCTGCTGAATAAAAAAATTAATCAAGAAATTGAAATTAAAGATCAACCAGTATTAGTTTATGAGACTGAGAGCTACTGGCCAAAGCTAGTTCTGTCAATACTAATTTTCTTTGGAAAATGTGTTTGGTAGAGTCTGAACAGATAAATATAAAGTTATGAAGTTCCTTTTGATAATATGGACTTTGAAATATTATGGACACTAGAGTTCTCCATGATAGGCATAAGCATAATTATGTGAATGGTAGTTGGGGTAAACAGTCATTATGTTTGAATAGGATTTCAAAGCTACGTGACTTTGCCTTGAAATCTGCAACAATATGAGGAGTGATTAGTAATTGTTCTATCATACTTTCCTTCAAGAATTAAAAAAACAAAAGGTAATTTGGGGATTTACTTAACAAGGATAACTTCTGAATAGCTAATCTACTGCCGGCTTTTTTTTTTTTTATGCAATATATACCCAAAAATGTACCTAAACTGATTACAAGTTCAGGTGCTGGCTACCCTCAGACTCCCAGTGCCTATTCATTAGTAAACTTGTTGCTGGAAATTACCTTATCACAGAAACCACTTGCAATTAGTCCTACCCATCTACCTACAGTCATACCCATCTTTAAAAAGAGCTCTGCAGAAGTATGAACTAGCGTTGGGGGTAAGGAGATTTGCTGCACAGGGTGCTAGGCTCATGAAGTTTAATAACTTTTTATTGAAGTGATGAAATTGTCTAATGCTTTCCATGCTTCTTTGACTGTGATTATACTACTAAGTTTTTTTGTATGTAATTTCAAGTTCTCTTCATTGTTCTCAGGTATATCTGCCATTATCTTTTGCATTTACTGATGTTAACTGTGTTTGCACTTTCTGGCCCATGTTTAAGAAGTGTTTTCTGGTGACAAAATCTAGAGGTTGGCATTTGTTTCTGTCTGGTTCAATATGCATGCCATGAAACTTTAGTTACAAGATTTCCATGTGCTAATTGTTTGACATAAACAGAATCAATAGGGGTGACTAAATATATATCAGAGAAGACTAAGAACTGAGGAAGTGCTGCAGATCCTCCTCTGTCAGCCTTATATTAGTGCTGTTGAACATCTCTTGTCCTAAGAAGCCTTATTACTCTCACAGAGATTTGATGGAGGTAAGAACCGAAAAGGCTCATCCAGCGGAGGGAGCTATGTTCCTTGAGTAGACGTCCCTCAAGGAACCGACTTGATACTTTCTAGAATACTGACAAGAGCGTATGTTAAGAGACAGGGGCTGGACCACTCTCAGAGGCCTTGTTTATGTCCTAGAAGGAATAACATGTTGGAAGCACAAGTCTAGAATTTGTCTACAGAGAAGTTGGGTGGGATATTTGGTTCAAAACTAGTAGAAGTGAAGGAAGAAAAAACCCCAAGCTTAGGCCAGGATGCGTTTACACACAGCAGTTCAAGGATTACTATACAGGGGATAGTAAAGGGTTAGCCTTTGTATCGAGTAGAAGAGTTGTTTACTAGAAATATAATCAACTTCTTATCTTTTGGTAGACTTGATAATATATATACATATATAGGGTTGTTCTAAACCTAACATGATTGATAACTGGAATGTTCTAAAATTCCTACCTGTTATGTGTCTTTAGGTATCCTTGCCAAACTCTGCAGTGTATTTAGTCAGAAAAAATAATTAGCATATATGAAGCTAATAGAATTGGACAGCTAGTAAACATTGAAAATTTTGCTTCCAGGATGAGATTTTGGCAATGTTCTTATAAACTCTCAAAGGCACTGCATTTTTGCTTCTTTTGACTAATTGTTATTGCTCATCACAGACTTATTAAAGCAGGTCTGCGTGATGTTCAGTAATTTGCACTGTATAAAATATCCTTAGTTTTCAAGCATCAACTCAGTACAACTGGAAATCTATGTACTTATCTGTACTCCACAGTATGTGGCATACTACACATACCTTTACACAGGCAGATTATGAGTCTTGCATGTTCTTTGAAATTTCTTTCTCTTGTCTCTGTTATCTTGATTCTGGAATCCATCTGTATGGCATAGACTTATCCTTGAAAACACTTTTCCTGTCTCTCTGCATGAAAGACCGGATTGCACATTTTCTGAGTGTTTTTCCCTCCTTCTCCTTCTTTCTGCCTCTCTCTAGCCATTTTGACCACTGTAGTGTTCCTGCTTATAGTTTCTGTAGGTTTCTGTAAATTTTTTAAAAAACATACACAAGCTGTGTTCTTTCATGTTTTACTCAAGTGCAAGATTTTGTCAATCAAGATTTTGCTTACCATCCCCTTGTCTCACCTTCTCACCTCTCTGTAGTAAATCATGTAAATAATAGTAGTAAGACTGCTCAATTCAAGTATTTTATAAAATCCAAGCTTTTGGATGTTCTTTTTTTTTAATTGCAGTTAGAGACAGGTAACCAGTGTGATACATGAATTTAATTAAACAGTGGGTTTTGGACAAAGTGAGTTTTCTGTAAAATATCTGGCAGGTGCAATTACATGTCAGAAAATAGTTTTAAGTAAATTTCTTGGGAGTCTTCACTAGCTGTCAGGATTCATCAGAAATTTGAAGATTGCCTGTGAGATTACAACCTAGGAAATAATATGAAATGCAATAAAGAAAATAAAAGAAGTCAGATGAGGAAAAACATGTTTGCAAATGGAAGTACAATCAAAATTACTTTCGATTTGTTGACTCTTTACTCCCAAGTTCTCTATGGGACAGTGTCTGTATTTTTTGCCTGTTTTATACGCTTCATAAATATTAATCCACTCTAGGTATGTTAATTTGACATCCAGAGAATTACAGTGGCAGCTGAAAAGCATATTTAGGAAAATGGGTATCATGCCATTAAAATCTGTTTAACTTTTTCTGTTATTTCTATCTTATGCGTATAGTGCATCCTTTTCTAAATGCATAAGATAATTGAAGGATCTAAACTATATTTTAAAAAACAAAAGTACTTTAGACTGAGTAAAGAAGCTTACTCAGTTAAAGCTGATGATGTCCACAACTGTCATTCATTAAAGTCAATTTAGTACAAGTGGCAGTTTACTCAAATCGTGTTGTAGTTGATATATTTTTGCAGTGAAAAAATGGAGAAGGAAGATAGTAATAAGAATTCAGAGGAAAAATTTATCTTGTTTGGATTGCTGCACCAAAAATCTTTAACTTAAGAATTTGAAAAGTGTAATTTGAAGAAAGAGTTTCTTATAATTCCTCCTTTTCAAAAACTTTTGTTAATAATAGAAAAAAAAGGGTTAAAGTAACTAGAGCTTGAAGTAGCTTTTCCTTCATTCCATTTCCTTCACTTGCTGTCACTCCTGCATTCTCTTCCTCATACACACTCTTGCCTTCTCCCTCTTGCTCTCCGTCTCTCCTGCTTCTTTGATTCTGATGGAAATTCTTCACAACTGAAAGCCTTCCTGAATCCAACAGATGAACCACTATTAGCATAAGGTTCACCAGTTGAGGATAAGGGCTGTTTTGCATTTATTGTGCTGTCATGTTTTCACAAGGCCTCAAAGGCTTCTTAGCAGAGTCAGAGGAAAAACTCCATTTCAATTATATAAGAATCACTGTAGATATTCCTTTTCTTGTCTGTGAGTTTTGCTTTGTAATGCAGCTGTTGCATTCGTTTTCCTGCTTGGAGGAATTAAATATTTGGATGATCCTGTCAGATGTACAAAATGCAGGTCAAATTACTTAAGTTCTCAGTGGGTGAAAGAGGCAGGGTAGAAGTCTAAATTTTTAATAAGAAAATTCTTATTAAAGAGGTTTCATTAAAGACACTATGGAAAATGTTTCTAGGGAATGGATAAGTTCTTCCTTGTAATATGAAATGGTTATACCGGTCTGCTTTAATGGTACTGGCATTACAAGGACCTGCATTCAGAGTTTTCTAGAAATGACTGTGTTAACAGCATGCTTAGAGTTTGAATAATTAAGTAATTTTTTTGCCTATTTGAGTGAAAAATTCGATATGTTTCACCTATGGTGTTCTTCCATAATCACATTCTGATTTGTTGTTCTGATGTTCTCAATCTGTGCAATTGTTTATAATTTCTTTATATCTTAATATTACATTTTTAATATATGTCTGTGAAACAGTTATTATGTTGACCACCTAAAAAAAGAATCTGTACTTTCAGCTTTGAAATTGCTTATAACCTGTTACAGTTTCCTAATATAAAAAACATCATATAGCACCTGTAAACTCTACTGCCTTCTTGGAGCTAACACATAGTGATTGTGATTTTGGCAAATGTAGAACTTCCTCTACGCTGCATGCAGAAATGGATATGATCTCAATGTACATACACCAAAGTATACCCAGAGTTCCTATTTCATTGATTACTAAGCAAGATATTCTGCTGATAAACTAGCTGTTTCACCCAAGGGCCTGTCATGCAAATGGTAAGCTGATGATAACTTGTGAATGTGGCAGGTGTGAGTTTAACATGCCAGACCTTGGTTATAGTTTTAAATATCCCTAAATAAAGTATAAAAATATTAGAATCATATCTGAACCTCCAAGTGGAATGTGAGATATTTAGAATTTCTGACTGATTGCAGAAAGATACTTTCTCATTATATAGTTTTCTGCTTCTTCTGTTGGTGTTACAGACTGGCATAGAACCTGGAAGTGAACACGCTTCTATAGGGTTGCATGTGTGCAGTATGTGTGCCAGACATTAACAGGTAGTGATCTTACAGCAATTTATTTGAGTTTATCTCATGGACTTCCATAAAATACCTTGCCAGTAAATGCATTGTGAAAGTCCTTCTGTATTTTTTCACCTTTCCTATCTGTACCTGTTTCCTTTTTGATTTCCACCTGTAGCTGATTTCTTATACTAAGGATTTATTTAGTTTTTATTTGTGCTGGCAAATACTGTGCAATGTCTTTCTTTTTTTTTTTTTTTTTTAATTTGGAAGAGAATGAGGGAGGTAACAAACTTTACTAAGCTAAAAGTCTATAGAATCCTAATAGGAATCTGTATTCAGAGTACTTGAATGCCACCTCTTTCTATTTCAGCTTCTATAATACGAATTGGATAAGCAAATCTTGTATTTCTGCAGAATCTTTTAGGGTTTCAAGAATAGCAATGTGTATGCAAGTGGTGAGCTGGTTGAAGAACCCAATTTTGTGATTTAGTAGCTAGCAGTGTGTTTCTCCCTGATAGGTGAATAAATTACAGCATCAATAGCACATGCACTTCCCAAAGGCAAAGCAGAATGGCACGGGCTGCTGCTGTTGTAGTTTAGGGAAAATTTAAATGTCTGTTAGCACACTTCCCTTGAGAAAATGACCTATTAATACTTACAGAAAGAAAGCTCAAGCAGTCTCAGGTGACAAGAGCTTTATTGCAGCAGCTTTATTGTTTCTGGTTTTACCTAAATGATGGAGACATCTTTGTTTTCCAGCTCTCTGACTCCACTAGTAACATTTTCTGGTGTGACATTATTAAGAAAAATGCTTTTTATATTATTAAATATTTTATAACTATGAAATGAAAAACATTATTGGAAAAGTCTGATTTTGTTTTCTGACGACTGATTGCTCCAAACATGCATATTAATTACATCTTTAAATTTCATACATTTTCATAACTGCTTACAGGATAAAATTGCCATTGGGGATTATAAAGAAGTTAGAAGTCCTCTGAAGTGCTTCATTTTATCTTTTTTTTTTTTTTTCATCTCTGTGGTATTTTAAACACTTGGGGAAATAGTTGTTATATTGGCTTAGATGCTATTCACTTACTGAAATTGCTTAGAATTTTGAGTTTTGGATACATTTCAACTTTTGTTTACTTTTATAATGCCCACTGGGAATTAAACTCTTCCTCCCTAAAGTAATATAGGACAATGCTTTCTCTCAGAAACAGGAATTCACAACTACCCTTTTGGCCCCCTTACTAATCATGTTTACTTAACTCTCAACACAGTCTAAAATGGACTTTAGTGATATTTCCAGACTTGGTTTTCTAGTCAATTCTTATCTAACTGAAGCTGCCAAATCAGCCCCTGAAGGCACAGCTGTGTGCATTCAGATCCATTAAAGCACATAAACATGATTCTGGTTATCAGCAAACACCACAGAAATGTGCTAAAATGCTCAGTGTACATAAGCATCCTTTCAGCATCCATGGCCATTGGGATCATGTAATGAGCCTCCACCTTGTTTTGTCAAAGTCACAGAAGGGTTTGACGATGTGCCACAGCAGAGTTTCTGTATGTTCTACATACAGAACACCTGAGTCAAACCAAAATATTTAGGGTTAGGGACAAAAAACCCAAGAAAAGCCACCTTATAAATGTCCAGAATTACAAATGTCCAGCCTGAGAGTTGCTGTAATATAGGCAAATACTATGTTCTATTTTTTTTTCCTTCCAGGTGTTTGTGTACTTGAGAGATTAAGAATTGCTAACTTAGTTAAAGACAGCAGGGCATAAATGTGTAAGTCACTGAGAAAAGACTCTGGAGTTCCGATGCTGATGTGTGTACTTTTTGCTCTGTCCAGTTTACGTTTCCTATGTGAATGCTTGTCCATTGCACTAGAAAGACAAGAGAAATGTGAGAATTTTACTTTTTCTGTCACTAATTCACAGGGCTTCATAATTGACTGTAGTTACATTAATGTGTTTCTTACTGAAGAAAGCTACAGATATGACTTTTTAAATTTTGTATTTTCCAAATATACTTTATAATTTCATTTCATCATGAAGTGCTAAATACTATTCTCACAATATTCCCAGACTGAGGAAAATTGGAGAGAAAAATCCCTCCACTCTTGGTAAGCATTGAAACAGACAAAACAGTTGATTAGAGATGTGCTGAATTATCATCAGCTTATTAAGTTAGTCCACAGTATTTTCATGGCTAAAGTAAATATTTCAATCCTGGTGTTTCTGTGTTTCATTAAGGAAAACTAATAAAACAATGAATAATCCAGATTTTAGTTCCACTCAGAATATTGCATTTCTATCTGGCATTTATATACAAGCACTTTTCTTGTTCAAATTTGTATGTTGTTTACTATCAAATTTGTTGTAGGCCTGGCAGAGGATTCCATTTTTTGTCAGAATCCTCTAACAGTAGGACTATTAACACCTCATTTAAGACTCTCTGATGTAAGGTGTAGAGAGAAGACAGTTGTGAAGAAAATTAGGATCAGTGAAGGGCAGTCATTTTATTCTCCATACACTCTGATTTCTAAAAAGTTATCAGTATGCAAATGGCAGGATGATTTCAGGAGAAAAAAATCATCTGTGATTTTCAGGAAAACATTTCAGTTTAATCTGAGTCAGGAACAGAAGTTACCCAACACAGGGTCATACTCTGTACTGAGTGGTAAAGAGGTATTTTAAATTTACTAGCCAATTCTCTGTTAGTCTTAAAAAGAAGACATTCAAGAAGTCTCTAAATAACCTTGTTGTGTGTTTTTCTAGTACCAGAATGGAAAGTGAATTAATAATAGCAAGTCACTGACAAAAAAATTGTGACAGACAGAATTCAATCATCTTTGTTTAGGGTATCTAGCTGTTTTCCATAAATTTGTCAAACTGGAACTTGGAAGGTTTTAAATTTTGGATTTAAGACATGCTTTTGAATATGAGTGTGGAAACGTAAAGAAAATACAGACACCTAGGTGTTGTGCTTGGTAACTGACTGGTACGATCTGCAAGAAATGCTAAAGTGTAGTTCATCAAAATAGCCAAAGGACAAAGAAAAAGGTTATGTTTTGGTTTTAAAGTAAGCTAAACGTACGAATGGATGAGCTACTCAGGCTTTGATGTAGCTGTTTTTTTTGTGTGAGGTTTGTTCTGCCAGTTCTGAGCGGGACAGAGCAGGCATGTCAAATCCTTTTCTAAATAAGCCTCTCTGATTTCTTCCAGAGAACCAGCCTTACTAAGTCAAGGCAAGGTTAACCCTTATTTAAGAAAAATATAATGTTAGGTAACTGCAGAGAAAGAAAGAGTTTGCTGGAATGATACATCTAACAACAGACATAGAATTAGACCATTAAATAAAGCCATTGTTTCCAAAATGAGATAAGAAGAATTCAGAACAAACTAAGAAACTTTCGAGTCATTAGAGCAAATGGTAATTTCACAAAACATCCTTTAGGTTTTCCGAATAAATATTGAAAATAACTATTTGGCAATTCATGAAATTTTACAGCTGAAGAACCCCCAAATTTACTCGTAACATTTGAGATAGATAAATGTGTTTCTTTATATTCTTTTTCTAGAACCATGCAATTAATACTGGTATCCGTAACGATAGATTTAAAAAAAAAAAAAAAAAAAAACTTAGAAAATATTTACCTCTTCGTAATAAATATTGTCCTTTATGTCCTTTATGATAAACAAAAATCCGGACAAAAGAACAGCTTTGAAAGATAAAATCTAATTTCTCTAAAAAGGCATACACGTGGTAAGAACCCCCACTGAAGTCACATCTAAATCCCATTTTATACTCAAACAAAGAAAGACCAAGCTCTGGATTGCCAAGCCTGATCAGGCAGTATTTGGACTGAAACATTTAGAATCAGTGCTGTGGATAATGATATTCTGTAAAGCTTTCAGATAGACGTTAATACATAATAACAGATGAGTACTGGTACAATTTTAGTGTCTTGTGAAGTCAGTGACTGGGGATTTGGACAACATAAATGTAACTTATTAAAGGAAATATTAAGGATAGGAAATAGCTGTTTATACTCAAATTGTTGCATACCACTTGTATATTTATCATGTTTACTCATCCATGGAATGTTTTGGAAAAAACATTGGGAAACTCTTTTGACTTTTTGCCAACAGAAAATACAATACAGTGTTATTTAAGGACAGAATTAAAAGTTCAGATTTCAGAGAGTAACCTTATCAGCTTTGAATGTTGGTTGTTTATTGTTGACCTGGTTGAAAATACACACAAATTCTGTGAGTTGTCCGTACGCATTTGTTATTTGTATGGGAATCCATAGATATCCAAACATTGTAGCCAGTTCTAGTTGCTGATTTTTATACAATCTAGTATACTCCATAAATTAGAATCTGTTTTTAGATATGGTCAAAGAACTTCTCATAAGCTATCGGAAAGCAGTTGGTTTTCAGCCCGAGTATTTTATGGCTTTAATTTGTGGTTAGAAGGAAAGTTATTCACTTAAACTTCAGAAAAAGTGAATGAGAGAGAAATAGTCTCTCTAAAATGAGAAAGAGGTATTACAAACATAAAAAATTGGGGACTCTACCTCTGATATAAATGCCAAAACGCTTCTGAGTAGACAAAGGTATTTTTGTACTTTTGTTTTAGTAATCAATGTCCAACTTTACAAGTATCAAAACCATAAACTTTCAGACCCCCCCTTTTCATTTGCTATTACTTGACTCTGATTTTCTTTGACTTTACTGGAATATTTACTTAATACCCTATGTGTAGATTCTTGGAAACAGATTTTAAACCCCAGTAATATTTAGCTTATTTTAGCCAGAAATTCAAGTGGATTTTGTTCTTGTTTGATACCAATAAATAATTTTCCTTATTTTCCTTTTTTTTTTTTGACTTGTTGGAATGGGATAGACTTCTATAAGACCCATTGAAATGAGCCATATGTATTAACATCAAGTAAGAAGAAGGGTTTTTTCAGATACTACTAATTTAATCCCTTCTTAATGTTTGCATGCCATATTAATTATCTATCTCTAAGTTCCCAAAAGATACTTTAGTCTTGTGCTGGTTGGAGTAGAATCCAGTTATCAGTCAGACAACAGTCAGACTTCTTAGTAGTCATCAGAGCAACAATACTGTACACTTCTAGAATGTTGAAATAAAAGGGTTATCAGATCCTTTCTTTTATGAACAAAAATTATCTACAATATAATTTGATTAGTTCTATGGTTATGATACTGGTTAGGAGTTCATGTGTATGTGTGTTTGGATTCCTATGATAATCCTTTTTAAAGATTCCTTTACTTTAAAATATTTTGCAATACTCCAGAGGAAATCTCAATCTTGCCTATTTAGAAATTGTGTATAATAGTCATTGCACTAAGCATAAGATATGCTAAATGTGAGTTCAGTTTTGATTTTGTGGTATTTGGCTGGAAAATACTTTTGCTGTCATTTTGGTTTAAGTGTTTTTTGGTTGTTGCTCTGGTTTTTTCTTTGTTTGACAGTTGGTGCTGAATATGCATCCCTCAAGCTGGTGTCATGTTTATTGATGGAATAAATACAGCATATTGCTACTTCAAGGGTACTAGGATGTTTTGTGCTTCTAATTCTTCACAGATTCAAACTTACCAACATGTGACCTTTCTCTCTTGGCCTTGATTGCCAACAACTAGTTTCTACTGGTGTCTACAACTACTTTCTCAGCATCATTGTCTTTGAAGAGCAAATCTGAACAGCCCACTGTCTCTTCACTGGAGTAGACACAGTGTCAATTTGTGTATATAGCTCATGGGTCAAGAGACCTATCAAGCTAAGGCCCAGCCATTCTTGTTCCATTAAACTGCCAAAAATGGCTATATTTTGGCTATATTTTTCCTCCTTTGCTCCAGTACAGGAAAACAGTGGTTCCAGATTGAGAGACTGTCAGTTTCTAGATTAACTGCATGTGTTGGTTTCATCCTGTATGTAGAAGGAAATTTGAGCATCACTCAGAAGCCTAACACTTCTTTTGACATTTTGCATGAAGTTTTCACAGCTCACTTCACTTGATCAATTAAGCATTGTCATTTGTTTATCCTCAGTATGCCTGGAGTGTGAGTCTCACTGATGATGCTGGTTTATACAGTCGTTTAGAGGTCAGTCTTCACACAAAGTTCACACAGTCTACTAGAAGTCAAGTTTTAAACATCTAATCTAAGCTTGCTGGAACTGGAGTCAACGGGGTTTTTTTGTATGTGTATATATAAATTATTTATGACAAAATGAAGCTGCCAAAGCAGCACAGAAAATGTAAAACTGTGATAGCACATTTGCAATTTCTCCAGTGAAC
>JAWWTY010000123.1:35175915-35218604 GCA_035222235.1 Margarornis squamiger
CTGAATTTTTTGGCAGTGCATAGTTGTAAGGTCATGCTTATATGTAACTATTCTTAAACAAAACAAAAAATCTATAGCTCTAAATGCAAACTACATTTGATACAATCTTGTTTTACTAATCTGCCTGAAGATGTTTCAGGTAAACATGACTCTTTAAAACTGGTTTGTTCAGCTCAGTTAGAGACAGCCTGCCAAAGCAAGGCAGGTTACTCCAAATCACTGTAAACATGCTCTGGGAAGGAGGAAAGACAGTAGTTGTTTCTTGACCAATTAATTACACACTTTCAATTGCTCTTTTTAGTGGGTGGTTGTAATAACCAAATGACCCACAAATACTCCATGGAAACCTTAGAAAAGTATTCCATTTGAAGAATGTTTTTACTGTAGACTGTACAGCTTTGTTCTTTCATAAGATTTTTAATTCAGAGCAAGTCATAGTCAGAGCAAGTGAAAGAGGTGCTTTTAAACTAGCTGTAGCAAACCTGTTTTTCTTAGATGGATGGGAGTCTGAAATGCTTCCAGTCTTCTGTAGCTTATCTTGCTTTATTTCATAGGGGTTTTTTATGGTTTTTCAGTAATAGATAATATTAGTGATACACACTCCAGGAGGCCTCTCTGCTTTGGCCTACTTTCAACATGCCAGTACTGAAAGATGTGAAGATTAGTTCAGGCTGTAGTCTCATGTATGCACTTTCAACAAGCATAAGTCAAAGCTGCCGTCACCCTGTTCTGGCTTCCACTCAGCCAGGCTGGCTCCATGGAGCTTCTTCCCTTGGAGCAGGCAAAGAATCTGCCCAGGATGCCATGCCAGGGGAAAAGCAACAAATGCAGCAGATACCTGAATAAATGCTTCTGCTGGGACTGGTGTGGCTGCAGTGAATGAGTTCTGAATGGGAATAATGACAACCTCAAACATCCCTGTGTGAAGCTGTGTCTTCAAAATTTCTGCTGTTCCACTAATGATGGTCTCCTGCTCAATAACTCCATTGGAAGAAATGGTTTTGTTCCTCTGGGTTTTTCTCTTTTGTTATTTTTAATTTTTGTTTCACAACAGAGCAGTAAAAATGGGTTTTAGTTTAACAGTAAGGAGTTTTGGCCCAGGGTCTTTATTCGTGAGTTCATCTGCTCCTTATGTTGCTGGTTTTTATTTCTTATTGTGGATTTACAGTCCCTTGAGGTTTAGTAACTGAAAAGACAAAGCTGCTGTAACGAGTATCCTAGCAAATCAGACTCCAAAGAAACACCTGCAATTGATTTATACTCTGTTAGTGAGATTCACCCCAGGCTTCAGAAAAGTATGAGGGAATGCTTGCTCATTTGGAAAGATGGAGAGTTGTAGAAACTTCCATAAGGACAGAGTAGTGTAATAGCACTGTTTCTTTCTACTTGTTTTGTTGTCTTGTGTTCCTTTTCTTGCCCATCCCCTGTTATGTCCCACTCCCCTCAATTCTTGTCTCTTCATACATAGTAGTCTTTCCCCAAATTCCTTCCATTTTTCCACTGTTTTCTTAAAGGCAGACAAGGCCCCTAACTAGAAAATTAGCAAATGCAGGTTTCCTTCTGTTGTACAGTGATAGTGCTACTGGGAATCTTACATCATGTGCTTTTAATACCAGTTATTGATTTCAAAATTTCTGTAAGGCAACTCTGAATTTTGTTTCATAAGTCAACTAGTAACTGACCTAGGAGAGAAAAAGTAAAAATAAATTTTGTATCTCTGAGGTGAAAGAAATAAATCATTATCATTTAATAGAAATATTATTCATGTTACAAGGCAATCAAATTGCACAAACAATTATATTAGCAGAGAGATGGCAAACCATTGGTTGCCTAAAGGGACAATGAAGTGATTGAATAAGATGGGAAAACTCAAATTCCTAAAATTACTGATGGAAAATGTTTCTGTTCCACTTACTTAAAGTTTCCATTCTTTGTCCCCAGCCACATGTTTGTCTCTATCAGGTTGTGCCAAGACCGACTGTGTGTGTTTGAGACACAGAAACCTCTTTACAATGTAATGAAAACATTATCTTCTATGAACATCATAATAATTCATATAGAATTATGATGATTTTGGAGCCATAAAGGCACTTCACGAAACTATATAAGACATCAGACTGTAAGGCAAAAATTGCATCTAACAGTACAAACTGAGGTAAAATAGTTGAAGTAGTCAAAAAGTACGGCAAATGCTACTTTTCCCACAAGTTGATAATTTGTATTTTGCATTTATAATTTACTCCTGATGTTACAGTTCTTTTTCTACAATTTATATTTGCAGTAGAGTGTTTTTCTCAGAATTAAAGAAAAGTAAACTAGATCAGATAAAATAAGGACACAGTCATGCCAGCTTTTGTCTAAAGCCCAGTGCATGTGCAAAAATGTTTGGATCTTTTTTTTTTTTTTGTTAGCTATCAGAATTCCATCACCAAGGGAGTTTTTAATTTTAATGTCAGACACCAGTATGCAATATTGTGAGCTTTTGAAACCAGTGTTGCAAATGGGTCTGTATTTGGATCTGTATGTCTTTGAAAACAAAGTACCAAACTTTAAAATTATATATATGTATATACACACACAATTGTGTGCAGTGTTTATATTAGCACTTAGTCTATACACCCACAAAAATGGTTGTAGGGTATCTGTGTTTGAATATTTATAGGTGGCTGCAGTATGGCCCCATGTGCCCTGATACAAACTGTATACTCAGCTGGGTTTTCTCATCTTAAAGATATGACTCTAAAACTATTTGTTTACACAAAGCAAAAAAAAAGTAAAACTCTAAATATTCTTCTATAATGGCTTTCTTTTGCTGAAGTGGCAATGTAAAAAAGGATTTTCGCAAGCAGATTAAAAACACTGGGTGCTCCAGACAGAACAATGGAGCATTTCAGAATGAATTATACTAACTTGCTGAACCAGACTCTTCCCCCTGTGGGCATGTATTTGTTTGCATATATTTATCAGTCTGCTTGGAAATAGGATGAGAAACCATCATGCATTGCCTTTTAGAGAAGAATCTGAAGGGAACTTTTTTTATTATTGTATTAAGGATAAAAAGCATCTTAGGAAAGACAGTAGACTCACTGTAGACTAGAAAGAGGCTCTAAAGGCGCTTCTTCCTGCTAATTCTCACACAGTGGGAGTTGTCACTTCATCTTTCCTTTAGATAATTCCAAACCCCGGTTTAACAGTGAAGCATATTGCAATTCCCTGTCTCCTAATTTAAGCTCCCTGAGGGAGATAATTCAGGAAGCCCATACTTGTTTGTAGTTTCTTGACTGTCAGGCTATTTTACTTTTTCACTTTTGCTAATGACCACCCATGAAGCACTTTACACTTAATCTGTTTGCTAGGACTTTAGCAAAAAGTTCAAATGCTTTCAGAATTCAAAGTTCTCAAAATAATAGGTCACTTACTACATTTAGTATTTTAGTAGCCAACTTCTCATGAAAGAACTTAGTGGTTTGTCAAAGTTATGACCTCATGACCTCAAAATCAGGTTGGGTCTGATATTAACTGTGGTACTTCACAGAGTACAGGGCTAGTTAGCAAGCATACAGAGCAATTACAGCTATTGACAAACTGCTGGAAATTTTTTCCTTTGTGACAAGCCCTTTGTCCAGCAAAAACTGTTCCAGCATTTGACATAAAGCAAATGCTTACTAGTCACTGTGTAAGATGTTGTTTGTGAAGGAGTACAAGTTGTTCACACTGCTCAATGCACACAAAGAAAGCTATATTGCAAGTCTGGTCACACATCATCTCCAATGTGGTTAGTAAAGGGGGAAGCTCCCATAGCGTCATTTCAGATTATTGGTCTGCAGAGCCAGGAGCACTTCAGTGTCCAGGTGCCCCATCAAACCATGTTATGATTTTATCTCATTAAAAGACTCAAGGTGCACCATTCCCCCTACTCAGATTTTACCTCCACTTCAAAGAAGCCTGATTTTCTTGGTTTTCTTTTTTTTGTCCTTGCAAATCAATGCTATTGATTATTTGCTATTTTCTAGGCTAGGTTGCTTATAGCTCCCACTATTAGAACTCTGAATGGAAAACCAAAATACAAATACAGATAACTTTAGCACAATTTATACATCTCCTTTACATCAAAAGCCAAAATGACTGCTGAAAATAATGAATATGTTATCCATATTTTCCATAATGAGGACAATGCCATGCTGTATGCTCTTTCAAGAGTATATACAGGATTTAGGGGTTTATCCTCTTCATTTGAAGCTCTCTTTCTATTATGTGAAAAATGTATTATGCAGCTAGAATGAGTTCCACTGTTTTTGCTTATTTATTCTTACTTTCTAATTAATCTGACGTAATTTACACATTTTAAGTTAAGTTGGTACCTATCTTGATTTATTGTGAATGTCTGCTTATATCTTCAAAGCATAAAGATTTAAAGCAAGGCTGTTTGCTTTCTATGGCTGTCAAAATATGTTGGCAGGAGTTTGAAAGTCTTGGGGAGGATCTGACCAATCCCTTTTCAGTGAAAGCAGTAATACAATCATTCACTTTCACCCACTATCTAGTAGATTGTAAAAGCTGGTAGAAGTTTTTAATGAGGAATGATGCTAAACTACGGATTGGTGAAATTGGCTAAGTAGAAAATGAGGAATTAACACAATTTTTAAGAGGCTCCACATTTTGATTTATTAACACTTTAAGAACTAATCTGAAAATTCACATTACACAGAACCTGTAGATTTTTATTACAAATGGCAGTTGTAACCATAACATGCCATGATGATTTCCCACTCTGTGCTTTCGCTGTTCATTTTTGGGGCCACCGCAGTTTCACTAACATAACCTGTGTAGCGCTTGATTTATTTTCATGTACTTTGTTTTTACTTTTTCCTCAAACTCTATCCTAGGGATCAAGAAATGGTTCAGACTGAAAATTATTAATCCAGGCCCATTTTCAGCCGTATATAATAATTACAGAATTTTCTTCGGTTCTTTTTCATTGTTTAAAAAAATAAAAACCAACAAACATTTTGGAAATATGTACCTCAGCCACAAGGTGGGAGGAGAGGAGAGCTTCAGCTTACATCAAACAGACAAACGAAAGTTAAGGGCTGAAGTTCCCAAAGGAACACTCTAAAGAAGACAAGTGTTTGACAGTGTCCTGCAGAATATCAAGACCAACATCACATCAATCTATGTTCTGGACAAGTATGAAGCAATATCCCTGAAATTTATTTGTGGTCAGAGTTACTCTCATAAACTGACCCAGCATCTTAGTTTAGTCTTAGTATATCCTGAAGGGTTATTTGCCAAGTGGTTGGAAAGGCTTAGGAAAGTTCTTGAAAGCCTTTCAGGATAGCTTCCCTTCCCCCCTTCCCCTGCAGTGAGACATAACCTGTCTCATGGAAATTTAGCCAGACAGACTGCCTCGCGTATCTCTTAGTCCTGTGACTTGAAGCTGAGGTAACTGTGTTTTGGATTTAAGGCAAATACACACAAATGAGTTTAGTTACATGACTAAGTAAATATTTTTTGAGTTGAGATGAACACTTTCAAACATAATTGTGTGTTTTAATTCATTAGCGTACTCGGTAAAGATGAATTACAGATGCCAGATGCTCGATAGTGACTCTTTCTAGAAGGAAGCTCCTGTTGCCTTACTCAGCTGACATTGCCTGACCTTTCAACAGGATTGCAGAAGGACAGAACTGGTGATGCTGGGTGGGTAGAAAGGCAGGCAGGTGTATTGGCAGGTTTCTCTCTGACAGTGTAATCAGCATTGCACTCCCAAGGTGAATGTCATTGTCAGTGAGGAAAGTCTGCTCAAGAAAGTGAGGTAGCATGTGTCTCCCAAGTGTTATATGTGTGCTGTTGTAATCTTGATGTGCTCCATTGCTTCCGCAAGTTCTTCTGAATTCTCACCAACATCAACATTCATGTTAGCACCCAAAAAAGATTATCTACCTCTCCACTTTTGATTTGTGAATTCAATGGATGATTAGTAACCTCCAGTGTTCACTAAGTAAATCATTCTACGCCATATTAGCTGGGAGTGCGAGGTCTAATGGAGCTTGTGTGCCATTGCTGTCAGCTTTTTTTAACTTTGCAATGTTGGATCAGAAGGAATTTGTATCAATACAAGGGAAAAAAGGGCAATAAAAGCATAATCTTATTCAGAAATGAGTTGATGTTCTCAATCAGTGGAGTTCCTCTCGGTGAAATACCTGTAACCTGCTACTCAGTCAACTTGCTATCCTCTGAGTTACATAGTTTCTTCTAAAAAGTACTTTGTATATGCGTTGTTTGTGCAGGCGTTTTAAGTATGATATTTTATAGTTTTTTTAGTCTCTTCATCTGCAGTCTCAGATATTGCACATGTCTTAAGGAGATACATGGCACAATTTAGGCTCTTCATGTTGTTTTCAGTGTGTAGATTGTTGTCTGGCTTATGCTGCACCAAGGGCCATACTTTACCACAAAAAAAATTAACATTTTAGAAAAGGGGTTGTTGAAGTATAAACCTGTACAAGTTTTGACTGACATGTGCAGTGATACTTAAGGAAACTTTCTCGAAGAATGGCTCACTAGCAATACTTCATGGTAGAATTTGTTGTGTGGATTCTGATGACACTGATGAATGTCTTGGACATTTTCCAGGAATTCTTTAAAACTACACAATACCTGAAAATTTAACCAGAATATCAATTAGAAGAAAAGGGGGAAAGAAACAACTTAGAATTTCCCATTTTATTTTGTGCAGGTTTTTTCTGGCCAATTCTTGGACTTTGTCATGCACATGTTATATTATCATGTGATTTATTGATCTTCATTAGCAAGTCTGTTTGGAATTATTTGAAAGGTAATATTATTAAAGTGATCAGAAATATTATGCCAGAGTTTCAGAGCAGAACTGTCTGTTTTCTGTAGTGTGACTGTCCAATGCCACTTCTTAAAGTTGTTTGTTTTGTAAAGCGTTTTCATACTTGGAGAATACTTTTGAAAGTTACACCATCGATATAGATCCACAGAATTCTTTCTTTGCATTTCCAGCTGCTCTGCAATAAATTCCATCTGTGTTTTAGCTATATTTGTATTGATTTTTCAGCTATGCTAGCTTATATTTGTCCTCTGCCTTACTGACCCCAAAGTCAACCAAAGTGGTGGGCATACAGCCAATTTCAGATGGCATTTGGTTAGTTTACTCCCTTTTAAAGTAGTTTAGGAAATGTAACTCAAATATTTCTCTTATTTGACAAGCCTGTTTAACTTTCACAGTTTCAACCCCTTTACTCTGAATTTCCTCCTCCTCAGTATTTTCCACTTCTAGAGAAAGGGATTAGAAATGTACCTCACCTTTAGCTATTTGCCTTGTGGTTTTCTTTCTAAATTTCTAGGGGATTTGTCTAGCTATGGATTTTTTTCCCTAATACTGAGTTTACATATAATTTTTCTTTGTACTACTTTGCATTTGTCTTTTAAGACATAGTTATATAATCCCAGCATATAGCCTAAATGTATAACTTTACAGGGAATTAAAGTGTGCAAGGAATGCAAGATTGGTCATTTGGAAAATGATCTGGCAGAATTGCCTTTTTTTCCCCTTGTACAATGAGTATTTGTATCTTAAACAACTTCCATGACTCCTGGAAATTTTCTTCACTTCTTCTCTGGTAATATATGTTGCATTAGCATTTTTTGGTCTGAAGCCAATTGATTCCCATAGGCTTTGTTGAAGTGAGGGTTGCTTTTTTTTTTTCCCTTCTGTTCGGGGTTGAGGGTTTTTTTTTATCTTTTTCTCTGAAATTATTCATCTTTTATTTAGTGGCCATTGTGATGTTGGGTTTTGGTGGCTTTTATTTTCCTAGACCAGTGACTAAAATTGCAGCTCCCTGTTTCAAAAGCCTAGACCTTTACTTACATGTTGTT
This sequence comes from Margarornis squamiger, assembly GCA_035222235.1. Taxonomy (NCBI): domain Eukaryota; kingdom Metazoa; phylum Chordata; class Aves; order Passeriformes; family Furnariidae; genus Margarornis; species Margarornis squamiger. Next base: position 35,183,821 of record JAWWTY010000123.1, read on the forward strand.
TTATTGCAGAATGTATGGGATGCTGTCCAGGCAATATCTGACTAAGTATGAAAACCAATTATGTTTAGTGATCAGTCTTATCAGGCTTACTTAATTTTTTGAGAATCACATCCCAGACCATGTATCAAACCATTGGTAACATCATTCTGCTGGCAGTATTATTTAGGGCATTTTTTTTCTCATACCTTATTGAGAAATTAAAAAAAGAAACAAAATTACTGCATTACCTTTTATATACACAAGGGACTGTTTCCTCACTTCACTGTGTCTTGTATTCTTTGGAATGTGTACTTGAGTAAAGGAAGCTATACAGTATTTCTTAGAAGAAAAAGCCAGGAAATAGTGATGCAAATAAATCAGTTAAACAAGCACAGCTTTTTGAAGGTCCCGATAAAGCGTGAGCTAGTGTAGTACCTAGCTGACTCTATCCAGAGAAAGAATTGTGTGTTTTTTGTAGGGTGGGCTGACAGGGAACAAAAGATCCTGAAAACATAAGACAGAAGATTCAAGGAAGAGAAAGTAATTTATTATATTAATGATATTCTGACTTCCTTGTGTACAGGTGGAAAAGGCCTGTGAGCAATAAGGGGCAGTTGTAGTAGCAAAAGTTCAGAGGCCCATAACCATGCTCAGCTTTTCTCCTTTAGTCATTGAAAAGACAAGACTTATTTTGGTGTGGTTTCTGTTTCTGGAGTGGTTTAAACATGTTTTTTTGTTATTGTTGCTTTCAAGTACAATATATTTTAAGTACCGTGACTTAAATCATGCTTTGTTTTGAAGAAACAAATGTATATTGCAACAAAGTTCTGAATTAGTCACTGGCACCACCTATTATAATCTGAGTAGCAGAATGAGAATAATCAAACTGGGGAATTTCCCTCTCCAATTCTACAACCTTTCTAAGATCTAAAGGCCTTAGGAGTTCTTCCCTTTGGAATGCGTTTTATGGGTTCCTGAGAAAAGATAGTACAGTCAGTCAAGCAACCACAATTGGGACATCTTTTCACAGAAATTTGTTCATGTTTATCCATGGCTTGTCCTAAAATGATTCCAATTGTCCCATTTTTAGTTGTGTTACATCCAGACTGCTGTTCAGTTATTTTACAGCAACGCTCCCTGCTAATTCCCCACTAATGAAGATTACACATGCTCAGTGAAGATCTGAAATATGCTCCTTGACTTATAATAAAATGTAAAAAAAACCCCATCATATTGCTTTTTATACTGTAGTTTAATCCTACATTTTTCCAATCAAAATAAATTTCCTACATGGGTTGCATGATTGATGCTGTTTTAGCTTCAGTACTTTCTCAAGTAACTTTTCCCTTCTGATTTTGTAATTCTTATGCCCTTACCTTCTCCTCATGCATAGATTAAGTTCTTAATTGGGTATTGCTGCTTGAAATCTCAAAGCCTCTTGAGGCAAACCTGAATATTGAGTCTTTCTCCCTAGTGTGTCTTGTACAATTCCTGGGATTGAAATATGATCTCTTTCCTACTTTTCTTCATAGCAGCAGTTCCATGTGGTTCCTTACTAGGCAAGGACTGCTGAAGTAAAAACTGCTGTCACTATAAATTTTCTTTTGCATCTTCTGGCATGGTCATCTATTTTATGGTATAAGAAAGTAGGCATAGAAACCACACATCAGCTGGGAGTTCTTCCCCTGTGAGGCTAGAAGAGTGCTGGGGGCCTGTCACACAGAGATAAAGACGTCCTTCAAAGTATTTGCTCAGCTACCTGTAAATGAATATGACTAAATTTTTTCCATGATCACTTTCTTTCCCTGAGAGTGGCTGTTTTACAGACACTGGATGATTGAGCAAGGGATTTTGGTTATTTTATTTTTTAAAATACAAAACATTTTAAAAATATTTCTGCAATAAAAAATTAGATTTTTTATTTATTTATTTACAGGAACTGCAATAAGTCCAATGAGAAAATCTCATTACAGCTATAGACAACTGTTAGTTGGAATGCCTTTTATAAGTCTATGAAATATTCAGTGAAAGATACTTATAGTTAAGTATGTTACTTTGAACAGGTCATCATAAAGGGAGTTCAGTTTAAAAACTTCTGTACAAGAAAAATTGATCCAGTTAAGAGACAGTGGTGCTTTCCTTGGCCCAGGTACTCTGATAGTGGTCTTGACAGTATAACAATCTTGTTACAAAGTGTTTTCTGTAAATGCTGATTTCAGTATTTAAGACAACTTATTTTTCCAGAGTCTTCTAGCATAAACACCCTACAACAGAATTTTAAGTACTGAACAGTTTCAACTAACACAGTAGAATATCTTGGAGAGAATTAGATACCCCCTCCTTTTCTCCTAAGGTGAAGGTGGGATAGGTTTTACAGAATAGCAGAGTGTAAAGTTGTAAAAGGAACTCAGTAGTTCTTTCAGAACAGTTGCCTCATAAACTGAACAGACCTTACAGCAAAATAAAGTGTTCCATTATACAGGATACCTATCGGGATTTCTCATTATGCCAGACCCAGAAAAAGATTTACTTTGGATAATGCAAAGAAATAATTCAAGAATATGTTTGGCAGTGAGTATACTGAGGAACTGCCTCGTTCCCCCCCCTCTACCACTCATTGAATCCTAATGTTTGGGGTCTCTTTGTTTTTTGGGTTTTTTCCCAAAAAAAAGGATCTGATAGTTCTGCAAGTTCAAGATAAAATGCTGTAAGCCAGCACATTTTAGTGTAGTGTATATTAATCATAAGGCTGTCTTTTAATAAAAGGTGTTATATGTCTCCAAATATGAAATATACATGTTATATAGTATTATACCAGAAACCTTGCTCCAAATATATAATATATTAATTATATATTTTAGTTTAATCAAAATAGTAGAATGTTGAGGGAAAACATGCAATTGTCAGTCACTCTTTATTGGCACCTATCCATTGCTGGGGAAAGAGGAGGCCAAACTAGCTCTTAAAAGTCTAGTTTTGGTCAGTGAGTTTATTGATAGAAACTGTCTGCAATGCAGAAAATGTTTTTGATGTGCAAAAATCTCAGTTTTTATGGGCTTGGGGACTTTTTTTTGTTTGTTTGGTGGTGGTTTGTTTTTTGGAGATTTTTTTAATATTTCGATCATGCTCTATGTAATAAATGACATTGGACTACTTTTAAAATAAATTTTCTGGATACGTACAGTTGTTGAGCTAGAAGATAAATTTGCTTTGAGGAATTTAAAAGATTCTCCTAGTCAGACAACTTCCATACTGTTTATGTCAGTAGAATGTGAATATGTAAATGATTATTCACCAGCATAGCTGTGATACCATGAATTAAAGTTCGTGCCCAAGAACAATTTTGCCACAGTTGCACTTGCTCTCGCAATGGGTACGTTTAGAAGTCCATGAAACTTTTGGTATCCCTAGACTCCAGCCTGCAGTGCTGCTCCCTTGGCATATCTTCTCAAAGGAACTTTTACCTTTAAAAGTTTTGGTTGAGATGCAAAATTCCTGATCATGAGGCATTCCTCAGTCAAAGCTCACATCACAGTCTTTGTCATGCTTCTGAAATACAGCTGTTGTGTACTGTTAGCTTCCTCAGAGGCCTTTCTCATGGTTAACCGAAATGGTAAAAAGGAAAATATCAAAGGTTGTTAGCACCTATGGGTCACCAGTTAACAGATGTTGTCTGTCTACTCCATCCACATTATTTTAGTCTGCTATAACTTTAAAGTCTAGTTACAAATTCAAGTAGGAACTTAAAAACTAATAAAACCATGTGAAAGAAAAATGTCATTCAAGGAACTCATATAAGACCAAAAAAACCCCACCAAAATTGTGATTTTTTTTTTTTTTTGACAGAGAACAGTCTGTTCAAACCATGGGAGCTGTGTACTTACAAAGTTTTTGTACCTAATAAAAACCCATACATTTATATAAAATATCAATGCTTTTAAGAAGGTCTATCTATCTACTTCTTTATTGACTTTTCAGAATATTTTATCAGATGCCATCCTATGTTATCTGTCCAATTTTGGTTTTAAAGATCCTTCCAGTTTGGTTTTGATTTAATTTTCACTTTTAACAATAAAAAATACTCTTTTAGATAAGAAAAAAATGTAGAATGCTCCTGAATCTTCTGGATATATGCAGATTGATATTTCTATCCTACCACAGAGGAGTGGACATTTTATTGCATGTTTTAATTGAGTTAAAAGTGAAAACCCCCTTCTTTTTTTTTTTTTTTTTTAAATAGAAAAGTATTCCCCAGCATTCAATGGAAATTAAATAGCAAAAAAAGTAGTGATAACTGTAATGTAATTTAGAGTAAGGGGTCATATACATCATAGGGAGACATAAAAACCTGCAGGCTTATATCAGACTTCACAGGTATTACGAAACTGTTCCAATTATCATGGCTGAATGAAATGTAACATTTTAATATTCAGGCTTACTGCAATATAAACAAATTTGTCTTAACCATACTTTCTTTCTCTGAATGAAGTTTTATGATATTACATCCCTATACATTTTACTTTCATCTCAGCTGAATAGCTGATGTATGCAAAACTTAATGCTTCCCAAAAATACTGGTAAGAAGCCCAGAAAGAGATGTATGGTGCAAACTCTCTCAAAGGATTTCAGTGGAATTTGAGCATGTAAGACTGGGACAAAACCAAAGTTAAATTTAATTTGGACAAGTCTGTTTATCCATTTCTACCTATACATATGTAAAAAAATTCCATGAAAATGAGTTTATAGTCAGGTACAAGAAGTTACTTTTATAATCTCCAATGATTTCCTTTAATCTCTGCTCTCTCACTGTACAATATCTCATCAGGTTGCCCTATCATCATCTTGAAGAAATGTTGGGAATGAAGGCGAGATAATCTCCTTGCTTTCAGTCCTCATGCCTTGTATCTGTGATTCAGAACAGGATTTCTAGGAAAGCCCTGCTAAGCCAGGAACAGTCCAGAGATCTAGCATAGACCATTCTATGTATATGATCCATGGATTTCTGACACACTGGAAAAAAATCTGGCTGAAATTATGATGTCATACTGAGCATGTGCAAAGCTGAATTTTTGGTAGGAAGGGGTTTTGCTTGTTTATTTTTAAATAAAAGAGCCAGGATCTAGCCAAATATAGGCATAGTTTAGTGTAGAGAAAAAGTCTTATTTCTGGCATTAGTAAGATCATCTGCCAAATAGATTAATTCTTTACAGAAGTGCTCTCATGCTAGAATATCCTTAAGATTTAATAAGCATGTTCCCCTTTAATTAGTTTCAACTTTTGTACTTTAATTTCAAGGACACCTGATTTCCACAAAAAGAAATTTTTCAAATTGATGAGAAGGTGATTGCAGGTTCTTCTAGCAATGTACTATGGACATCTTTCCTAAAAGGTGATGCTATACTTTGAAGAACATATACTGCTTACCAACAGACTGCCTGAATGCTTTCTCCATGAAACCATGGAAAAAGCCCTCGTGGGTTTCACACCAAAAATTTGGCATAGCTGGGGCTTGTGCTGGTTTAGTGTCTCTGGTTGCCATACAGAGAAAAATCACTGATGCAAGAAGTTTTGGTTTGTAAACAACTGCATTTCATGCAGTTTACAGTGTTGGAGTAGTTCGTGATCCACTAAGTAAGGAGAAACTAGTCAACAGAGTTTCTGTGTATTTTAGAAGAATTGCATTCCTTTTTCTAAGCCAAAACATAGCCATCACCATTATATAAATGTAAATCTTTCTTGAGAAGTCTGGTTCTCTTCTTTCATTTCCTGTAGCATGTTAGCTGCAGCTTATTTCAGACTGTTTTCTCTTAAGCTCCCAGAAAATGTAAACACAGCATAAAAATCTTGTCCACAAATCTTCACACAAAGTCATTCTGACTCCCACTAGGAGTACATTACCCATAAAAGCAGTTATTGCAAATTACTGTTAGAGTTGGGGAGTTTTTTGGTGGGGGTGGGAGAGAGGTGGTTGTGGAGTGGTAGTGGGGGTTTTTTTTAATAATAACTTTTACTGTCTAGGAAAAAGAACCTGGTTTCTAGGGGATGAAATTAAGACTTTAACATGTTGTGCTTTGACAGACCCAGTCTTCATGATGCATGTCTTTTTGTTATACATTGTAGCAGATTTTGGTTGGTCAAAGGTCCTGTTAAGCTCCTGAGCATCCAACAAACGTGACTCTACAGAGGAAGATGATCTCACTAGTACAGTCCACCAAGAGAGTTAATATAAAAATTATTTCCTATCGCTGAGTTAATTTTGTTGCAGTGCTGCTTTATTCCCTGTTTAGGATTGTTAGATCTGTGGATCTTCTATTTTACCCAGCAGACTGAGATGAGTCAAACTATGGAATAATACTGTGAAGTTTTCTGCTTATAGTCAGCTTCAATTTGTAATTTCTGAGTTGTGCCATGGAAAAGGACCTGGGGGTGCTGGTCCATGACAAGTTGAATATGAGTCAACAGTGCCTTGGCAGCCAAGACGTCAAACTGTGTCCTGGGGGGCATCAGGCAAAGCTGGTTGAGGGCTCTGCTCTGCACTGGGGTGGCCTCACCTGGAATATTGTGTGCAATTTTGGGCATCCAAATATAAGAAAGGTATTAAACTATGAGAGAGCATCCAAAGGAGGGCAGTGAAGATGGTGAAGGGCCTTGAGAGGAAGCCGTATGAGGAGCGGCTGAGGGCACTTGGTCTGTTCAGCCTGGAGAAGAGCAGACTGAGGAGAGAACTCTTTGCGATTACAGGTTCCTTGTGAGGGGGAGAGGCAGGCACTGATCTCTTCTCTGTGGTGACCAGTGAGAGGACCTGAGGGAATGGCCTGAAGTTGTCAGGGGAGGTTTAGGTTGGATATTAGGAAAAGGTTCTTCACCCAGAGGGTGGTTGGACGCTGGAACACGATCCTCAGGGAAGTGGTCACAGCACTAAGCCTGAGAGAGTTCAAGAAGCATTTCAATGACACTCTCAGGCATGTGGTGTGACACTTGGGGATGGTGTTATGCAGGGCTAAGTGTTGAACTTCACTGATCCTTGTGGGTCCCTTCCAGCTCAGCACATTGTGTGATTCTGTGAAATGTATTTTAATGGCAAGCTTAACTGCTCAGATTAATTTTAACCTGGGAAATAATGTTCTTTGTATCTGACTATGGATACCTACACATTTGGATGTGTACATTCCATACCTTCCCATGAAAGTTGTGGGAGAAATTTGCAGCAAGCAGAATTGTCTTGGTTTGTGTTTCTTTCAAGAGTATCTAAAATGTTTATGAAGAAGAACAGTGTATTAAACGTATTGATTTTCCCTGCCTGTGTCAGGATGTTTGAAATTAGATGACCTTTAAGATCACTTCCAACCCAAACGATTCTATTATTCTATGACTCTATATATTGGCCAAATCAATTTGTCAGGATACTTTGAGATAGTATGTCTAGCTAATAAACTGAAGGCAACAAATATAGCACTTCTTAGTTTTCAGAGAGTTTCACGGGACTTTTGACTAGTGAGCCCAGTATCTGAAAAATTAATAGATAATATAGAAATAATAGTATGATCTAGAATAAAGAAATTAGACTAATAAATATTGAACATAAATGTGATCTTTTGAGGGGGGAGGGTGGAAATGTAAATGAAAGCACCTCACAAATTTACTATTTAAAGGAATTGACAAGAACCCTGTGGATGAATGAAGTCTAGCTGATACAGTCCAATGGATTTCCAAATGTTTGTAACAAAGTCCATTTTGAAAGGTTTCTGAAGAAATTAAGTAATCAAGGGTTAAACACTGGACAAAACATGTCTTCTTGCTCAAATAAAAGTAAGTGCTTAAAAGAAAGTAACCAAAAATAGAAATAAATTATCAGTTTTCCAAAGAGGAGGAGATAACCAGTTAAATTCCACACAGAACTGTGCTGAGTCTGGCACTGTTCATCTTCTATGCCTTTAGTTCCAGATCACTTATGTTTTAAAATCCAAACCATGGAAAAAAACAAGGAAAAAAAAGGCCATTCAGGTTTTGGGTCTTTATGTACAATAGATCTGTTTTATCAATTAAGTCAATGCATATTCCAATACTTTGGCAGGAGATTTTTCTGAAGATCTGTATTGGAATGTATTATTATCAGTATGTGTATCTGTGCATTCAGAATATGTTAAGATGTTTAGTTAAGAAATATAATTATGTATTATTGAATACACTTTGCAATATCATTAAATGTTTTAATGCTTATGTTACAATGCCAGTAATTTTGATTACAAGGCTGAACACTAATACAGAAAATCAATTTTATTTTACTGATAAAATGCTGAGGGGTTTTTTTCAATGTTTTCATAATTTTTATTTTAATAATAGTAAAAGATTTTCTAATTTATGAATTTGGTGATTCTCAGCAGCAGGTTGAAACAGTTATTGCCAGTACTCTTACCTTGATACATGGTTGTGCACTGGTACCTAATACCATCATATTCAGATGTTAAAACTACTGAGGCCCATTGAGTTAATGATGTGGTCTTTCCTGGCATGCTTCTGTTCCACTGCTTCTACAGAGCCTTCTATTTTTTTTGACTATGTAAAATTGCTATAGCATTGATGTGGGAACAGCATGGGTACACTCTGGCAGAAGTGACGGAGGGACAGCATATGGTGTGGTTCTCCAAGGGCAGTGCTTCAAGCCTGTGAGAAAGAGCTGCCATGGCTCAGTCTAGTTACAGGTGTCAATTTACTGTGTGCAGTGGAATAGTTGGAATGAGTGGGTTCACTGGGGGAGGTGAAGGAACCACAAATTGGCAGGTACCGAAATGAGAAGATGGCATGGGGAACAGATATGTTCTACTTGCTGAAACATTGCCACTGGAGTCAATGGCAGGAATTCAGCTATCTGGAGTATTTAGAGACAGAAAACCTGTACTTTGAAACCTGTTTGACCAGGCAGAGAGAGGACTGGAACTGTCATTGAAAGTCAGTTGAGCAGTAACTTCCAGACCTCTGGGAGATCACCCTTTCTGCAAGGGTAGGAGTCTAAGCTTTTGTATGCATTTATCTAAGTTTTAGGTGGCTTTCTTGAGAGCACTGTCAGTTCCTCACACAGCAGAAGGGCAAATGTAGAACAGCACCTCAAAGTTGAAAGGATATTGTACTCCTAACCTGAACATATCTCTTGTGGTGTCATTTGTTCCATTCAGATGAACTGATGTCAGGTGACAGGGCCTGGACAGTAAATGGCTTGCAGAATCAGCAGTGAGTTATTTGTCAGTAACCTGAACACCTGCTGGAGATGATGGAGTAGTTCTGAAATAAACTGATACTGCTGCAGCCTTTAGCTGTAGAGAGGATGAGCTCCATGAGATACCGCATTTTGGTTTAAATTATGATGTGACAATTGTGTGTCCTTGTGACACTTGTTTAATTTATTCTCAAAGTATTTCTGTATTTTTGGAGTTTAATTTTAGCATTTTCTTGGTCGATTATGATTGTATTAATCTTGGAAAAGGTAACTCAAAACTAGAAGATCTTTCTGGACATAAATTCTACTAAATTGTTCTTATATGCTTCTTATTTTGCTTAAGTTGTTTGGTTGGTTTGGTTTTTTCCAAGGTAAGTTTCAGCATGCTGATTTATATATGTAATGTAAATATTATATGATCAATCTATTTATTCTTCTGCTATTTTATTAAGCTGTTTCCTTAAGTTTTTCTAGTTAGACAGTTTCTCAAGAGTAAACAAACTTCTTCAGGGCTCTGTTCAGGGCAAGAATGCAATATAAAAATACCAGAGTCAGTTTTCTGTTGAGCTGAAAATACAGCTGGCTTGGGTGCAGCTGAAGGAGTCTTATAGGAAGGTGGTTATAAATGCAACTTTGTACTCTCCCTAATTATTTTCTTTTCATGCACTTATGCCCAGAAGCAGTCACTGTTGCCCTGTACATCAGTGACTTAAAGCATTGCTCTTATTGCTCAAATCTACTATTTATTTTCTGCTCCATCCAAACATCTATGGGAGCTTTCAGTAATGGAGGGACTTTTAGCATTACTTAAGGACTTGTTTTCATAACTTAATACTGAGAAACCATATTGAGGAATACAGGAATGCTTCCAGACTCCCAAAAACAATTAGAAAATGTGACGTTTAGCTACATCTTCTTCTTTAATTTTTAAAAATGCTGGGTTTTGCCATGCTGCATAAAAGAGGACTATCTCACAACATGTTTACTAATTTTAAATCATTAATTCATTAACGGTACTCATTTTAAGGAGTCAGAGCTCAATAAACTCCATTAGAGAGATCTCTGTGTATTAACTTTGTTCCAGCTGTCACTGTGGACATATTCAGTATATATTCTTCTGAATTGTTGTCATTTCCTCATTTAAATTGAAACAAACCAAAAAAAAAAAAAAATCACATCCTGCAGAATTTTTTGGTAGTTGTTTAAAAAAATGACCATTACTTAAATCCACTTCAAAAAGACTAAATCTAAATGGTGTGAACAAAGGAAATACAATGACCAGCAGTGGTGGTTTGGCTTGTTGATTTTATTTATTCATTTCTTTGTTTTTCCTTGCTTGCTATGATCCTTACATATACATGTACTATTAAGAATCTAAATTTGTTCTCATTAAGTACCGATAAGCTAGTAAAACTAAGTATTAAGAAGCAGTGGTAAAAGTTGCAACAGTAGCAAATGTCACTGACTTCCAGCAGATAAACTGCGCTTTATAAATGCTACTTTATAAAGTTTCGGGATATTTTGAGAGTAAAACTTGCTTGCTTTCGTCAGGTAGCATAACAGAACAGCCGCTTTTTAAAAAGTAGGTAGCACTGTCGAGGGATTCCTTTTCCTCCGCAGAAAGCACCAGTGAAATCCCCAAAGGGCACGCCGTAACCTGTTGTAAAGAACAATGGAAAATATGACAGGAATCTGTGAGTTTTTGCACTGGAACTTTATGGCTTCGTTTTCCTTTGTCCTGCGGCCAGTGGTTCGCAGGGGCAGCCGGGGCAGCCTGCGAGGCGGTGCAGCTGGGGAGGCACAGGGTGGGACAGGAGGGCACAGAGTGGGACAGGAGGGCACAGAGTGGGACAGAGTGGGACAGGAGGGCACAGGGTGGGACAGAGTGGGACAGGAAGACACAGGGGGCACAGAGTGGGACAGGGGGGCACAGGGTGGGACAGAGTAGGAGAAGGGGGGCACAGGGTGGGACAGGGTCCCCGCGGGGCGGGGGCGATGCCGCTGGAGGCAGAGGATGCGGCAGTGCCGCCGTGCCGGCCCCGCAGACAGCCGGCTGCCCCAGGGCGGAGGGGGAGCCCTGCCCGGCCCCGCCCGGGCCGGGGAAGCTGCTCCTTACATGGGCATGGCCGCGGCTCGCCCGGGGCCCGGGCGGGGTGGCCGCTGGAGCCGGGCCGGGCCGGGCCGGGGGCGGCGCGGCCCGGGGGGCTCAGCCAGACAAAGAACAGTCCCGGCAACCAAATAAGGAAATTGGAGCCGGAGGATTTCAGAATAGGAGCAGGGGGTAGATGGAAGCAGGGGAGGCGGTCTGTGTGCAGGGAGCTGCTTTCTGCTCTTACCAGCGGAGTGGCAAAGGCAGCGGAGCGAGGCTCGCGGGCTTCTCCATATCCTCCTGTGATCTTCTGCCAGCAAAGCTGAAGAACTCAAGCTGTGTTGGTCATATTTTCTCATGTTTCTGAAAGCGCTCTATAGATTCTTGTTTATAAAGGAGGGGGCTTTGGCAGGCTTGTTGGGTAGCAGACTGAAAATAAATGAGTCATCCTCTGCCAGGGGGAAAGAATCCCATTGCAGATAATTTCAGGCATTACAAAAAAGACATTATGAGTTTTTCTCTACTGTAGTGTTATAATGAAAGCTTAGAAATTCATCTAGAAAGGGTGCACATGCACCCTGAGAGACAGAGGTGTCTGTGCAGTTGAGAGCAGTAGTGAGAGAAAAGAAAGAAAATGAGTACTAAAATAACCCCAAACTGTCCTGACAATTCAGATAGAAATGCATTTCATAACAATATGAAATACAAAAAAATATTATGGGATATCAGAAATGCAAGTAAGGTACTATTTTAAACATCCGTGTAGAATTCAAACCCTGTGATCCTAATCCACAGTGTCTTGGGGCATTGTTTTTTTCTACTTATATGGGCTGAAGCTGAAAGGTCTTATTCCTGGTGCGAAAAGACAGGGAACACCATTCATTTTTTCAGTCCAGACCCACTTGGAGCAGGAAGAATCAACACAACAGAAACATTCAGAAGATAAAGGAGCAGCTATGATTTCTGCTGTGTGAAAGCTAGAATAGAGAAAAGTAAATAGCTGTGGGCACAAATTTTAGCAGTAATGTTTAACATACTGGCCTGGTTTGCTCTGGTTTCAAAACATTAGCAGCAGAATGTCTGCTAAATTCACAGCCTTTATGGCAAACAATTACATGCACTATGGGCTTGAGGTCCTGATGAAAGGAAGGAAGTTATGCCTTGATCTTGAAATTGTGACAAGATCAGCTCATAAACAGCTACTGAAAAACATTTAAAATATTGTAGGGAAGCCTGACTCAGAAGAAACAGCTTCTTCATCTTTCCTGACAGGCCTCACAATTACAGCAGCTGTAAGTTACTGAAGTAGCTAATTGAAAGATACAACACACTCACTATTACCATATCAGGAGTATTAAAGAAGAGAATGTAGTGTTGAGATTTGAGTTCAGACCTGGGAAGGACTTAGAGGTGGCATTCAAACTGCTGTAACCATCCATGACTTTATATAAGCCTTCTGACTATTTTAGTGTCTGAAGTTTTGGGTAGGCCTGCCATAAATCCATAGTAATGCTTGTAAATGTGATTTTAGGTATCACAGCTGAAGAGTGTTATGTCAGTTTTACTGTGAAGTAAAGTCTGAGGAGTGAATCGTTTTCCAGTTTATATTTTGTTATATTTAATGTCCACAGCTCTTACACATTGCTATACCAGTAGTTGTGCAGGCCAGGAAATCACATGGATTACTCATAGTCAGAACAGATCAAGCAGGTGTGTACTGAAATATCTGGGTACTTTAGAGGACGTCATTGGGATATTTGACTTCTCTATATGCTTATTGTTCAAGCATCACTGTTCCAGTTCCTTGCTAGAAAGTGCCTACGTTGTAGACCCATGGTTTTTCTCCATGCTGTCATAGGAGTTACACAGTAAGTCTAGTCAATATCATTTAAACAGTTTTTTTACTCTGAAGACCTTTGCTATTTTAGTCCAAAATGTGAAATAGTGATATAACAAAGAAGACTTAAGCATGAGTCACATCATCACCATGTGTATACACACATAGATGCATATATACATGTATTTCCATTAAAATGGTAATTGCTGTCATGAAAATTGTCTCAGTAATAGGGACTTCTAATTTTTGTTTTCCTCTAGGTATTATGAGAAGTTTGGGAAAAGACCCTTTGTTGTCTTTGAATCATGTTTTCATAGATCAGAGACTTTGCAGTGTGATTTCCTATCAAGTGTTAGCTCTAGCTGTTTTCCTTTCTGTAAAACACATAACTTTAATGGTGTGTATTGGCAGAACAGAAAGTAATGGGAAATGTTTGCTTAAATGATATTTCTTGCAACAAACGTGATGCTCTATTTTCCAGAAGTGCTAAGGAAAATAAAAGCCACAAACAGCTTGGTATTTCTAGTTCACACATTGTGAATTTCACCATCAGGAAATAATACCAAACAAAGCAATTTACAGTTACAACCTCAGTGTCTGCCAACACCAGTCAAGTTAGGTAGAACAGGATACTTGTAGTACCAGATTCAAGAGACTTTTGAAATAGTGCTAAATGCTTTGGACTGGCACATGTTTGGCCATTGCCATTTCAGAGGTATAGTTACTCACTTTTGCTTTTAGGAAATCCTAACTTTGTATTCTAGCCTTCTAAAGAAATCTCAAACTCTTGTGCATTCCAAGAAAATCAGTGTCCTCTTTCTGGTTTAGTAACCCCCATTCAAAGCTTTAAATGTTGTCAAGTACAGTATGGGAGGGGATATAATTTTATGGAGGTACTTTTTTTGATTTTAAATAAAAATTTGAAAATCCACAATGGCTGGCATGCCAAAGCTTATTTTGCACAGCTAGTGTAAATGAGATACGTTTCCCTTATGTAAGAAAAACAGGGAATTGCTGAATAGGGCTCCATAGATCATTGAATTCGGTCAGCTGCATATGAATCAGTTTGGACACTTGTAAGCTCTTTCCATTCCCTCTTCTAATCAGTCCTTCAGGGTCTATGTTACTGACATTTCCATCTGAGCTTAATGATTTTTGAACTGTAATATGATGCAAAGCTCCATTGTGGCTAGCTGAATAGTATTTGGGCTGATTTACAGGCATGCCTATGTCCTTGAATTATTTTCCGGTTTTTAAGACCAAAAGAATCTCATGTCATGTGTCTCCCCCAAGTAGAAAACACCATTTGAATGTCAATCACAACTTCTTTCTATACCTCAGAATTTTTTAGATTTGGCATGTTGTTGGCTTTTTTTCTTTTTAAAAACATTCTGGTTTGATTTAAAAAAATTTGAAAGACCTGGTGTGAACAAGTATGATCCGTATTGTATGCTCTAGTGTAGCTTTAAATGTCTTTGTTGAGTCACCAGCTAAGATGCTAAAATTTGCATATCTTAATGAAGAAAAAAACAAGAAGGCAAATAGAAGGGAAATAGAAGTGTTTGGTTATTTGTACTATAGTAATGCCTGGAAACCAGTTGTTGTGAATGACAATGTATGTACACACTATTAAATTGCACTTCCTTCACTGAAGATAGAATACAGGCAAAAAGGTTGCATTTAAATGATACAAATTATTCTGTAGTAGTTTAAGAACTGGACAGGGTTCATTGAGTTGTTTTATCTTTATTCGTTGTCAGATTGCTGAGGATGTAATTACTTTCTGTAAGGTGTGCATTTTCAGCTTTTCCTTCCTGAAGTCATCCTTTTTAGGTTTTGGACTTTAAACAATACTAATTTCATTTTATTTACAGAGTGATATGAAAAGTAAATCTTCATTTTGTGAAGATTCTCAAAGTTAAAATGAATGCTAGCAAAAAAACTTCCAGCAGTTCGTTAGTTTTCTGCTTTACTGACATCTACCATTATCTCCATTGGTTCACAGAAATGAATTGTTGGGATCTTTTACTTTGTTTTTCCAAAAGCTGTTTGTTATAATTATAATTACATTTGAAATATTTCATTTAAATATTAGGACTTAATTGGAGTTGTATGCAATTGTTCTTTTATGTGCCAATTAGTTTCTCATTTCAGTTTGCCAGTCATGCTGTACATGTAGTTGGAAACTCTTTAAACTAGAAACAAATGTTCCTGAGGCTGGAATGATAAGCAAGGTTGTTTACAAGAAAGAATCACAGATCATATTAAGTTAAACATATGGTTTTGTTTCTATTCTCTTTGGATATTTATCTCACATTGTGCCTCATGTTTAGTTCCCAGTAAATTGAGTTTTATTTTCCCTTTCCCTGCCCAATTATGCTTGTGGAGTCACAGAGAAGCAAGTGTCTTGAACTAAGCTGGTGTGCACAAGCTGTCTGTGCTTTCATCTTCCATCTCCATGAAGTGAACATGCATGCGTGCATAGACATAAAATGCTTATGTGCAAAATATGTAAGAGCTGTGACAGAAGAAAATGTCAGAGGACACCTCAATGCATGTGTTTAATGTAGTATTATCTCAATCTGATATAATCAAATACAAAGAAGAAGGTGCAGCTAAGAGGTGTGAAAGCCAGGTACTGTTTTTCTATCATTGACTTTTCCTACTGTGTCAGTCTGCTCTTTGTTGTGTGTGTTGCATTATCTGCAGCTACTACTGGCTGAACTGTGTTCTGCTTGCTAGAAAAAATACTATTCTTGACAAGCATACCTACCCAAAATCATAGACAGACTTGAACAGCCAGGAATGTTATTTTTTATCCCTGTACTATCTTAATACTCTGTGTAAGAGCTACCATGCTTCTTCCCCATAGTCACATACCAGAATTGGAAACAGAGTGCTAGTGTAGTGCCAGTCTTCTTGCTGCCAGGAGCTGGCATGTCACTCTCTGTTCTAGCAATGGGGAGATGCTTAATTTTCCCCTCCCTTTTTCCTAGTTGGCAGCATTCCTCTGTTCTCCCTGTTACATTCTGGAGTGATTGAGCGATGTGGATTGAGTTCTGAATCCTAAAGAGGACTGGATGGTGAAAAGGGGTGAAGGGGGTTGAGTAAGCAGAGACATTTTCAGCATCGCCTTGTTCTGCGTCGTCCACTGTCGAACTGCTTTTCTCAGGTACAGGTCTTGCTCATCTTGGAGGTTTATACTAGTAGGAAGAAAATAGGTATGGTGATGTTCTTGTGTAAACCCAACAGATTTCAGAGCTGAACTATAAAACACACTGATTGGACATCAGAGGTCAAAGAGGGAAGAGGAGCAACCTCGCTTTTCACTGCCCTAAAATCTTTCAGTCATTGTCTAGGATGTTGGACAGTGAGATAAAAGGCAGCATGTTCATACTGCAAGTGAGAAAATGCAAGTGATACCATTGATCACCTCTGTGGGCTAAGCGTGAAATTGTGACTAGGTATTTTATAGATGTGACTTTTGTGATTATCCATCATGTTTTAAGCAGATGTTTAAGTAGATGTTACCAGTGATTAGTTGTGTTCTATAATTACTTATAAAAAAAGAAAATAAAAAGGGGGGGGAGGGGTGTGCAAGAAAGAATTAGCTACCTTCAAATGATGCCCTTAATATGTAGTAATAATTAATCTATGGAGAGTAAGTGTTTGACACTGGAAGGTTTTGCATAATTAGACCACAAAACAGCAGGATTTTTATATCATATAGTAAATGTTTTCTGATTTCTGATGCTATTCTTTAGCAGGTGAAGATGATGCAGGAGACTGTAAAACAGATGACTACAGTGCAATTGCACAATATGGGGTTTTTTCTGAAAAGTGTTTTAAATTTAGTTTAACCTGAAAACCTGGGGACTTGGTAGTGATTAGCAGTGGCATAAGTGCTATTTAAAAAGAACTGAAAAGCATTAAAAACGTTAGAAGAATAACTTGAGAATCGCTTCTGCAGTTCTACGTTAAACGTGTAGCAATCCTACCCGCTCTGTCATGCAGACAAAAAATGATGTGGCAATCATAGGAACTTTTCCTACGCAGAAAAGGTGATGTAAATTCTCGTGGCAACACTTTTGTGCAGCTGTATGCCAATATGGAAGAGCCTAGGATGTTTCCTCTACGCTCTAGGCAGCTGCGGCGGCTGCTTCTCCTCTAGTACAACTTTCTCAAGCTTTTCTGCGGGCTGTGGATGCCGGGTTCCCGGCAAAAAGCGTATCACAAAGTCCCAGCTCTTGCTGCTCTGAGGGGGGACTAAGTAAGTGTTAGGCTGCGGCAGCGGGGAGAAACGATCCCGATGGCGACTCTCTCCGGGAAACACGAGTCTCCCTGCCGTTCCCGGCAGCCTGGGAACGCCTCCCGCAGGCATGGGGCAGCCGGGGCGGCCGCGGGACTCTTAACGTGAAGCTGTCGGAGGGGGCTCCTCGGTGAGTCACGGCGCTGTCCGCGCCGCGCCCGCCCTATATAGGGAGGTAGCGCGGGTACCTGCGGGCCGCTCCGCCCCGCTCCGCGCCCGCGAAACCGCGCTCGGGCATGTGAACGCTGCCCGCGCAGCCTTGCCGAGGTAAGATGGCAGGGCACTTGCATGAGTTCGTACGTGGCGTGTCTTCTTCAGAGGAGGCGAACGCACGGCTGAGGCAGGGAGGGGAGAGGTCAGGGCAGTTGAAATGGTGCTGTAATCGGACCAGGCAGAGCGCCTTTCTTTCGGGTGTTTCTTTTTTGCCCGACTCTTTCTCGCCCTTTTAGTTTGCCACATCGTCTGTAGTCGCATCTGAGTCTGGCTGATGCACTGTATTTGCCGACCCTGGCCGTCCCCTTGGTGTTTCCAAATGCAGAAGGGATGCTGTTGTGGCGGCAGCTGCTCCGTGCATCTCTGTAGCTCCAGACTTGGTAAATCAGCCCTTTGCAAATATTTTAGAGCAGTAAAATACGAGCACTTTCGCAGCCTTCTTTGCAGGAGACTTCTGTAGGAACCCGGTGATAGTCCTGGATGAAGAGAGTTGGTATTGGGCAGGAGACTTGATCTTTTAGAAAACCTACTATGACTTCTTAGCAAAATTAAAAGAAATCAAACAAAATACTGTTTGTTTGGGTTGGGTTTTTTTTTTTTTTTTTGAGATGTTTTGCGGGTTTTTGCTTTTGTTTATTGTTCTGTATGTCCATAAGGAAGACGTATTTGGTGATCTAGCACTGATGTGCTCTTTTAGATACATTTTTTTTGTCTAATGTTTATCACTGAGTGTTGAGAGGAATTTGGTGTTACTTAGTAACTTTGTAACTTAAAACAGTACCAGTTTTGGAGATATTTTTTTCTTTTCCAAGTCTTCAGTCATTCGTTTAAACTTTAGTACTGAAGACAAAAAAAAAAAAAGGAAAGTTTCCTGGCAGCAGGCACATAATTAGAAAGAAGGCTGGGAAAAGTAAGACTGGCCTTCCTTATAATGATGTGTTTACAGAAACTTGGAAAGCACAGATATGCATTGGCTATCAAAAAGAAACCAACGTCTGCTGTTGGAACATTTGGGTCAGCTTTATATTAAGGAATATGGCACTGCAGAGCGTATATCTAAAAATAGGAGTGGACACAGTCAATGTTTCACTAGGCTTTGAGGTCAAGAAACTGTTTTTCCACAGTATTCTGTGGCTGTATTCAACTGAAACCATGATTCCTGGGAACTAACTTTATATTTGTGAAATTGACTTAATAAGATGTATTACATACTGTGCGGAAAGTTTTATGTTCACTCATAAGTCTGTGTGCACAGAAATCCACCAGAGTTCTGGGGTGGGAAAAGTTATGATGATGTTCTTTAAGGAAGTCCAGCAGTTTCCAGACATCCAGAGCTAGTCTGTGTTTCACAATGCATACCAGACATAGAAGGATTAAGATACAGAATCGATAACAAGAGGATAGGGGGGTGAAGGGGAGGGAACCCAAACAAAAAAAAACCAGAAAAAGTTAAATGGCTCTCAAGATGTTAGTTGATTGTATCTAAACTGCTTCACTATGAAAAAGGAGGCAAATACTTGTGAGAACAGGATTCTGAGAGAGGTTGTGTTGCATCCTGCTTTTGGTTGGGGAACAAAACCTGAAAGAACTGTCTGTGAAATAGTGTTCTGGTACTAATTTTCCTAGCCAGGAGGAGAAGCCCTGTGGGAAAAGGTGGGAGCAAAGGGATAAGAGTTTGATTAAAAGAAACTAGAAAAATGGGGTAGGAGGTATACAGATGTTCTTGCAACTTTTGAAACACTTAGGAATATGCAGATAGGATTTTGTTGGAATCAGGAGTGTCTCATTTGGATAAAAACATTTCTCTCATCTTTGAGATAGTACAAATCTGATAATCACAAAGTCAGAATTTACCAAGTTTTCATACACTCCAATCTGACATAGAAGTTTTCCTAAATTTGGAATGGTGGATATGTGGCAAAGGTTGTTAGCAGTTGGCAAATCTATGGCACATAACTTTTCATGTAGCTTTATGAGACTCAAGAACCTTTTTTTCAGTGAAAACTGTTCTGAACATTTGAAGTGTGTTTTAACTAACAATTAAAGAGCAGTGATGTATTCTTAAATTTCTCTCCTCTTTTTTTTTCTTTTTTTTTTTTTTTTGGTAAATGCAGAACAGTTATTTACATTTTGTCCTAGCCAAGCTCATCTTGCTGGACACTCATGCACCTATTGTTGTAGGCCTACTGTTTTTGACTGGCCTGAGTCTACTGTTTCCTCCTTGCAGAGACTGTGTGATAATTGTAACATATAAAACTTTGCAAAGTATTATTCTAAAGTAATTACTTATTTGTGCAACTACAATTATTGTAAAGTAACTGTTGAGAGCTATGGTTCCAGGTAACGGAAAGCAACTTGTTTTCTGCTTTACACGGAAGAATTTTTTGAGCTTATGTGATGGTGTGGAGGGCACGATAGTCTCACTGTTCCACAAACAGGAGTGTGATGGCAGTTTTGTCATCCACTTTGTGGTCTGTGTGACTGCAGCAGCCACTTCTAATAGCTATGTTAGAACAGCATGCCTCCTTTTTTGTAAAGACACAGTGGTAAATCTGATGAGTAATGTTCAGCTGTTGGGCTTTAGGCATTGTAAGAGTAAGGGAGCGGTCTGGATGGAATTGATCTGTGGCAATGTTGGTCAGCACACTCAAGTGAAGAATTTCTTCTTTTTCTCCTCTGCAGAATTTCTTTTTATTAATCTGTTTCAGAATGATCCTTGAGAGACTTACCTTATTGATTTTACCTAGTTCTCAACTGGGCAGCGTAAACTGATCTTACTTGTATAATCATGTATTTGATGGGAAATTATTGTAGTCCTCAAACAGCAATTTAATTTCTCATCCAGTTCTGCTTAAACTAGCTGCTTTGCAATTTTAGTCATGCCAGCATTAATGTGGATCCTGGGAACAGAGTAGACTGTCAGTTAGTGCAATGTCATGTATGTAGGTTTCCTCTGTGTATATAGCATCATTTCCTGTAGATTATGAATATTTGTAGACACTAAACCTGAAAGACATGAAGCTAAAGACCTTTGCTTTTAAAAAGCTGAGTTTCTAGAATGAAAATGTGTAGCTAAGGAAAGTGCATAGGGTGCAGAGTGAAGAAACTGTCCAAAAGAAGAAAATAAGCATATGCGCCATTAAGTTGCATGATTTCCATATGAAATATGTTCTGTTATTGCCATGTGCCTTTTCATTTGCTGTTTACTCTCTAAGAAAGGAGTCTTCAAGTATTTGGTGGCATACTGGACTTTACTGACCTGTGAAGAGTTGGTGGTCCAAAGATTTTGTGTTCCCAATACAAATTTCTGGGTTATATAGAACATATTAATTGATGATAATCCCATATATTCTTGAGAACATAATAATTGGCTGAAAAGACTTCATTCTGGGAATATTATTTAATCAAAATATGCCCATGGAATTTTTTATTCATGAATCACCTTCCATCTTGGAAATATTCCAGCTTTCTTAATAGATAGCATTTCAGTGCTAGATTAAGTAATAAAGTTCCCTTTGGACTGAAGCTCCCACTCAGTAATAGCAATACTGAGCAATGATTTCATTTGGAGGAATTCAGAAGAATACATACAGAGTTATTACTAACGGAATTATAGTATGCCCAGAAGACTCATTTTAACCTCCTACTCTGCAGAAAGTGAAGAGAGGAGAGTCTTGTGGCCACCAGTGTCAGCACTTCCTGGAGCATTACGGAACATTTAACATTTTGGTATTCATATAATTAAAAATATAATTATCACAGAAGGAGAATCAGTAATTAGGGAAGTTCTTTTTACACGTCTACTTTCTGGATTAGCACACAAATAGAAAATTTAAGGAATATTTTTCCTCCACACTGCTGTCTAGACACTTAATGTGATCCTTTTCCCACCTGCTTGAGACATTCTAGCCTTTGCCAAGGCAGGAAGTTTGTATTTCCTTTATTGAAGCAGAAAGTGATTGTAATTAGTGTATTGTGTATGGCACTCCCCAGTGTTTCCCTTTCCACAAAGGGAAGGAGTTTAAGATAAACAGGTTTTATTTTTATTTAAACAAAGATATTGCCCATAATTTCTTGATGGGCTTTCTCTGACTTATGCACCTGTGTGAGGTGAGCCAAGAAACAACTGAATCTGCTTTCTCTAGTTTTCATAGTGTGCACATCTCTCCAGTGATAATTTGAGTAAGAAATCTTTGATTACCTTAGATTACCTGAAACCATCCTTCAGTAACCATTATTCAGAATTCCTTACTGTCCTTTCCAGGACATTCTGCTGAGCCTGGGAAATTGTGTTCATTCACATCACCAAAATATGTTCCTCTTGAAATTCCTTCTTGAAATGCACTCAGGATTTTATTTGTTACCAATTTCAGAAGATGGTGTACATTTTATGTGCTGGTGTATAACACAGGATAAAAAAAACCCAATTCTTCTAATTAGTCTCTTTGAAAAACAAATCTTATATCACGGTTCACTTTCAGCAGAAAGTGGCAATGTGGGGTTGAGTTCATATCTCAGCCTTAAAAATATGAAGAGTTATTTAGTTGAAGAGTTGAATCTGTGCATCAGAAGCTGCAATACTGCATTGCCAAAGTATCCAAGTTTTGGTAAATGTTCTTAGATGGCTCATCTTTTTTGTCCTTTTGGAATTGTGCAGAGTAAATGCTTTTTAGAAAAAGACTTACTTGCAGAGATGATGTGTCAGCCAGCAGAAATGTACAGGAAAAGATTTTTTTGGTTTTCATTGGCAATATGGTCATTTTTTTTTTTTCCAGGCTAGAATGTGAAAATAGATTAACATACCAAAAAAACTGTTTTAGTGATGTTAACTTTTCTACCAACCAAATAACCCCATCAAATTCACAGTAAAGACTGATAGTCATCTTGTGTGCTACTGTATCCATTAAAACCACACAGTACCTGAGTTGCATGTGCAAATAATAGGGAAAAACAGAGGGTATTAACATTTACAACATTAGTATTTAACTCTTTGCTTTTACGATCTCGAGTGATTTCAATCTTTGCATTTACAAGAAAATGGCCAAACTATGCCCTTGTACTTGGTGGGGCTGCACCTTGAGTACTGCATTCAGTTTTGGGCCACTGACTTTAAAAAGGAAGTTGAGGCTCTGGAGTGTGTCCAGCGAAGAGCAGCGGGGCTCATGAAAAGAATAGAGAACATGTCCTGTGAGGGACAGCCAAGGGAGCCGGGGTTGTTTAGTCTCGAGAAGAGGAGGTTCTGAGGGGATCTCATTGCTCTCTACAACTACCTGAAAGGAGGTTGAGGTGAGGTGGGAGCCCCTCTCTTCTACCGGCCTGCAGTGAGAGGACAGAGGAAATGGCCTTAAGCTGAGGCAGGAGAGGTTCAGATTAGATATTAGAAAAAGATTTTTCACCATTAGGGTGGTCAGACATTGGAATAGTTTGCCCAGGGAGGTGATGCAGTCACCATCCCTGGAGGTGTCTGGACTTGGCAGTGGGGGATATGGTTTAGTGCTTTAGGGTTTACAGTGCTGGGCTGACGGTTGGATTTGATGTTCCTGTAGGTCTCTTCCAACCTTGATAATTCTATGGTTCTATAAAAACATTGAATTTAGATGAAGATTCAGTCAGCTGGATTTAATTTTCAAATTGCAGTTCAAAACTAATTCCTCTCCTATGACAAATGCACTTCAGAGAGCAAGAAATACATACATACAGTATCTGATAGGCTGGAGAAACTTCATTAGGAAGTCCTGCCTGAGTTCTAGTGAATAGAAGAAGAGTATGGAATATTTGGACTTTTTGTACTTCTTCTGCTACAGGTTAATTTACAAAGTATGACCCCAGTTCTCCAGCCACACTGAGTACAGAAATCTGGTTTAAATCAAGACTCATATGTGTTACAGCAACTTTTCTCAGGAGAGCCAACCTGCTGGTTTTAGGCCAACCTTTGAGCTGGGCTCGCTCCTACCCATTTTTGCACCTTATTCACGACTTGGAAGAGTTCTCCTTAAAAAAGCATTATTATATTCTCTCTGTGGTTGGATTTTGAAGTACTTTTAATTTTTTTTTTAACTCTATGGCCGAATTAATTCTTCTGAGTAGGCTGAATCACTATATGAAAACACTCACTAGGCACATAATTGTTTCTTTATTTCAAGCACCATATGTTTGTGTACATGCAGATGTGTGTAAAATGTTTCTAACTTCAAAGATTATGCAGAATTATTTTATTAGAGGAGATAATGCAAGTCTGTTTCTGTGTGCATATGAATCTAATGGTGTGTGAATATATATGTGTGTGTGTGTCCTTACACAGCGTAAAGTAAAAATCTGTATCTGACACTTGAGGATCATTTGTTTAAAGCAGCTATTACAGTGTGAAACGCTCTTAGTAGCCAACTTTGACTAGCAAGGGAATTCACCAAGGCAACACAGAAAGTTTTGCACAAATGCAAAGAGAATTTCTTTGCACAGAAACACAGTGGTGCTGTATTTCTTCCAGCCCAACTTGCTATAATTATTTTGTCTCTGAAACATAATGCTTTTCTTTTCAGTGTTTGAAGGCTTCAGGAGGGCAACTTGATTTATGGTTGTATTTTGGTTTGACCAAAGGTCTAGTGAAATTTTTTAGTAGTATTGAGGATTTGAAAATCCCAGAGGTGGTCATACTATTTTGTGGATGGGGTACTTTCATGTAGTCTGTAATTGTATGTGATCCGTGTTTCCTGTCAAAACTTTTCAGGAACTAAATGAAGGCATGAGTTACTTGGTATTGCATTACTGATGGTGAATCTGTTGCAACATGATGCCATTTATTTCTGTACAAATCTGAGGTGCCTAAAACCAGAATACATAGAGCATATATAAAGGGATTATTAATACCCACAGCTACAGAGATGGTGCATATCTTGAAATGTCTTTTGGGCATTTTAATGAAAACACTATATGGGCTTCAGAAGTGTTCATCAGTATTGCTCAGATGACGAGCCACTAGACTGCTTTTTTTCTCAATAAACTGTAGATTATTTTCAGTGAACAGAGACTTTTCCACAACAGACATGTTTCCTTGTCTGACTTGGCCAAATTCTATTCTTCTTCTGTTTCTAAAACTACCTGATAATTTTCATATATCCATGATAATTCTCACATGCATGGGTTCAATATCCTTGCTGAATCACATTTATTCTTTCACATAAAACATTTCTAGGCTACTTTTTCAGGCAGTAAATAGATTGCCGTACTGTTTGGCCATGCTTTAGGAGAAAGTCTTGGTTTCCTATAAGTCTTCATAGTTTTCTTATCTTTAAAAAAGTCTGGATATCTGTATGTAACTAAAAAATGAGAGACCTCTTCTACCAGTTTGTGCAAGAATATAAAATCCAATTTATAAGGTGAGACTACAGAAGTCAAACTATATTGAAAGTATGTTATGTTGTCTTATGAGTCTCTAGGATGTTACGTGTGGTTTTCATTCTTTTGTCTTTAGTGACTTGGAATTTCTTATAGAGATTTTTCAGTTACTAACTGTTTAACATTTTCTTAAGTGGTTCATCAGGAATTTCTAGAAAATTATTGCTTCAATTTTCTGCTTTGTGTTAAAATACCTGAGCCTTTTTGTTTGGTTATCAGTTGTATTTCAGGAACATTTGTGCCCACAGAAAAGCTAAGGTTTTGCTTTTACATCTATGTGCATGTGCTGTTTCATGCACGTTTCTCTACATAGAAGGAGAAAAAAAAAGGAGTGTCTATTAAGATAAAATCAAAATGATATGTCAATATTTTCTCAAACAAAGAATGATCTTTCAGCTGTTGATTCTGAGGTTACATCTATTGTCTCTGGCCCATAAATCACAGCAACTTTGTTTCTGAGATTTTAGAAATAAAAATTATACCCTGATTCTAAAACTCTAGGTTTCCATGTCCCCCAACCTTTCAAAATTAGCGGTCTTGCTGATGGTTAGGTATAAAGAGATAATTAATATAAACAATGACATTTATCTGAATCACATGAAATACCCAGAAAAAGGAACAGAAAGCTCAGAAATCAGGATTTCTGCCATTTCCCTTGCTCTCCTACCAGTTGTATGGCTGTCATCATCAACCAGCTGCAAGCAACACATCAGCCTTCTCTGCAACCTTAGCTGGAACATATTGCACCAATCTAGTCTTGATGTCAAAGGCACATCATGTGGTAGGACCAGTGCATGGTGGAACCCTTCCCAGGATGGTGAAGCTCAGCACTGACCACACACATCGCAGTTAGCCCAAGATCAAGGGCTTGGTTTCAGCTCTGAGGAATCTTTTAAGGAGGGAAGCAGTGCTTTCTGGAGCACAAGCTGACATTTAAAAAGAGCAGGTGTTTTGTGTCTGTCTAAGCTTCAGTGTATCCAGCTGGTCTGTGATACCTCACTGGAAGTTTTCCTCAACAAAGGATCACAGGATCCTGCAGGTTCTGCAAGAAGTATCGAGAAATTTAGAAACACACGTAGAAGTTGTGGATGTTCTGTTTGTTACAGACTGCAGTAATAGATCATTAACCTGTGAGCACAAATATTAAAAATTAATTTCAGGTTCTTTTGCCATACAGGTCTTGAGATTAAGTAAGCCATTCCTGCACTTCTTAAAAGCTTCTGACTATAATGTGTGGGTATGACTCTTTGTGTGGTGAAATGTTTGCTTCAGAAAAAGTATTGATATCTTTAATGCTAGATTTAGCATGTTGTTTTACTAAAAGGCAATACAATACTTCTGGTTTCATCCTCTTCTGGCTGCAGTTTGTTCCTCCTTCAAGCTGCCAGACAAGCCTATTGCATCCTCACTTTGAACACCCTTTGAAACTGTTTTGTAATCTTGTAAAGTTAAGATTCCTGTTGGACTTTTTTTGTGGTACACTGTAACTAGAAAAGAGGAGTGACTTAGGGACAGACAATTATAATGAATTACAAAAGAAGTCTGCTGACCATCGAGGCTAATTGTGGGGTTGCAGCTAAAACACAGCACTCACATTATGTCCTTTTTTGGATTAAGAACAATGCTTTAAGCATTACTGTCCACAAATGCAAGAGACAGGCCCTGTTTACTGAGTGAATTCTTGTCAGAGTACTGAATTAGAGGAACTGTTTGCAATGCTAATATTTGAAGGAACATGCTCATTGATAAAGAGCAGAGCAGAGCAGAATTGGAATGCTTTTAGGCAGGACACTGATGTGCAGTAGATGAAAGTTGGGGGAGGTCAGTGAATTTGTATGAATATACAGAGTTCTGAGATGCCCAATAATTTTACTAAGTAACTCTCCATTTTTCAAAAAGGTTTATTGTGTCTGCCATAATTTCCAGTACTGGCAGAGTAAAGTTGGTTATGCAGAGTAATAGGGGAGTGAAACTGTGATGTTTGGGAGAGATTTTTGAATCATGTGAATAGCACCTTTTTAATTAATGAAAATTCCAGGGCTTCATATAAAGAGGGATACAAGACAGAAGCTGCTTGTCCAAGAGATTAAAATCTTCACAAATTCGTCATTAAGTAATACTTAATGTGCTTCTGAGTTAGAGAAATTCTCTCTGTCATCATTGATGGTCTTTGTGATAGAGGCAGAATCACGGAAATTTGCTGTCAAGCTTCCCAAATTCCTGATGTTAATCTGAGTGGTTGGTTGTTGAGATTATTCTCAAATGCTTCCTCTATTTAATTACCTCAGATTCCTCAAAAGTTTTGTTATAGTTTGTTCACTGAAATTGAAAATGTCTTTGTCAAGAGTCACTTAAAAACAAGGAAGTCACTAACATGATTAGTTTCCCAATTAATTGCTCTCCATTTTGGAAACATCTAAGCAATCAGAAATAATAGCATTGTGCATCATATTCGGGCTATATCAAGTCAGGCTGTGGCTGGGAATAACATAAAATTTTTAAATCCTTTAAGAATTGTTAAGTTTAATTAGTTGTACTTCATTAAACTTTACTGCTTCTGTTCCATAATAAGTGCGTACACCTAAGTAATTTGGAGTACCTGTTGTAGTAGGGTATCTTCTCTGGTGTAATTCCACCTCTATAGTTCCACCAGCAAAACTCTTCCTTTAGCCCTAGTTTCAGTTTCCTAGCCCAAAACAGGGGAAAACCAACATTTCTAAACTGTAGGTTAAACATACTGCAGAAAATTAGTCCAAATGGTTGTTAATTTGAAGTTAACTAAGTGATACTTAGCTGGTATTGAAGGAGATACCTTCTGATTTGTATATTTTTAGATATTTTAAAATGTTTTTCAACTGATGATGGTACAGTTTCTTCTGAGACTTCATTGTGTGAGCTTTTTCAAGGTTTCATAGAATAACAGAATCATTTCAATTGGAAAAGATATTTAAGATCATTGAGTCCAACCCACTAACCCAGCATCACCACCATGTTCACCATTAAACCATGTACTGAAGTGCCATATCGACACATTTTTTGAACACTTCCAGGGATGGTGACTTCACCACTTCTCTGGGCAGCATCTTCCAATGCTTTACAACTTGTAAAAGTTACATATTATTGCCTTTACCATGGTCATTCAACAGAAAAATTTCTCCTGAGCTTCTGAGAAATTCTGGCATACCGCTTAATAGGAAGGCTTTTCTATTCCAACTTTTGAAGTAGATGATGTCATTCATTACTGTTAGTTGAATTACTTGGATTTGTGTGCTGTGATAAGCCTTCCCTGTGATCTGAGTATTTAATTCAAACTTGGAAAAGACTGCAGTGTGATACCTGGGGACACTGAGTTAATATTCAAAAAAAATTCTCATACTCCTTTGTATCAGCATATAACAAATGCTGATCAGGTAAGTGCTTTCCATTTCTGTCACTACTGATTGAATGTAACATAGGACCAAGATATGAAACCTTTGCATCTCCGAGTATTTCTGTGCCATTTAAGTGGCGAATTAGTGAGATACTTAATTCACCTTAAAAAAAATTACTCCTAAAGCACAAATTAGTAAGTTTTAAAGAGAATATTTCACTACCTGGATGAATTTTTAAATAAAAATTTTCAAATTTGTTTGAATTAAGTTAAATTCGTATGAAAGTTGCCTGATTTTCAGAGCTTCTAATTACTGTTGCTCCTATTGTTTTCAGTGGTATGTCTGTGTGCCTGAGCACACAGGCTGCTGGTTTGAATTCCTGACTTCATTTACACAAGTTGGAAAGCTGTTGCAGTTTGTTTTTTCTGTGATAAAACCAAAAGATGATAGATTCAACATGTACATGCGCAGCTAACATATCAGTTCTGTGTGTGGCTGCTGTATACAGTAGGCTAACTTGAATAATAAGAGAGGTAGGATGGGTAAGAGACTCGCAGTTGAATTTTTTCCATTGCTGCTCATTTTAGCAGATGCTTTCCCTGATTCTAAAGTGACAGAGCAACACAATACAATTGTTGAATCTTAACAGAGTTATAATATCTTATTTAGCAGGAACTGTGCTGTCCAATCAGCAGATTTTGGTGAAGTCTTATTGTAATAAGATTCAATTAATGTTAGATAAACAGAGCTGCCATATTATTTTGAACTGTGTTTTAAGTCTAACTTCATTCCTCTGCTTTCTCCGACATTTTCTGAAAACTAGTCAGCAATTAAAACCAGTGCTAAAATGATATTTTAGAAAATGAGCATTGGCTGATGCTAATAACTCTGCATATTGTTATAGAAAAAAGAAAACCTAAATATAGAGTAAGCAGCCAATTCATGGATCAACAAAAATACACAAAGGTGAAACTGGTCAAATGAATATTGTTATTTGTACCTTTGTCATTGAGTCAATCACGTCTTAAGCTACATGTCCATATTTCTAGGCCTGTACTGTATACTCAGTAAGGCTATGTTAATGTTGCAGAAACACCTCTGTTAAGGAATTCATTCATTTTAGGGCAGTTGTTAAAAATGTGTATTCGAATTGAAACTTGAAGATCTTATTTGGTCACTGCCGTTTAGAAGTAAAGTGGATACTAAATATACAGCTTCACAAACGCAGCCTTGGAAGGGACCTCCTCACGATCAGCGTGAGCTATAGGAGGTTCAGCTTTCAGATGCTTGTTTCTGGACAAGCACCACCCTTCTGTTGCACCAGTGGAACCTTTGGGTGGCTGCTCTTTAATCTGAAGCAGTGAACAGATTCCAAAAAGCCAAACAAATGAACAAAAAAACCCAACCCCCAAAACAAAGCCACAAAAAACCCAAGCAACAAACGAAACCACAAATCCACCCAGTTCTAGGGTTGTTTTCAAGTTTTAATTCACTCGCCTTTTCTGCTGTAAGAGTCCTAAACTGTTGTGTCATCACAACTGGATGTGAAAGAATAGGGTAGGGCACACAGAAGTATTTAGGGGTGTCTTAGGGAGTAAGGGGGACAGAGAATCCATGGTGTCATAAGACCACATGGTTCCTAAATAAGAGCAGTGATATTCAGTCTACTGTAGATTACATTCATTTTCTGAATACCTTTACTTGATTAGTACTTTCTTTACTGAGAGTCACTAATGTAAACATGGCAACATTTACTGTAGATTTTTAAAGATTGTGTGCTGCACAGCTGCAACTAAAAGCAGTAGGAGCCACTCAGTGAACTTCTCTCAAACTTTTTTGGAAAAAGTAGAGGACAAGATGACCTACTCTGACTTTTTGTACTGTGGTAAATAGATTTTTGTGTTTGTGTGTGTCTGTGTGACAGTGCCTAAATAAATTACGTTCTCAATAAAATTCCATGCCAGCAAAAACGGCATGCAGACTTGAAGCAAGAACTGGATTATTGTTTAGCAGCTGCACATTAGAAATACAATAACTAGAATTTATGTTTACATTAATTAGAGCATGAACATAAATTTCTCCGGGCTCTTTTATTCTTCATGTACTATGTGATTGCTTTTTGTCTCTCGATATATGACACAATAAAGACCAGCAATCTCAGTAATAGATGTGAAAAATTGAATGCAATGGCTGTCTTCTCAGAGGAACCTTGCAGGTCCACTGGGTTTTGCTGCACATGTAATTTATTTTTATTGTGTACTGTCAAGGAGTCCTATTGGTTTTGGTCAAAAGCTCAGCCTATATGGGTGGCAAAAACTGTCTTTTACTAAATGAATATCATATAATATTTTACGACAATTAGCTAATTTCCTCAAAATAATGTCATGCTAAAGATAAGGGACCATACTGATGGTACTACACAATAGAGGGTTTGTCTTTCTCAGGAACACAAAGAGTAAGCAGTAAATGAAACTGTGGTAGATGCTTGTGTCTCTGCCCTGTTTATATCTGGTGGATTAGACCTCCCCTTTAAATTAGTTGCTTTCTAGGATTTCTAGAGGAACTCCTGAGTCTATAGAAGTAACATCATAGGAATTAAAACTTCATCTTTTCCTTTTTACTGGAATCATGTACATTTTACACATATCTTTTCTAAGAGATTATGCAACTCCCTTGTTCTGTAGCTGGTGACATTTTAAAGGTGGTTTTTGCTAGAGGTTCTCCTTTCAATGTGGTACTAGGAGATCCAGTTCTCTGTTCTAGTCCTTGGCAGCTAACTGCTAGCCTTATATGATGATCCTCACTGAAGACTTTGTGGACACTTCGGAGTGTTTAAAGCAAGATGTTAAGTTGCAGAGAGCTTTCCTATTAAGGAAAAGTGATGTAATGTCAGTGGAACACTGCCAACTTCTCTCTGCTCATTTTATTTATATTAGCTGCATACCAAAGAAAATGCCCCATAAAACACGAGCGCTCCTTGCTATATTTAGCCAAGTTAATTTACTAATACCAGGAGATTATGTTTATATGCAATGGAAATAATTGTAAAAAGATTTAGGGGCATCTTAGTGAAATAAAACAGGTTGAGCTTGGAAAAAGTAAATGTAGGTTTGCTCCTGTTGCATAGAAAGGCTCTGGGGTATCTTTTAACATTTATAATTGCAAGATATGTATTTCTGTGCTGCAAACGTTGTTTAACATTTTATTTGAACTATTTTACTGATTGTATGAGGAATATAAAGTACAATTATGTTAATTACATTAATCTGAGTCTTTGTAGTCTAAGCAGTGCAGATGTCCTCACATTTAACCTATGTGACTAAAGCCACTCTTGCCATACCCACTGTGGTCTAATCTTTTGGTCTGAGATATTTACATTCATCTTCATACAGAATACCGTGGGATACTGTGCTTTGTTTGGTGATGTTTAAAATTACTTTGGCATATCTTTTTGTTGATTACCTTCTCTGAATTTCTTTAGGACTTCTTTTTAAATGAGTAAATGAGTCCCCTTTTCAATGAGGATATTTCTTTTGCCTGGCTTATGTTCAACTCTTTGTTCTACAGCTGATGGTGTTGATAAATAATCACAAGATTTCTTCCTGACTCTAACAATGTTACTTCATAATGCTGTTAAACAATTTGACCTTTTCTATTAATTCTACTCCTACATGGTGACACTAGCTGGGTGTGGTAGTGTTGGAACTATGAATCCTCCCTGATACTAATTCCACCTAAAAGAATATTCCCTGTCGAGAGTAGCTTAGTACTTTTGTTAACTGCTGATAAATAAGAGCTGTCATACTAGCCAACTGCGTAATTTATATGAGGAAAAAAAAATTGTTATTTTAAAATTAATTAAATGCTAAGTCTAGAGTGACTGTGAAACCATGTGATGTATTACGGGTTCTTCAGTTGTCTCATGAGCTAACAAGTTGTGGGCGGGGGACAGAATTCTGGGTAGTGTTATTTTTATCAGCATTACTGAGGATGCATTGAAAATTTTATGTATTTTCTACTCCAGTCTGAGTGGCCTGCCTTCACTTTGAAGCCTGTGGTTTATTTGGATGGCTTTTAAAGATGCTTCTTTAAGAGTCTTCATACTTTCTGACATTTAGCATCTAATTTACACACTCTGAACTGCACTCTGGAGGTTTCACTGACTCTCTAGGGGGCTGTACTGCTAGTCATGCAAGTGAGATGCCAAAGAGGAGATGATGAGAACATTTCCCTGTGTATCTCCTTTTGACTAGAAGAATTAGAGAGACATGACATGAAACTGAAGTGCTGTAAGGCCAGAAGAAAAAGGCAAATGATCTTTTAGTCCTATCACAAATCAAGTATTACTATTTTACACATCTGGAGCTTGTTTTGGAAATACAAAGCTATGTAATATATAGAAGATTTCAAAATGATTGCAAGATTCTGTTGCTATTTCCAAGTATGCAGATCTTTTCTCATTCATTCTGAGTGATTCATTGGGGAAGTAGATCATGCTGAGAAAAATCATGAGAAAAAATTTTGAGTTAACTAAGGGTCGAAAAAACATTTCCTGCAATTATGAAGTATGTGAGGCTGAGCCTTTTGCCTTACAGATTCCTCTTAATTTAAAATATCAGATTTTAAACAAAACAAAAAATCTTGGATCATGAGATGCCATTTCTAGTATTAGACTCTTGAGGGCAAATGTTCTCCCTAATGTAGAAGATCAGACACAACTAATCTGTAAAGTATTGCCTGGACATTTTACAGCAAGAATTATGTGCTATCAATTCTTGCTTAGCAAAGTTTGTTTCCCCATTTTTGAAACTAGGGCCTGATGGATTACTGATTATTTAAGTAACTTTAATATTGATGTCTTGAAATTTATTTGGGAAACTGCAGTCTCTGAAGGTTTATGAAGTGACCGAAGAATGGACAGCTTCAGACAACACTGCCTTTAGGGCATGAGAATGTAATTAATTTGGCAAGTCTAAGTGCATGGGCTCATTAGAGTCTTGGCATGAGAAAGAGGATAACTGTAGGGAGATGAATTTATTTTCCTCCAAACAAAAATCCTAAGCAGCAAAGTCTTTCTGCAAGTCTGGGTGCTCACTTTCCCTGATATATGGCACATCTCCTTGGAGAACTTAAATATCTTTGCCTTATTTTATACCTTTATTACAAAAATTTTTAAATGCTCTCTAGTGTCTTCAGCTTTTTGACTTTCATTTAATTATTCATTTTTCTGTGGTAAATTATTACCATATCTTGTATGAATTGTCTAATCAACTAGCTGACCTCAAATCATCCAAATGTTTTTGTTATTGTGTACACTTTTGGTCAGTGCTGTGTTTGAGGTTTCTCCCTAAATTTCTCCCTAAATTTTATGTGCAAATTTTGTTTGTGACTACAGAGTAGTTTAAATAATCTGGCCCAGAGACACAAGGGTCATGCAGGTTCTAACACCTTGAATAACTATCCTTGTGTTCACTGTAGAAAATTGTTGTAGAGGAGTGTGTTTTAGGCCAGTGTTTTCCAAAGAATGAAGCAAGCTTTTCTAGAGAAGCTAGCATATGAAATCATGAATTTTGGTATCCATACACCCTAGGTAGGTCTTCTGAAGCTCACAAGGTGTGGTGAAGAGGTGGTGATAGCCTAGCCAGGAGACAGATGAGGAGAAAGCAGTTAGAGAGAGGGAGATCAGTGAGAAGAAAAACTGAAGACAGACCAGCATTATACTGTGATCTGAGAATTACTGAGAGGAACACAGAATCACGTGGAAATCCATAGTTCCTACAGGAAGAACCATATGATCCACACTGATCCTCACTCTAGTGCTACCAGTTTTGGTATTGTCAAGATCTGTCTTTGAAGTAACCCGCAAGTCTAAAATTACAGTTTTGATATGGAACTATTAGTTGTTTATTAAAGCACAGCCCAATTTTTCTTTTTTCTATCTCAGTTGTTTGTGAGGTAAAGGATAGCTTGGAGTCCAAGCTTTTGTGATGCTTGAAGAGAATGTTTTATAAAGTAAGTTTTGACTTCAGTGTGAAAGATGTGTTGCTACTTTTACATCTGATTAGCACTTCCAATAATGGAAACAAAGCCTGGATTATTTTATTTTTTTTAAGTTCAATTTACTAACAGTGATTTACCAGTAGTTTCCAAAAGAAAGCAGTTTATATATAGAATCATATAACGGTTTGGGTTGGAGGGGCACTTGAGAACATCTAGTTCCAGCCATCCTGCCATGGGCAGGGAACATGGACAGGAATAATGTGCACATTACTGACAATTCCATGTGAAAACCTTTTTCAATAGGAAAAATAAAGACAAAACAAACTGCTGTAGGTCAAGATAAACTAAATTGACATTACTGTAGGAATAGGTAAACC
>JAWWTY010000123.1:35218704-35283559 GCA_035222235.1 Margarornis squamiger
TAGGAAAAATAAAGACAAAACAAACTGCTGTAGGTCAAGATAAACTAAATTGACATTACTGTAGGAATAGGTAAACCAGTATTCTTGTCATCCATTCTGGAATGTTTGTTTTCACATAAGTCTAATCTTACTAAAATATGGGAATATATAACTTGGGACCCTTAAATCAGAAAAGTGCCATTTCTAATACTCTTTCTCTAAGAGTGTTCAGCTCCAGGCTAAGAAGGTGCTTGAATCACCAAAATAATGAGTCTGTAAAGAGAGAATTTTCCTTCATAATTGTCAGACAAAAGGGGTTTAAATCCTGAGAAATACACTTTTCTTTGTAACTAGCTTTTTACAAACTACTCTGTGATCAAACTGAAGGCAAAAAAGACATGTTTATTTTGTCTGGGGGGTTTTTACTGTAGGGCAGATGAGAGGAGTGGAATTAACTTATTTCTGCAGGCCAGCTGCAGGCAGTCAAATAGTAAAATCTGTACTACAAAAAAATAGTAAAATTGCTGACTAGGATGCATCAATACATTGTCTCTGAATATGTAAATGTTGAATAATATGCAACATACCCCATTTTTAATATATATTACACATCAGTATGTTGTACTTTGAAAGTGTGAAGAAATCCTATAAAGAAAATCCTATAAATCAAATAAATTAATTTTCAGCACATTTGTTTAGGAAGACATGTGTTTGACTTTCCAGAAATTGACACACAAAATATTAAGCCAGAACCTCTAGTGGTATACATACTTATTTTTAAAAGCCACCTAGATTGTATGGTTTAGCTATGGTAGTTTATGCATCTACTCTGTGTGTATCAGCTGCATTACCAAGTAGTACACAGAAACAAGGGTGGCTCTGTAGAGTGAAAAAACATGCTGAGGGTATGATATGTACACCACATTTCAGGGTCACTGACCGTGGGGTTTTGTTTTTGCACTTTGGACTAGCCCTAGTCTGTTACCATGGGCTTAAGCCCATTAGTGGCTCAAGTTTGTTAGTTCATTTCACCTGGCAGTTCATGTTCTTGGGAGGCTTCTCGTGGATGCAAACCGAAGAACAAGCAGGTGGGAAATGATTGGAAATTTGCTCTGATCCAAGCTAAAGCCCAAATGCAGATGTGTCCTTACTGCCCTCTTAGGGGAAGTGCCAATCTATGAGGTTCCTTTGTTTTTTGGCCAGTCACCGTGTTGGTCACTATTTCATTTGGGAAAAATGAAACATGGTGCTTCTCCTTGTTTTCTCTGGGCAAGCAGGCTTGCTGCTTTCACTGAGAGCTAAGCAAGATTCCAAACAGTTGTAGAGAAGGTACAGTATTTGTCCACAGCAATTGTTTATCATTGCACATTTACCTCTATGATTCCTTCTTTTTTATGTGATTATATATCACTTAAGGTTCAGCTTATTTCAGATAAGTCCTTGCTATATAAGTCTTCCATACTCAAGGTTGCTTGATATAGTAAAAACAAATAGTACTTGAAGTGAATCATGTTTATGAAATGTATTTTCACTAAAAATACAAAACAAGTTATTTGCTGTATCAGTTATACATAAGCCATTTAAGCTTTACAGAACAATGTACTGTACATTTAGCTAGCAGTTTTAAAAAAAAAATTAAATTCTTCCTATTAAATCACTACATCTATTTAGCAAGGAAATTCTATTTAAAATTACGCGTTGCCATCACAAGAAGCTAATTCGGGTTGTAGGTCTTTGTCTAAGCTTGTGTAATTTCCGTATACAATGTTTCTCTTTTGATGATAGGGAATGTCATTTGTTCTGGTCAGGTCTGTTCAATCTCTCTAGGAGCACAGTATATTCTGACTATTTAAAAGGATGTTTTGACTGCAGGGACATCTGTGTAGTGTAGGTAGACTTTGCTTTTACTTAGTAATTCTGCTGATAGGTTTTAATTTTTTTTTTGTTTTAAGCAAGCAATAGGGAAATTACAGTGCAGTGTAGAATACAGTCATGTATACAGGAGTAAGACTGGAGGTCTACTTTGTCCTTAGAGTTTGCTTAAGTCATCTGCATTGCAGTTATGTTTATTGTGCCCTTGTAATAAGCAGTAGGCCTTTGTATCTGAGGGTGCTTTAGCAACATTTTGAGTATCATCATTTTTCTTGTCTCTTTTATGCTTTGGAAAGATGCCTTTTAAAAACCAACAAAAACTCCAACCCCCAAACTCACACTTCTGAAGTACATGTCTAGCTAGAGAAACAGTGACAGAGCCCTATAAACTATTTTATTTTCAAAATTCGTCCAGCAAGATGACTGGAGATCTACATTTTAAGAGATTGGTCTTGATAAAAAATAGGTTACGAAAGTATTTATTAGGCAGCTATCACTGAAATTGATGTGAGTTGCTGATAAGAAAAAACACAATAAAAAAGGATGTTATCAGTGTACGTGCACAGATAAAGTTATGTCTCCTGTTATAGCCAATAATCTATAAAATAGAGTTCTTTTAGGTCTTCTAAGTGCAATAGCTGACATAAGGTACACCTGCCACACTGTCAAATGTTTTCATTTTACTACACATTCTGTTGCTGCTGTTTTGCTAGTGCATGTTGGAGTTTTCATTCTGCTCTGTGAGGAGCGTAGCGCGCAGTGTCTGCTGGGCATGAATAGATTGAGCATTTGCCAGCTCTTTGCAGAAACATTTATGTGCAATGCTGCAACACATGCAAACACTGAGGACACTTCAACTCTTTTTTTATATTCAGTTTCTTTGCAACAAAGTGAATTTTCACTTAACCAGAGCTTTGTCTATCAGCTAGCCTGTTTGGGGAAGAAAGCTGAAGCAGTTTGTCCATGCCTGAACAAACTTAACTGCAGCTGGAACCAAGCAGCTGTGTAATATGAAGGGGTAATTATTTTTCCCATTTCAGGTGCCAAAGAACAAAGCAGGGAAACAGTGAAAGGCTGTTCTTTCTGCAATTAATGCACGAGATGGGCTTCACCAGTACTTTTTTAAATGGCTATGAAGGCATCTGGGAGGAAAAATGTCTCTGGATGATACTGATCCCTAATATGGCAGTAACTTCACATACACCAGGAAGTTTGCAGTGTGCAGAGTGGCTTCACAGTTATTTGTCCTTTCAAGCATTTTTCTTTTCGCTGACATATGTTTCATTATGATTACCAACCTGGATTGCATAACAGGAATATAGTGTCCTGTGCTGGATCAAGCCAAAGATATAATCGTGTTAGGATTACATTGGTTGAATAAATGTCGCAAAAGTAGTGAGCAATGCTGTAATGTTATTTTCAGTTTCCAGTGCTCCTGAGAACCAGGCTGAAAGATTATTCCTATCTTGAGCAGTTGCTCTTACCTTCTGATGATTTCCCTCCTTCATACAAGTTAGTGTATATTATTGGAGGGGGGTATTTTTGTGTACACAGGAGGACCAGCAAGAATGGTATAGCATTAAACCTTTATGGCATTCATATGGGGCTGACACCTCAAGTAATTCTGTCATATTGCTGTATTGTGAGAATCTCAAAAGTATGTAATTGTTTCCTATAAATACCCATTCTTATGTGTTTATTTACTTTTCTGTGGTTCCTTCTCATATAGTAGTTTAAGAATAGAATACCTCCAGTGGGTTTCAGTAACACAGACTACTGATGTGTCAGGTGGTAATATCCCAGCTTTACATGGGGCAGCGACCTGCCTTAATGTCAGAAGTGTTTGGGAATACAGAACAGCTGGTAAAAGGGCCTAGAATTTAGTCTCTAAAGCTACCTTAATTTCTTGAAGTATTTTTAAAACATAGTCAAAAATTTAATTTTCCTAAATCACATTGAGAACTACTGTGTGCTTCCTTTAGTGTCAGGGCATCCAATTGCTACTCTATTTTTTTTTTTTAATATGCTGTTCATTCTTCCTCAAAAAAGTATCTATTTCAATAGTACAAAGCAGTCATCTTTATGTGTAACCCAAAGAACAGACACTTGACAGATACTGGGATGTAAATATTGAAGGCACAAAGGTCCAGTTTTAAGCCCACTGTAACAGTTGGTGAGTAGGCTTGAAAATAAGCAAATTTCCTGACTTTGGTGGTTAGTGGTAGATGAAATGTGGTGATTTATAGAGCATCTTATTAATTAAGTTTATGAAATTTAAAATAAATATGTAAATATATTTAATTTTTATCAAAACATTGTGCATGTGTTGTTCCAGTGGCAGCACTGAGAAAATGTATTGTACTACATCTTCTGTTCACTTTTGGTTTTAGGCTACTGCAGTTTTTCATACTTTGATAAATATTTGTTTTCTTCCCATATTTTCTTTGAATATATACCAATCAGCACAGAACATAACCTTCCACGTGTTATAGCATAATCAGAGGCAGAAGACCTATTTTTCTGTTTGCAGGTCAGTTCATTCCTGCTTTCTGAGTAATAATTTCCTGCACTTCAGGCCAATTCAGCTGTAAATTGGAACCTGTGTTATTAATGCCTTGTTACAATTTACCTCTTAATAACATAACACTTTTTGCTTCCTGTATGAGTAAAACTTGTTACCTGTGTAATTTTTAACTGTTCTATCCATCACTGGATGAGTTTGTGCACCAGTTATGCAACACTACTGAATTACCAACCCAGACAGATTTTTGACTGCCAGACTAATTCTTATGATCTAACCCTACCAGCGATATGAGGTTTAGCCTTTTTGCTAAAGCTGTATTGTATCTTTATGACTTTTAGAAACAATGAATGAGCACAAGAGCACAACTTCCTCTCTTTCTGTACCCAATCTAAATGTGTTATCTCACTGGTGCATGTTTTGAAAAATGTCCCCGCAGTGGTATTGAGGGGTGAAAAATGGTTCCTGTCTCTAAAAGAACTGCTTGTGTTTGCTGAATACTGGCACTATCTCTACTGTTGGTTTCCTTAGTGCAGAAATTACCTTGATGCCTTTGACAGATAATCAAACCATAGAGGAAAATGGGCACAGGTACAACTGCCAATTTTTAGGATCGATGGAAAAGTTTTTAACAGCCAAATTACAGCAGGACTTCCTTAAAAGAGTTCACAAACAATGCAGATGGTTTTGCATGCAGTGTATGAAGTTTCTCACGTGAAAAGTTAAGTTTAGTTTGATATTTTGCTTGTAATACAGTCCCTGTCTTAGCTCTTGCACCATACTGCTTTTCCTGAGAGTGTGTTAGGTTACAGTGAAACTAATTATAAATGCTCCTGTATATTAACCTGAAATATGGAAAGTGTTATTTGTTGTGATTCTGCATTTTCAAATTGTTCAGCTTTGAGGGGAAAGTAATAAAAACGTTAGAAGGTTGCAGCTGCTGGGGGTTGTTCCTAGTTACAGCTCTCTAGTTATTCAGCATGAGGTTTAAATTGTAGTGACAATGTGCAGCCTCCCTGTAATCTGTTAGTATAGACAAAATACACATCTCAATATTTTTGGGGTAGAACCCAAACTGATGCTGGTTTTGTGTGTTGTTGTTGTCGTCATTCTCCCATCCTGTCCGCTCCTTATCTGCCCGGCCATTTTTCTTTTAACTGATAATTCCAGTCTTACATAAATGTGAACCTTTGTATCATTTAAAACAGTCCATGTTTTTTTCTTCACAATACACAGGATTGTTCAGCATCAGGAAACCTAATGCTTAGGCAAACGCATTTGTATTGATACAGCCTGAAGGCTGTCCATGTGTTGAATACATCGCAGTCTTTATTGAAAGGGGTAACTGTTCTCCCTTTAGTTCACCTTCTTACCTTGACATACCTGTACATTTTTAACATTTCTAAAAATAAGCAAGTGTTCTTTCAGTGGACAGTTTAGTTGGAATTACTTTTGGATTCTGAGTAATTATTTTCTGTACAGCTGTTAATTAACTCACTGTTAGATTAAGTTAGGGTTGGGTTTTTTTTTTTCATTTTAGCAACTCTTAGTCATTGATAAATCTGGTGGAAACCCTTAAATTATATTACGAATTTTGCCAAGAGGATAATTCCAGATATCGGTGATTACTGTCAGATTTTGGATAAGTTGGTATGTTCATTTTAGTTTCTTGAATAGTAACTGTCAGAAGTAGTTTAGAAAATGACTAATTTTCAAAAGTACCATTTATACCAGTAAAATACAAATGTTGTGGTTGTAGAAAGCAAATTAAATAGTGTCTTTAAGAGCTACCTTAACAACTACCTGGCCAGTCTGCCCTGCCAGCTGCCTAGGACCCACAGGTATTACCCTTAGGTAATACAGAAGCATCGTGTATTACCTAATGATGGAAACTCAGCAGCTCCAAAACTTCCACTGCTTCCAATTCTCCTTTCCTTCTCTGCCTACCAGCTATCCAGTTGAGCTAGCAAGGAGGTACAGAGATATATGTGATACCTTTCATTTTTAATAAACTAATAGATTAATTATAGATGATATATAGATTAATATATAATTAATTAATTTAATAAATTCATCCTGGATTTTATTGTATAAATACCTAACTATAGATATAGGTATATCTAAATGTAATATATAAAAAATATATCTCTACATAGATACTTGCTGATATGGAAGCCAGCGAGAACAGCCCTTGTCTTTTAACCCAACACGTGACCACTTCCCTTTTGGTAGAGCTCTGGCATGATTCTGAAGCAATAGCATTGAGTTAGAGGCTAGATCTTCATTGGAAGGCAGATCTCATGGAGACGAGTAGTTGTTATCCCAAAATAAAAATACAGAGATTTCCTAGCATTGGTTTTGAATCTCCATTTAAAAAACTAGCTCAAGCTTTTAAAATTGTGCTTAATTCTGATTATGTTTTATTTAAAATATTCCTGTACTTTCATTTCAGGGGTATGTTTTCCATATTGCTGTGAAACTGCACCATCTGAAAGGGCAGGCTGCTAGTAGGATTGTGATGGGGCCAGTCTGCTTTTGCTCAGGAATTACTTGAGAGAGAAATGAGCTCATTATTCTTCCATACCTGAGATAAATAAGACACTTTCTTTCAAACAAAAATTGCTTTTCTTTGTCTGCTTTCCATTTGCTCCTTTTCTTTCATTAAGATCAGGAGGGACAAAATCAGGAATTTCAATAAGTTATGATAAAACCCACTTAATCTTGGTTCTTTACTTGTGGCCATTTATTTCAGTTTACTTTGTGTATTGTGTTGTAAAACACTGACTAAATTTCAATGGCCTTACCTACTTCATGGTGGACATTACCTCAATAGGGTTCATTTTGTGTGTGAAGATTCCTTCAAGGCTTGAATAGTATGTCCCTACCTTTGAAGAACTTCCCCTTCCAAGAGAGGTAGTCTGGATAGAAGGGCTTCCATATGGACTTTGGTATTTAAAAGGTACACAGAGTTGATGACTAAACTGCAAATAGTAGGGTGCTTCCCAGAAGAGGGACACTGTTCCTCTAAACAATTTTTTTATGCTCTTCACAAACCCAGAGATGTAAAGCTGGTGCATATCCTAATATTGGGAACGTGAATGAGCCTAGCAGACAACTGAAGTATGAAGGGATTTATTGCATCCCTGAAAATGCCACCTGCTGTACTGTCCTCTGCAATCCAGTAGCCATTTCCTCTTGAGACTTTGAGAGGTACAACCATCTACCTGTGTGCCCTCCTTGATTTCACTGTATCCAGGCACTTGGAGTTACACCTCTTGATGGTGGTTTCTATGAGTTTAATTCTCAAAGTCACAGACTGCTCTATCAATTTCCAAAACAATCTGATACAAAGAAGGTATCAGGAAGAAAAAGCATTAAGAAAATTGGATAAAAAGATAAAACAGCCTATTTTGTTCTAAACCAAGTGCATACCATATGAATTTCTGAGTAACTATTAAACTGTGCTGTATGTATTGGCACCCATAGTTGTCCACCAAGAAACCTAAGGCCTCATGTCTCTAATCTTCCCTTTGAACATGTTTTCAAATGTTTTTTTGCTATCATTTAGCTCTGAAAGTCATCACCTTCTTGAGCAGGTTCAGAACCAAACCTGTGCCTGAAGCTGTTCTTACAGGCAATGTGTGCCAGAAACCTCATCTCTGTTGTAACTAATGTCTGCTTTCATTAAAACACTGTTTGCATTTTTAACTGTTTTAGCATACCTATTAGAAGATCTGAAAATGTTCATAAAAATCTTGGTTATCTGGTATTGGAAATAATCAAATACTGAAGCAGAATTTTTGAAAATATTTATGTACCACTAGGCATGCTTTTTGGTGAGTTGCTGAAATTTCTCAGTATTCACTTTATCCTAGTTATGATTTTTTTAATTACTTACCTTTACTATTTACTGATTAAATTTTATAAAAAAATTACTTTAAAATCTTCATTCTTATATTGTTATGATTAATCATGTGGCAAACCCAGAAAAATATATTTATTCTCTATTGTTTAAACAAGCTTGATGTGTTCTCTGAAAGCATGTGTGCCCTTTGAAATACTGGGATTACAAAACACATTTCAGCTAATTGGAAAGAGGATGTAATTACAATCAAACTAGTTTTTCTTGTAATCTCATCCAAAAACTGAAGTCTTTCTAATTCCCTTTGTTTCCCTACTGATGAGGGCAACATAGTGGGCTGATTTCCTTGCCTAATTTTGACTGCTGGGCTCTCAGGATCTTTGTCGCAGCAGTGTTGTCTTTCAGGGACCTACCTCTGTAGGGCTTTGTCATTGTCATTCCAAAGGAACATTTGTGATTTGATATTCTTTTCTATTTTTTTCTTCTTCATAATCACACACGCCTAGGATACAGCTGCTCAAGAAAATAATAACTATAGGGCAGTATCTGATGTTAA
Source organism: Margarornis squamiger (assembly GCA_035222235.1). NCBI lineage: Eukaryota > Metazoa > Chordata > Aves > Passeriformes > Furnariidae > Margarornis > Margarornis squamiger. Next base: position 35,227,495 of record JAWWTY010000123.1, read on the forward strand.
AAAGATAGCTCTAAGGTGGGGAATGTTCCTTTGCAGATGTGCATTTTTACAGCTGGCATGAAAATTTGCTCTAAGATGGTCTTTTTGGTTTTTTTGCCACATGGGCTGATCTGATAATGATTAGGCTTGCATGTTATTTTTCAAGAAGACATGCACTTGCTTTGTCTGGACCCTAAGCTGATCCAAAGTTTTTCAGCTGGAATTAGTACTGTACTGGGCTGATTTACAGACCTTTATGTTCCTGTGGTCTCAAGTCAAGCTTAGTGTGAGAGCAGAGCAGCCTCGCTTCTGCCTGCCAACCTTTTGAAGACATAGGCATACCCTGAATGTGGTCTCTGCTTCTGCCTGGCTGGGTGCAGCAGCAGTGCAGTGGCAGGGCTGTAGTAGTACCTTTGACAGGGCCATAGATGGGCATTTGTGTTATGCTGTTGGCCGGGCGCATCGCCATGTGATTTGGCAAATGAAAATGAAAAGGTCTCAAGCATGACACTCTGACTTGCTTTCAGCACGTATTGGATAAACATAGGAGTATTGGAGACAGCTAAGTTTCTTCTATATTCAACACACCGTTTAAAATGCTAAATTTCCACTTTTTTTCTTTTTTTTATCTTAGTCTCTCTGTAATGAAAAAAAAAAAAGAGGGTGCTTATGATGTAAAATAAAATAGGTATTATTTGTGAATAATTTTGGAGGTATGGGGCAGTAGGTCTGCAGATGTTCAGACTAAAGATGCAGAATGAGCTTAAAGTAGTAATCTTACAGAACTTCCTCTGTCCAGTCAGAGGTGAGCTGAAGTGTTCCTGCCCTCAACAAAGAAAGTTGAATGATGCTGCGAACTAAAATTCTGTTGTTTTAACCTATTTAGAGAAAGGAAACTTTTATGTAATTTAGCTAAAACAGAAGAGTAAGTTTCAGCCTGTGTCCTGTGGAGGGAAAAGTTGAACTGATAAGGATTTAGAGTTTCTATTCTCAACATTAAAAATAATTATAAAATCTCCAAGTGAACCACAATATTTAGATGTTCTTGTTTCTGATCTAATTAAAAAGAAAATGTCATCTCCTTTTAAGTGCTGAAATATATATTGTTGGTGAGATGTTGCTAGAATTGAACCATCTTTACAACAACAAAGGCAACTGTTAAATGTAAATAACTGATTTTTCAGTTTTCTGTCCTAAACAAGCTTTCTCCCTTTTTTCTTATCTCAGCAATCTCCCTTGGCATGAGACCATAAGCAGAATTATTGTCAGAAAGCATTTTCTGGGAAATGTAGATGGTTGGAATACAAAAATTAATCTTCAAGTGGAAAATATGATGTTATTACCATTTCTGATTTTGTTGCTACCAACAAAAGTATATTGTTGTGCAAGAGTCATACATTCATATGCCATGCATTAAGCAGACTGCTTTTAAAATTTCTGCTTAAATGACCTAAATTATATGTAAACAATGACACACTTGTATATAACAAAGTATTTATATATTAAATATACAGAAAAGGTATATGTGCGTTTGTTGAAACTTTGTGGACATGTGGAGTATTGAGATAAAGTTATGATTTCCAGCTGGAAGATGACAATTTTTAAGTGTGTCAGTCTGATGTATTTTCAGATGATAGACCACACAGTTAATTTTGAGCTTAATGTCATTCAAACAACTCTGTTGTGGACAAAAAAAACCCAACAAAACCAACAAAACCCAACAAAACAGTGCATGATCTAGTTTGCTTCACTGCTGAACATTTTGCTTTTTTTATGTTTCTTTTTTATTTTTACTTAACTAACAGTTTTGAGTGCTCCGTCATATTAGTTTTTTAGTCTCTATTCTTCTTCTAGTGCATATCTGTGTTTCTTAATGAACTTCTTATTTCCATTTGAGCTGATAGTACTGCAATTAGCAATTCCTCAGAACTGTATTCAGTATCTACTAAGATATGTTCTCAAGATGTACATTTGAAAAGAAAGCCTGGGAGAAAAAAAAAAAGTGGGACTAAAGACATGGAGATGCTCAGTTCACCACCTCCTTAGGTTACAGATGTTTCTTGGAAGTTTTTGCTCATCTCAGATACATGCATGGTTCGTCTCCAAGCACCTCATTAAAAGTATGGCCATGATTAGGGCTGTCTGATTGGCCCACAGAGGCTACAGCAGAAATCAGGGCTGAAGTTGTCACTGGGTAAATATTTCAGCCTTATTATTGAAACAGGGCCATTGAATGAAACACTCAAGAAACAAAATGAAACCTTGTTAAGAATTTCAGCATTTTTACCTTTAATTCTAGCTCTGAATAAATAGGGCTATTCAACATATGTAAACACTTTGAACTTTCACTGCCTTTTGATTTTCCTGGACCATAGGTCAGCAGAACTTCTATCTCCTCCCCAACCAGCACTGCATGTCTGATCATCTTTTTGTCTATTTTTCCTTCCCACAGGGGCCCCCAAAAAATACAGCAGCTGCAGAACCAAATTCGTCTGGAGCAAGAAAGTGGCCAGTGGTATCGTCACCAACAGCAACCTGATCATCATCAGCACCCTCCCTCTTCTCCTTCCTTTCCTCCTCCCCCCTCCTTCCAGGAGCTTGAGTCCAGCCAGTCTGTCAGCTCTCCTGTGCCAATGAGTATTCTTAACTCTCATACTTCCCCAACCATGCAGTCTTCTGGCTCCTTCAACTACGCCCGGCCTAAGCAGTTCATTGCTGCTCAGAACATCAGCCCTGCTTCAGGTTATGTGACTCCATCTTCAGGATCATCTACATCCAGTCTTCCTTCCCCTATGTCTCCAACTGCTTCTCAGAAACAGTTTGGCAGAATGCCTGTTCCTCCCTTCTCTCAGCAGTTTGCTCCAGAAGGGGAGTATGCCTGGTCTCCTTCTTCTCCATCCCCTCCTCCCCCGCCTCCACCTGTCTTTAGTCCAACCGCAACATATCCGGTGTGTGATTCCTTTCCACTTCCACCTCCTCCACCCCCTCCTCTTCCTTCGCTTTCTTCACCTTCCCACAGCCTGTCTCCAACTCCTAGATTTCCTAATTCCGGCCAGTCTCCAGCAGCTTTTCTCAGCTCCATGCTGCCATCCCAGCCACCACCCATTTCTGTCAACGCATTAGGCCTCCCGAAAGGAGTGACGCCTCCGTAAGTATCAGCTGATGAGCTCCTTGACTGTACTGAAGATTGTAATGAAGATTATTGCACTTGCTTCATTTCTGTTTTTCTAGGGTCCTTTGCTGTTAGCTGCTATCTGAGAGGGAGAGATGTGTGAATAAATTGCAGATGCCTCTGTGCTAGAAATGTGATGTAGTTTTTTAACCCTCACAGAAGTGGGATTCTAAAAGAGCCCTACAGTAAAAACACAAAAGATGAGAGGCTAAAGCCTTAAATTGGTGTTGAAGAAACCAGCAGCAAGAGGCTCTGTATGCTCAGGGTAGTGGAAGGAGATCATAGAAAACCCTTCACATGACCCAGTTCTTTACATATTCCATAATATTTGCAGTTTATCTTCCTATTGCATCTGCTGGTAGAGAAATACCGAGTAACGAGAGTGTCTTTGAGAAGTCTTTACAGCTCTGTGATACTGAAAGTATAAGGTATTAAAGTATACATATGATAACAAAGTGGTCATAACTTTGTTTAGCTCTTGGCTGGAGGAAGTTTGGGAAAGTGTTTAGGAGGGGATTTAGAAAAGCAGTGCATAAAAACAAACAGAATCCCTTCCCCTAACAACTCTGCATACTTATTTTCCCCTTTTGTCTTCTCTAAAGGCCAAAATAGTATTTTGGAGCGTGTCAGCTCCCATCATAGATCAGTTTGTCTTTCCACTGGCACTAGACTCTCATTCCATTCTTAGAGAACAAAGAGACATGCTGAAGAACAAAAATGAGGATAGCTGTATCCAAGGCTTATTTATAACTTTGTCTAGAAGTTTTTCTAAACATATCTACGGTATCTAGGTGACTTGCTCAGCTACAAACTGTTGCAGTGGGAACTTCTGTTATTTCAGTCCAAGATATGAAAAGGAAGAGAAAGAAGAAAGCGGATAGATATCAAATTAATAAATCATGTAGATTCTTTAAAAAGCATCTTTATCTTGATTTCTGTCATAGAGCTCATTATTGAGTCTGACACTAAAACAGATTTAAGGGAAAAATTAATAAATAGTACAGTTTGCCCTTGCACTCATAATAGTTATGATTTTTTGTCTTACTGAATCCTTTGACCTGGCTGAGTTTCTCTATTGATGCTGACCGCTAAAAGTTGCATGATTAATTTGCTGGCAGCTTGAGCGGTAAGCACAGCCCACAAAAGCCTGCCATTACCCCTGATTTTCCAAGAAAAGCTCTAGTCCAGCTATACAGTTCTGACAAGAGCTGGATTCTCTGTTGAGTTCCCTTCTGTGTGCTGGGAGGTTGACAGCAGCAGCTCGAGTCTCTTCTGTGTCCATCTTTCCCTGCTATGCTGTGCTTATGCATACATGTTCTCACTGGAAGCATTAGCTGTGTTTTAACTCATTCCCTTCAATCTCTGGACAGAGACAGCTCTGTAAGGGTGCTTCCCCCTTGCCCATGCCCCTCACTTCCACAGGCACAGCAGCCAGTGCGGGTGTGCACAGGATGGTGTGTCTCTCTGCATTACCCCCTCCCCCAGCCCGGCAAGGCAGCAGCCTCAGGGTCTGAGCTGAGCATGAGGTAGTTGGCTGTTTGGTCTGCATTCCCTCAGGAAATATAGTCCAGATGGGAGCTGGATCGTGTTAACTATGCTGAATGTATGTGAGTATAATTCATGTATATGTATATATACATATTTGTGTGTATATATATACACACACACACAGTGAGCATTTTTCATCTGAATTGTAGCATTAAAACACGGTAAAAGACATACTGTGTGATGCAAAAGAAGCCGTAATCAACTGTTATGTATCTTTGATGCTAATTTTTCCCTGACTTCTGCTTTTTCATGTTACTGTGTAGGTTACTAATGTCTGGTGTGTCTTGCTGAGTAAATCGTTCTTTCCCTATAATTCTCATTCCACTTCTGAGCCATTCTTCCTCTGGCCTCCATTCCCTGCACAGCTTTAGGTCCCTTCTGCTTTGTGCTATGGTCTCAGTTCTTTTTTTGGCCACTGTCACTTTTTGTTTCTTTTCCCTTGTCTTTTGCTTCTTCCTCACAAATCCTCTTTAGCCCATTTATCAACGTAGTTTCTGAGCCTCTCACAGTATTCTAAAACTTTAACCTGTAATCTCACCATGTATGCCTGATCTCCAAGATCTATTGATCAAAAATGATGATACTGTCTCCTGACAGTGTGCTGTAGAGAAGGGGTGCAAGGAATAAATTGGAGTATTCGAAGTTTTTCTCAGCATCTGAAATCCTAGTCAAGCCATTTATCTTCAACGATTTTTTTCATTACTAAATCTTGGTACAACTAGAGATCTGCTCCTCAGAATCAGTACTTGTTAGGCATCAATCTTAATGGGCCCCTTCCAACTCAGGCTATTCTGTGAGTCTGTGAGCCCATGAGCAGTAAACACCATGCTAATGTTTCAGCTAAGGTTGACATTTCCCTTGGTTTTGGACCCTGAAAGTGGTAGCAAGTGACAGCATTAGGTAAACCAATTTGACCCAATGAATAAATATTCTTTCCAGTTAGATTTGAATAGATTTGGAAACATTGCACTGGGGGTTATTTATTTGTATGGGATGGGAGTTTTAGTTTGGGTTTTTTTAACAGCATGTGGCCTTACAGCTGTGTCTGTATTATCAGAATACCTACTTGTGAATTTACTACATTTTATTGGACATCTAAAACAGCTTTGTGTCATTAGTACCTACTAATTCACCTTTAAATATTTTAAGCATTTATTTGCAACAATTGTATAGCGAATGTTTCCATTGAATAAATTATATTTGAGTTTTCCAGTAAGCTCTAGACACTTTGTAGTGACCAGCATTTTCAAGCTGTGACGATGGTGGTCTTAGCTGAACTAGCTTGCTTTGGGAATAACCTTTTTTTATTCATGGGTAGATTCTCTGTCTAGTCAGAGCATAGTGTTATTGAACAAAAGTGCTGGTGGAACTGCAGAGCTAATTAAGTACTTAAGGGACTTATGAGCACTTGTCAGTTGCTTCTGAGGTAAAACTTGGTGGAGTACGTTTGTTGGATATTGTTAAAAATCTCAGTTCTTTCCTTCTTTAACTAAAGAAAACTCTAGGGTGCGTGGATGTGTCGAACTCAGGTTAGGTTTTGGTTACAAAAGACTTTCAGGGAGCAGAGGTAATGTGATAGAAAGATTGAGCCAGTTTCATTCACAGTTAAGTCCTTAGAAGCTAGAATCTGTTTTTTGCTGTTCATAGAAAAAACCCAACAAATTACATGTGAAAGAAGAGAAATAACTATACTTAAAAACTCTAGGTAGGCACATACACTGTAAATTTACGTGAGCATTTGTGAGAGCAAAAATAATCCCATGAGAAGGATTTGGTGACTGTTTAGTGGATATTTCATTAACAAAAGTATAAAACCTGCTATAAAAATGTGTGAAATTATCCAACCTGGAGAAATGGAATCTCTAAGTATAGGAAACATGAAAACATGTATTGTCAGCTGTACATATACCCTTCTGAAAGCAACATTAAAAATTAAGGATTTTCCTTAAAGCAGACACTTTTCCTTAAAGCAGACCTTTTCTTAAAGAGATATCTGCAATAATATTGCCTTAGTTACAAACAGGAAAAAATCTGACTGTACAGAATTGGTGGAAGAACATGAATATGGATTTACTACTTTCTTGAAAAGGAATAGAAAATGGGAAAGAAAGCATTGTTTGGACGGAAGATTTCTAAAGTATCTTGTAAGATGTAATTAAATAAGCTACTTTTATCATTCTACACAATAAGTTAACTGCTGTTTTAATGACCTTTAGAACCTTAAATCCAAATCTTAAAGGAGGTTCTGTGGGAATCATGAGAATAGCAACATCAGAAAGAGATTTGCACTTTTTTCCCCTTTGAATCAGAGCTGCTGTCTGTTCTTGCAGCTATGTACTGTGACTTGTCCATTGCAGTCTGTCTCGAATGGAATTGAAAAAATACTAAGAACCATCATCTTCCTTTAGTCACCTGGTAATGATGGTGACCGCTCTGAGGAAAAAGTACGCTACTCCATCTTTTTATCTTACAGACTTCAGCATTCTTCCAGCACAAATGCCAGCTTTCATTTTAGAGCAAACTGTATTGCTGTCCTATGTAGACTGGACTTTTCCTGTTTCTGTAAGTTATGCCTGTCACAACTGTAAAAAATGGAGGTTATCTACAGTATGATGGGTGTGAAAATAGTGATATGTAGGAGGAAGTACCTTAAGAATTCTAGCATCCAACTGAGGCAAAAGGTCATGGTGTTTCCTTGCTTCTGAGGAGCTCACTTCATCTCTCTTTGCTGCCTATTCAGTCTAACCTGGATTTATTCCTGGATGTCAGGAAAACATGTCTGAAGACAAGTATTGCTGTAACTTGAAAAATTCCAGAGAATATTAGGGTTTGTGTTTATTCTCAGCCCCCAGCTTTCTTAAGCTGTCCATTAAATCATTTTTGTTTAAATTTTCCTGAACATTTTCTTTTCACATGGCTTGGATACTATTTGCGGCTGTTACACCAACACCTGAGGGGTTTATCTGTGATAATAGACCAATTCTTGTTGATTGTGCTAAGAAACAGCTCATATTTGGGACTTGTTTTTGTTTTTGCACAGCATAACATCTTTTTATTAGGTACATGCATGTGATTATCATAAAATACATATCCATATCAGCTTTTCTGAAATATGACAAATGCATATTTGTTCCACTTGAACTTTGAAATCCATGTTGTGCCCAGATCTAATCAATTAAAGTTGTGCAAAAGTAGAGATCAAGGATGTAACGTGGAGACACGCAGACATTAGCCCAAATAGCAGTATCCTGACAATCATTGCATCTGGAAGTCTTAATTTTCAAGATGTTTTTATCCAGTTCTTTTTCTAAGTGGTATTTGCAGATACAGTATAAGAATACTGTAAGATGGCAGTGAACTTGGCTAAAAGAATTAGCACACATACTTCTCCATTGAAAAGAGATGTTCACAGCATTGTTTTGCTGCTTTTTTTTGGTCTGCAGATTTTTCTTTTCAGAGGACTTGATTTTATGACTTCTTTATTTTAAACAGATCTGAATGCCACGAAAACATCTGAATGTAAAAGCCAGGTACATTTCTTGATAGTTGCGGAGACCTTAACCAGTAGCATTACATCAACTGGAGTAAAGGTCAATGCTTTGGATATATTACCTTTTCTGAGTCCAGTGTATCTTTTTCTTCACATGCTTCTGGTTCTTCTCTAGATTTCAGGACTATGAGGACAGTGCCAGCCTTTTCTACAGCCAGGAGCTGTCGCTGCTTTAGTAATTTCTTCTTAACTGTTAGTTCTAGCATATTGCTGGTAACAACCAGAAATTCAGATAAGATTATGCATTACTAAATAAGTTTTGTTGTTTTGTTGTTTTGTTTTTTTTTAATTTGATATCTAAGTACCTGTACATCTTTTGAAAAGAAAATGGCGCCTATGTATCTGTGGTAACCAGTGCAGCATGAGGCAGAGGGATAACTTGCTGGGGGGGGGAAGGAACTGAACAGGGGAATGAAAAAGTAATAATTCTTTTTTTAATGAGTAAAAATGCATTTTTAAACATAAGTTTTAGAGGAAAAAAAAAAGGTACTAGTCATGCAGTTTGTAGGTGAGTTGTACTCTTTGTTATCGAATCATTAAGAGGGATCAACCTTGTTCAGAAATATATATATTATTCATGTCAATCCTGACCTTATCCAATGCCGAGGCATGATTTTTATTTTTTTTCAGCTACAGTTTCAGAACGTTGGGTCATAGAAAGAATTGAACTTTTGTTACATCTGTTCCATTTACTGCAAGTCATCCTTAGTCAGGTCTGTGCCTCAGGTGTTCCCTTAGTTCAGACACATGGCATGTCCCTTTACTGGACAGAGCTGAAGCTCCTGGTCTCCACACCATGGGTGACAAGATCAGACCAAACCGATTTTACTGTGCAGCTGCAGCTTCCAAGTTTGTGACCTGTTACAGTGCTTGTAGTAATTTTGCTCTTACAGTAAGTAAAAAAAATGTGTGAAGTGGGCGGGAATTAGCTTTATTTTTGGAAGACTTTAGTTTTAAAGGAAAAATCCAGTTACTGTTCATTACCTCAGCACCAGAGAATTGATTTGGATTTCTGTGAAACTGAGCCATATTGGCTGCAAACAGGAATTTGTTCTTGGAAGGGTAACAACAGCCAGCCTGTTGCCCTTGTTTACACTGTAAAAGGTACATAGGAAAAGAGGGAATCACATCCAGCATGTGTTCTCTGTAATTAAAACATGAAAAGTACTGCTGGTTTGGCCTTCCTTCTAAACAAACGTCAAGACAAATATTTAAAACTAAGGAGAGCCAAGCCGAGGTTGCAAAAACCCTTGCTGTCAAAAATCTCTCTCTGAATTAAGATGACGGTTTTGGCAATTTCCTTGCACCCTTTCTCACCAAAAGAATTCAGGCATTTTTGCCTGTATTCAGGCCCCCTCACTGACTTAAGTGATGCTTATTTCAGAGGTGTTTAAAATCCATGTGAATTGCAGCCTAATTCTCAAAGCTGTCAGTTTCTCTGCATTATTTGCGGTGGTGGTTGTGTGCTTGAGGCTAATGCTGTCGATATCCCAAAATATGCCTTTCTCTAGCTATCTCCTGCTAGCTTAATGCTCACAATATATCTGAAAATTGCATGGGGCAAAGAATGAATGTACAGATACACAAATCAATCAGCAGATTTTCTTGTTTGATATTATCCCTGAGAGAAGACAGAAAGCTCATGCGTCACTGAGGACACAAATCTTAGGAGATAAATGCATCTACATAAGGGCATCTAAGGATGGTGAAAAATATTTGCAAAACCAGAAGAAAGTTTGCTGCCAGGCTGTCTTGACATGTAGACCATTTCTCAGGATGAAAGGATCTGTGCTTTGGAGGATAGATTTACTAAAGTCCTTCTATTTCTTGCCATTGCCTTGTACTCTTTTTGAAATTCAGCCCAGGAATATATGTCTTAAGAGCTAACTTGCTATATGGGTAGGTATGTATGTATATATATATATTTAGGTACAGTTTTAAAGGTGTATATATTTAGAGAAAGAGGAGAAAGAGACTCTGAATGGAGGTGGCAATAGAGGGTCTGCAGGAAGAGCTACACTTCCTTATGCACCTTTCTTTTTTTGTTTGTTTTGGGGGTTTTTTTTTGTTTGTTTGGGTTTTTTTTTTGTTCCAGTTTAAAATAGTCCCAAAAGAGAATTCTAAGCAATATAGAGACCTTTGAAAGACCTTGTTGGACTATATTCTTCCAGTTTGATAGAAAACTAAATCATTGGTCACTCTGAATAGCTTTTTCAGACTGTTATGCAGCCATATAATAGGAACTGCAGTGGGACTCTGTTTCCCTGATTTACAAGGGAGCTTATTGCAGCTCCTGGAGGCTAACACAGAAGCCATAAACTGGAGTGTATCAAAGCTGCTTGTTGGTGCTTATCTGCGTGCCCTTCAGCATGACAGAGAGATAAACATGAGGTTTGGTATTATTAAATTTTCATTTCCTTATTATCCTACATTGTTTAGACATGGACTGTAATATTTTTTCTTGCACTTAGTATGGACATTGAACTTACTAACCAGCAATTCTCTTGGTACTCATTCCCTTTAAAATATGTGTGTGTTTGTTTAGGGGTTTTTGTTTTCAGGGATAAACAATAATGTTTCAGAAAATGCTTTCACTTGTTACTTGAAATCCACCCTAGAGCACTTAGCTCATCCCTCTTTTCATACACTGTTGTGACTTTTTTGGGTAAACTCTTTACAGCCTAGTGAGTCTCAAGCATAAGCAGATCTTTTTCTGCTACAACTCCTTTTGTCATTCAAGTATGAAATTTGTATGAATGTGAAATAAAAGCTATTTCTCAATGTATCACTTGGAATTTTCAAGGAAGGATGCATGTCTCCATTAAAAGTTGGCACAGGATAAAGCCAAAGGTGAAGCCAAATTTGAAATTTGCTGCCTTGGAGTTGGCTATTTTTTTTTTTTATTATTATTATTATTATTTATTTTTTGGATGTGCCTTATCTAAAAAGTGACAAAATTTGGTTCCATGGCAGTGCTGGTTAGGTGGTTTAGGGGCTGGAAAGTGAAGGAAAATACTGTAAGGCAAGAACCAGGGGCCACTTTTCCACTAGTCTTCCAGCAGATGGTCCAGCCTTCCTGAGGGATATTACCTTCTGATCTCCTCTTCCCACCTTCTCCTGTCCATTTTCCTTCCTTATCTTTTTCTGCATTTACTGTCCCAAATTTCTTGAGTTATTGAAGCATTTCTTTCTTGATGAGACTTTATCCCTTCCTCTTCGCATTCTCTTGTCTCCCTGTAGGTGGGATAGTTTTTCTGATCTCTTCCCCAAAAGAGAGTGGAGGAGATTTCCTTTGTTACTTGTGACTGAGAAGATCCCCAGCCAAAGGCTGAGCAAATTATTCTACTTGGTGATCTCCAGCTAGCAGATCAATATTTCTAGGGTGAGGGATGTTGTTCTCTGTCTCTTTGTGATATTAGGCAGATGTCTGCTCTTCTGCTGCCATTTTATATAAAAATGAAGTTCTTTTTACCATTTTCAAAGTTCACTCACAGTAACAGAATATGAAATGTTTTAGGAATTTAGACAGAAACATTTCCAATTATTTCCATCCATTCAGTTAGTTTATCTCTGGCTTTTGACAGCATACATGTATTTTTTTGGTTTTGCTAATTATAAAAATTACCATTGAAAGCACTTGCTGAGGAATGAAATTTCTGTAACCATGTTATAGAAGCATAGTACTGAACAATATCCAAGAAAATTTGTTATCTGCAAATGATTTAACACTTTGGTACTGATGATTTAACATTTTGGTACTGGTAATTAAATTATTAAGTTGTGTACTGGAAAAAAAAATTACCAATTACATGGTAGTCTGATTTTTTTAATCTCTGTTATCTGTGAGTTTGTCAGTTCTGTATTTTATATGTCATTCCCATGTAATGGGCTGAGCCCTGTTTACTCAATGAAGGTGGAAAACAGCCCATAAACTAAGACTGAACCAGTATCAGTGTTTTAAACAATAGTGTGTGACTTCACTGGAGAAATGGGGTGTGCTACAAGTTTCAAATACGATAGCAGTGTTGATTTCTTCACAACTGTGTTAAGAACAACTATCTCCAGTAGAAACCACTCTTGTGGGGCATTTCCAGCAATAAAGCCCTCACAGCATTACTGAGAAGTGTTAAATATTAGTGCAGCCTGGAAAAATAAAATTTCCTGTACTCTTTCAGAAAATGGGAGTAAGAGTTCCTGAAATTGCAATCATAACTTGTAGGCTGGTAAGAGGAGTAGCTTACCACTGTGAATGCAAACTGCTAAATGGCTGCTATTCCACTGGGAAACCTTGCTGCTGCAAACTGCTTTACAGGGATGATTTTTCTTTTTGCCAGTGTAACCTAGACTCTGTGAAAGGCTCTTCTTTCAGGAACAACATTTGCATGTTGCCTTACGGGTGTGTGTTCTCAGAGACATGAGGAAGAAATATGAAATTATGCATTGTCTGTTGCAAAGTTGTAACAAGGAATTAGTTACTAAATAATATAAGAAAGTCATAATTAGCCGCCTTGTCTAACATCTTTCTGATCTTTATTCATCTGGTACTTCGTAGGAACCTACTTTATCTTCCATCCCCACTTATCTAGTCAGGCTTTCTCTTTCATGCATCCTCTCACTTCGCTTTATTGCCACTGCACATCAGTTTCATCTCTGAGTATATGGCATTTACAGTCACAGCCAAGCAATCCTCAGGCCTATTTTAACTAAGGCAGAAATAAAGCCTAGTTTTAACTTTGTCCTTAAACTAATCATTTAATCAGTGATATGAATTAGTAGGGACAGCATAGCAACAACGATGTCAGACCTTTAACTTCAACGACAGAATGTTGTTCCTTCACTAACAGTAGTGATTCCAGATAAATTCCTAAATACCAATGATTTCAGGCAAGCTCATGAATTTTTTTTGTACTATTTTTCAGGGGATTTCCCAAGAAAACAGGCAGAACTGCTAGGATAGCATCAGACGAAGAGATTCAAGGGTCAAAAGATGCTGTGATTCAGGATCTGGAGAGAAAACTTCGCTTCAAGGAAGACCTTTTGAACAACGGGCAGCCGGTATAAAACCAAAAAATACCCTCGGGAGTGGCAGTGGGCATCACGGGTAGTTTCTCAGATATGCTGCATATAAAATCATAGTTGTAGATTGCTTTTTATGTATTTATGATTTTTAACTGGAATTCCAAAACTACATTTCTATGCATTTTGGTATATCATTCCTTCTCCTGTTTGACAACTTTACTTAACAAAGCAAAGGAAGTCTCGAAAATGGTGAATTTGCATAAGAAGCCTGCACGGTCTGTACCTTAAGGGCTTTTTGAGCCTCAAAGGCCATTTGCCTTTGACTGTTCATCACTGAGTGAATGAGCATGCATAGCTCTTGTTCAGTCCAGGCTCATTATACCTTGTGCCCAGCCGCTAGACAATGAGTGGAAGGAATAGGTGGTAACTGGACATCTGCAGAGGACAAGGCAGTTCATCATGAGAAACAGCCCAGTAGGAATCGGGCATCGTTAGATTCTGCAGTTGCAGGGCTTCTTTTGACCAATAGAATAAGAAATAACCCATAGTACTAACCTACAGACTTTATCAAAGACTTAATTACCTGCTTAAGGAGTCAAGAAATGAGGTAAAATGAGCATATCAAACAGTGGAAATGCACAGCCACAAAGATCTCTGTTCATTTTTGTGCACATACGCATAAAAGATAAAATACCAAATTCTTCCTGCTCAAAGTTGACAAGAAGCAACTTTCCTAACAATGTTTTGCAGTTGTTAAGACATTGTCTTTGAAGCAGGAGTTTCTTTTAAGAGGAAAGGAATTTTTAAAATGTAGACGGCCACCCCTCTTTTGTCAAAGAAATGTTTCCAAAAGCATCCAATGCCTTGGGACATCTTTGTGTCCCTGAAAGAAAGTGTGCTTTAAGTTTCTCAGGACCTTGCTCAGAAGTTGGCTATGAGGTCTGAGATGTGAACTATGTTATTCTAGTTCAGGACAGCCTATTGTGTCAGACTATCTAGTCAACAATGCCGGATTCCAGTTCTTAATAAGGTCAGTGGAGTGAAGTAGGGAGAACATTCAGAGTTGATCAGTGCTTCTGTACTTGCTTTGCTCCATTGACTGCATAGGGTTTGGCAGTTTTCTGTAGCAGTTAAGCAGAATCACTGTCAGAGTGTATCAGTTCCTGTTTTTTCAAAGGAGGTGGGCTGGGAATGACTGTCAATGCCTATTTTGGAAAGTGAGAGAGATGTTTGGCCTGGGTAAATGAATGGAATGTCCTGAGAATGCCCACATGGCCCAAGGTAAAAAAATAATAGACCAACTGTGATCAGATGATGTGGGATCTTGAACTAAGTAAACTCTGGTTTTGTGCTTGCCTTGAGGCTTTTGCCTCGCAGATTCCTGTCGTGGGTGAATTCTGTATGTGTAATCATGGCTGTGGGCACTTAGAGTGATTGCAGAAGAAATTTAAGTGAAGAAAAGTTCGTGACTTTCTTAGACACTTGTAACCAAGGCAACATTGCTACCTGGTTTTCATGAGTTTCAGCCTGCTGGTTTAGCTACAGTATGAAATACTAAAAAAAAAAATAAGTGAACATTTTTAAAAATGCAGGCATTAAGTAGATGTAGTGTTTTACAATTTCCGTTCTTCATTCAATTTTCTCTTTAAATGGGATATTTCCCGATGAAAGGAGTTTGTCTTTCATAAACAAGCATTTTTTGCAATGTCTGTTTGAAAGTGTCTGAAATGAGGTATTGAGGTATTGAACGTAGAAAGAAAACTAATAATGAAATAATTGAATTATACATTAAGGTTTACTTTTAACTCGCTTTACCTTCTGAGTGTAAATTGTATTTTATAAGCTGTCTCCTTAATTTCCAAAAAAATCAGAAGAAATAGAAATGAGAAAATCTTAAAGAACACATTTTTCTGTAAAGCTGTTATATTTTTGACCAAATATTCAAGTAGAGTACAATCTTCTTATCGTTTTTGGCAGAGTTTTCTGTCTTGTGGTTCTAATGTAAAAGCCAAGCAGAACGACTAGCAGTAAGATTTGGGATGATTTGACATGCACTCTTTTGATGGCCATGCTGATTTAAGCAGTTCCTATTGCTCATTCCTGCACCAGTTCCTGGCACAAGGATAGAAACAAATGGCAGAGTGAGGGCAAGGGTTGCTTAAGCCAAAAGAGCCACTTGTAATGCAAAAAAAATGCATTGCAAACTGCAGTAGAAAATTTCTGTTAGAAAAATATTGGTGCTCTCTTTTATTAACATTACTTTAAGTAACATCGCTGTGTACTTCTTTGTAGTTCTTAACTTTCCTTTTTGGTTTTCCCTCCCCCTCACCCCCGTTTTATTTTTTATTCAGAGATTAACATATGAGGAAAAAATGGCTCGTCGATTGCTGGGAGCAGACAGTGCTGCAACTGTCTTCAATATACAAGAACCAGAAGAAGATCCGGCTGTGCAGGTGCCACATAATTGCAATTTCATAGGAAAAAATCCCTTTCAATGTTTCTTTTTTACAGGCTATGATTGTCATCAAAATAAAGTCCTACATAAGACAACAAGATAGGACGGTTATTGATTACAGAAGTCATATGTTATAGATTAGTGAAGTAAACTGGAGGATCACATGCCTATTGCTCAGTTTTTCCATAAGGTTGAGACTTCTCAAATGT
Organism: Margarornis squamiger; assembly: GCA_035222235.1. Classification (NCBI taxonomy): domain Eukaryota; kingdom Metazoa; phylum Chordata; class Aves; order Passeriformes; family Furnariidae; genus Margarornis; species Margarornis squamiger. The sequence goes on from JAWWTY010000123.1 coordinate 35,243,427, forward strand.
CTGCTCTATGCTTTAAACTCTTCCGTTTATCCTATTCTGTCCTGATCTTTAAGTCTCTCAAGGCAAAAGTACATCTGCTATCTTGAAACTATCTTCTCTTTATTTGTGTAATATGCACTTTTTGGATGCAGACCAAAACCACAACAGAAAGCCTGCTTGAAAGGCCAGGTACACATTCTCCATTGTTCAGATGCCAGAGTTGCTATTCAGAAACATGTAGCATTCGTTTGCTTGCCATGCCACATAAAGTACATTCTCCTGATAAAAACTCTCAGAAACTGTCATGGATATCTCTTGGTCTTCTTTCTGCCTCTTGAACCTTTTTTTCTGCCCTTGCAGGAAGCTCGCTCTGTTGGTGCTTCCGTAGTGAGTCCTGTGGATATTCAAAAGGTTAACATTTTCACCTTTTCCTGTCTCTTTGTCCATTGATTTTTTTTCTCTCTGTCATCTTTGTCCTTTCCCTTCTACTGTTCCTGGTTAATAACAAGAGGTCACCTAGCATTAATAACTGTGAAGACTTGGGCTGCCCTCTCTTCAGGATATTCAAGCTGTTCTAGAAGCCTAACTGTGTGAGTGCAGGCAGTTTAACAGCAGTCATCGTGTGCTGTGGTATCTTTCTGCTGTAACGTTAACATACACTGACACTAACTGTGATGTGTGCTTCATGGTTAACTTTTATGGTACACTTTCAGGGAACAAGGAAATTTTAAAAATATCTGTGGTTTACAAAGGTATTTCTCTGTTCTTCCATTTTTTACCATTATTGAGGGTTATGATTAGTTTTGTAACTGATCAGTAGAAAGACTACACATCATTCTCAGACCAGAGGCAGCAACAGAGGATGGGTATGTGAAAGAAGACTGCATGAGATGCATGTTCTGTCTTAAACACAATAAGGCCAAAGGTGATAGGAAAGAGTGTCTGAGTTTATGCTGAGTGAGAAGAGCATTGATTAATAATTTTTTTTTCCTGCTTCTGAGCTTTTTTACATCCTGGTATTATCATCGTTATCACTAAGATTCCAGGCAGAACTTCTGTACTGCAGACAGTTCAATGAAGTAAATAACAGTGTACAATCACAGTAACTTTCCCCAATAACTGAATAGCAAATTCAAACCAGTGGTAGTGTTTTACACTGGGTGAAACTTTCTGCTCGTCTTTTTGTATCTTCAGTACTGTTATGTTATGTACTATTATTTTGTTTTAAAGGAAGAAGTGATATTTTTTGGCCAAAGGGACTACAGCAACAGGAGTAAAGGGAGGCAACTATCATGGACTGCCAGTGTTGCCATTTTCTCTAATTTTTTCCCTCATTTTTACAGGCAACTGTAAACAAAATAATTTTAGCCTTCTGGTTCAGACTCTGGTACAGTTCTGTGCAGATAGCAGATGTGAACCATATGGTCTTCTGGCCATCTGGAAACAAAACCCACCCTAAATCTGTCTGTACCCTCAAGGAAATATTAGTGTGTTTCTTTTGTCTTTATGAACTGCTTCAGAATACTTTTATTCTTATAGGATTTTTTTAAAAATGGAAAAAAGGCAACCAATGACTTTCCTTCCCCTTATAAATTAGACCTTAAGACAACATGAAATATAGTTTTTGCCTCATACCAGATGTCTTGATTGTTTCATAGGGAAATTATTGGAGGCATGGATTACAGTGTTTTTCTTCAACAAGTTACAGTTTCCTTTTATATGTAGAAACTTAATGGATTGTTAAAAATCAGTAAAATAAAATCCCCAAACATTAGGAACACATCTTGCTGAGCAATATGTTGAAGCTGGGCACTAATATCTACCTTTCTTGTTTGACAGGAGTATAAAGTCTCCAGCTTTGAGCAAAGACTGATCAGTGAAATTGAATACAGGCTGGAGAGATCTCCTGTGGAAGAATCAGATGATGAAGTGCAACATGGAGATGAACCTATAGATAACAGTATGTCACCATATTTTGAGATAAAGCTGAAGCACTACAAAATCTTTGAGGGAATGCCAGTCACATTTACATGCAAAGTGGCAGGAAATCCAAAGCCAAAGGTAAGAAAAGAGGGTAAATGTTTCTAGAAATGCTCTGAAGAGTTCTGTGTTGGTACTTTACCATCAGGCTCTGGACCTTGTGGGCTGTACCTTACAGGAACAGGAGACATTCACATTTGACAAAAAAGACTCCTATCTGGTGTAAACTGAGAAATCTCTTTTACCATCACAGGCATTATTTAGATTTATGCTAGTCAAAAGGCCTACTATGAGGCTTCTGCTCTCAGTTACTCTTTCATGAGACTTCTTCTCGATTTTGCCTGGGAGTAACACCTCTGTCATTTTCAGAGTTACCTCCAGGATACATCTGTACTACAGAATTCGGTCCAGTGCTAGAAAGCCCCATGTGAGCTGGCACGGTAGTCCCAAAAGCCACTTCATCTTGCTCGCATGGGTAATTAGCTCAGGCACACCAACATGCTAATGCAGAACTACGTTGGTTCTAGTTAGGAGCCAGCATGGTATCTCTACATTTTTCAGCATTTACACACGCTAACAACACTGAATTTTACTGGAATTCAGAGAAAGGCGTAATAAAATACCACAAGCTCTCATATATCCCAAAAGCAAGATGAGACATGATGGTGAGGTTTTAATGATGAGCTTCTGAGGGAGGGTTGGGCTTGGGAAGCAGTTCCTTGTAGCAAATGTAAAAGTGCCATGATGTCAGTAGTCTGGAAGAATGCCTTTCTTGTGTAGGTTGCATACAACCATTTTAACAATTGCTTGGCAATCAACTGACTCATTATGCAGCAGGGAAACGGCAGCAGCTTCTTCAACTCCCTTGCCAAAGCCAGTGTCTTCCCTGTGAGGTCCTTGCAGCTCTTACAGTGACCTCTTGTGGATAGGAGCTCTTGTCTTCTTGGACAAGATCAAGGATGCCTTATCTGTTACACAAGATCCTCACAGCAGAAGTCACATCTAAATTTCTCATCTAGTGTAAGTTTTACAGGTATTTAGGATTTTGAACAGAGATAAATGCAAATTACTTTACATGCCCAATTATACGCGTGTATGACACTGTACAAAGTGTTAAAATAAAATAAAAAAAAAAATAAAAAAAAGACTTTACCAGGTAGCAGAGAAAGAGCAGGGAACTAGGGCTACATCTACATTAATGGGTACTGCACACCAGAAGAAGCAATTCTGTAGAATGATATATCCATCCCTGCACACATTTCAGGAGGTTTTACTTCAGGCTAGCTCTAATCTCATCCCACAGACTGAAGCAGATGCAGCACATTAGATGTGTTTTTGGAGCACATTTTCTGGCTCAGTTTCATCTGAAAGGAATCCAGCTCTGTGCTCCAAGACCACAACATGATGTGAACCACTGCGAAGTAAGTGGGGTTGATCACTATACTTATATCAGAAAAGCACTCCTGCTTCAAACTGAAACCACGTGCTGAGCAGGTTAGCCCAGTCTGACTGAAACCAAACCCTTGATGTCCAGCATTACTTCTGAGATGACCATAGCTGAGAGTCTGTTGTACTGAACAAGGGTGGAAGACAAATGGGTCTGTTGATGATAGAGGTGCAGTGTGTGCAGAGGTACTCCTTTTGTCTGAGGCATATGACTAAGTTGCTAGATGACCTATTATGAGTCAGCCTTAGTCAACTTTGCCATTCCCTAATTTTCAGTTTCCAATTAAGGTGTAGTTTCTGTACCTGATTTAAGACAGATGAAAGAGGATGTCTCCTTTCATTCACTCAGGCAATAGGGATTGCACAGCCAAGAAACCACATTCGTGGTACTTCCTCTAAAGCATGGCATTATAGAGGTGCATCTGATGTGAATGAACCATGATTCAGCTATGACGTTCTGTTTCTTGCAGCGTCAAAGCATGCACATTAAGAAGTGATTTGCTCTTGCACCTGGAACTATGGCTCTTTATTCCATTTACTTGCAGATGCTTTGTGCAATTTGTTAAGTTGCTTTGGATGGAATCAATTTCAGTCCTGTTGTATGGCTACTTGTTAGCTGGGCTATGCAAATGTCAAAGCTGGATCTTCCCCTCATCTGCCAGAGCATGCCAGGGCAGTAATTCTGAAATGCTCGATGGCTGAGGGCTGCCCCTCTGCTGTCATTTGTTGAAGCTGGAAGTGTTGCCCCTGAATAAATTCTTTACTTTGGCAAATGAAGCACTGGAAATAATTTACTAACTTGAAGCTCCTCCCTTCTAAGTATTCTGTCAGGTCTGCCAAGGAATGGCTTTGGGAAGGACTGTAGTGTTTCTAAAATCTGGCATTCATTACAAGGGATTTTTCTAAGCGGGGTTATTGGCTTGATTATTTTTTTCCCCTGAACATGCCATGTAAATTGAACACTGATGTGCAAATTCTGCCTTCATGACTTTTTAAATCTGAGTCTACTTTTTGTTATAACCTTTGCTGTAATGTAAAACTATTTTATCATTTAAATGAGAAACCTGTGGTGCTACAGGAGAGACTGTGTTATATTTCTTCTGAAAGAATATTTCCCTTCAGAATTAGGGCAACGCCATACACGAGGTTATCACAGAATATGTTATATCACAGAATATTCTGACTTGTAAGGGACCCACAAGGATCATCGAGTCCAGCTCTTAAGTGAATGGCCCATACAGGGATCGAACTCACAACTTTGGCATTATTCGCACCATGCCCTAACCAACTGAGCTAATCTGTTACATAAATCTCATACTGCTTGCTCTTCACATGACTAAATATAATTCTTGGTGATTAAAAATGCCTGTGCTGCCTAAGATCAAAACTGCTTTTGTACTATGTATTGCAGTGTATTTCTAGTCATTACACATTGGTTTCTTAAAGTCTAGTGCAAAGAAAAGCAATCCAGATGCAGTGTTCAGTGCTTACGCAGTTTAATGGTACATTTAGGGAAAGGTATCCTAGAAAGAAAATAATTCACTGCAAGGGCCATTGTCTCCCGCAGTGGTAGCGTTTTACTTATTAACTCCATGTCAGATAAAGGTAATATTGAGAATTTACTGCTCATAAGGGATGCCAATGCCTTTAAACTTAGTTGAAATAAGTATTGGACAACATATACATGTTGGATGTTTGGATAACTGGTTCAGTTAATATTTGCATGTATTTCCATTTAATAATTTCTGGCATGTCTCCTGATATTTCTACTAAGTGCCTTGTTATTAAATAATTACCACTTAATGCAGTACATTTCCAAGCAACGTTATGACACACATAAAGCATGCAAGTTTAAACTCATTTTTTGCAGGTATGTTGCTTTAGCACCCATTAGCATGTGTATATAAGTGATCAAATATCTTTTGCATCTCCAGTAAGTGCTCTGTCAGCAGATGAGAAGACATGACTAAATCTTTTGTTAGGACCACAGAGTCTCTGCAAGGCTGCTGACAGACAAAATGGGAAACAAGTATAACCAGCTATTGAGGAAATGAAATCATTTCAAGTTACACATAATGCTTGTTAATATAAAAATCATATAAAGTAATAAATTTTTAAGGGAAATTTCCACTCATTCCCTCCAAAAAAACCCTCTTTTTGTGAAATTTAAAAGTATACTCTTAACTTTTCCCCCAAGTGAGTGGTTTTCAAGCTTTGAAATGTTGGCACATATGAAGAACCCAGCATATTAAGCTCTGTCAGGAATGCAATTGTGCTTTCCTTTGTCACTTTGTTTTTACTAGAAAGCCAACACTCTTTCCCCACTCTTAAGACCTAAATTCCCTAAATTCAAGAATGAGACTGAGGAAAATGTGTGTGTTTTACTTATGCTAGATAGTCCCAGCAGTCACAGGACCAGGACAAATACAATTCTTGCACTTTGTACAAGCTGACCTTGTAAAAATGGTGCAGATATCTGCACAAGTGTCCGAAATGGTGAACACCAGTTGATGCTATGGCATAGTACATGTTTCAGAAATTACAAGTAAATAATGTTCTGCTTAAATATGGGTTTCGGCAGCTGACTACAGCCTTCCTACTATAAAACATTTCAGATATTCCTGTGCATGTGTTCATGCATACACAACATTTTACTTTTGATTCCAGCAGATTTCAGTTTAGGTTTTTACATTATTTTTATAATATAACAAAAAAAAGTTCTGAAAGCTAGGTCAAAATATTTTATTTTTTGCTTCAAGTTTGAGGCATTAAAACCCCGTTTTTTTTGATGTAATTCATGGATTACTGTATTACTCTGCATACATCACTTTTTGGCTCACTGAAAGTAGATGTTGGGTCAGCCAGAGAATAAAATTATGTATCAAAAGTAATGGAAAATACCTCTGTTTGATAGATAATGTAACTGTTCTGTACAGCCTGGAATTATGCTGGTGTTGGCATACAGTGATTAAAGGCTATTTATGTGCTGATTTGCTTTGAAGTATTTCCTATTACTTTGCAAAGCTGCCCACCTCTGTAGTTGCCTGTCACATCGGGGTGACACCGGTTCAGTCATGTCATTATAGTGAGCTGGCCCGTTCCCACAGAGCAGCTGAATCCTCTCTGGCATTTTGCTTCAGCCCAGTCAGCGTAACGGGTATGAGACAAAACGGGTGCTTCAACAGTGAGATCACTGCTGCTATTTCATTCCTCATTGAATTAATTAAGCCGATAATTACCGTGCTCTATGTTTTTATTTTCTGAAAAGAAAGCAATAACATTCTTCAGTTCTTTCTGCAACTTCTTCAGATTTAAGTGAAATAAATTTAAAATCAGTAATCTTCTCTGAAATAGAACTTTTCTCCGTAATGACATTTATTTTCAGTTATTGAAGTGTTCAGCTGCTCTTCTGCCCTTGGGGTGGGCACCTGTAAATTTCATCAGTAAATGTTCACACTGCCTTCTTTCTCTTTGAACATTTGCTAATCTGTAATTGTTAGTGAAAGTGGCTTGCGGAGTGCGGCTCTGCACTTGTATTAATTGATCAAACTGGTTTTCTTTTAATACTTACCAGGAAGTTTTTCAGCAGCTAAGATTCATTAGTGCTATTAATTGAGAAATTATGACAATGAGGATCCACCTCTTACCAGCTGTGCCTTGTTTTTCCCGCAGATTTATTGGTTTAAAGATGGGAAGCAGATTTCTAAACGAAGTGATCACTACCGAATTCAAAGAGAACCTGATGGAACTTGCTCACTGCATACTGCAGCCTCCACCCTGGATGATGATGGGAATTACACCATTATGGCTGCTAACCCACAGGTAAATGAAGGTTTGGCTCCAGAGCAAACATCCTTCTGGACATAAATCTTCAGAAAACTATCTCATCTTACATATGCATGATTTAATTAAATGATGAAGTCACTGTAAAGTATGCAAGTTAGATTTCTGTTTTCATCTTGCATCAGTAGGGTGGGACCTTTCTATCTCCAAGAGATTAGCAAATCAACAGCACGGTTTTTTCCTATGGTTTGAGATTTCAGGGGGAGCGAGGTGTTTTTTACTTACTTTTCCACCAGCTGTTTCAGCTGATAACATCTCAGTATCCTAACTGAGCATGGATAGCACGTATACATACAGGGAAAAAGAAATCCAGTTTACCAGCAGAAGTAACTCAATGCTGCAATTTAATTTTTCTTTTATTGACCCTATTCACTGACTGAGGCCAACTTTTTGAACTGAGTGCAAGTATATCACACCTCAACATGTTTACATTAGGCAGATTGCAATTCTGTAAGGCAAAAAGATCTAGCACTACTAGGTAGCTGAGTTCTCCTGTGTTGACCTTAAACATTGTTTTTCTGAAACACAGAGCATTACTGGTTTTGTAATGTGGTTTGTTGTTTGCAGACCCAGTAGAAGAGCTGAGTTATACAGCAGAAACCCACCAGTGTGTTGGACATAGCTAAACTGACAGGTCACATATCCTATTGAAGGAACTTTTTCAATTCACTTTTCCTGCCCCATAGCAAATTGAGGGGAAAGATTCGCATGTGAGAAATCAAAGCAGTAACATAACTTTTGGGATGTAACGAATTATTTTCTTGACTAGCGCCAAATATCTTGCCAAGACCAGGCCTGCAGGCAGAATCACACTGTAGAATAACAAACTGTATCACTGAGACAGAGTTTAATCTAAGCAGGAGTGTTGTGCTCTGTTATGTGTGTTGCTAAGCTACTTAGCATGATGTTGCCATTTTTGCCTCGCTCTTCAACTTGTCGGTCCTGCTCATACTGCAGTGGGCTTGTGAATGTATGGGGTTGTACACACAGGCAACACAAAAATAGCAGGTTTTGGCTAGATTCTTTCTATAAAGTGCAGTACTTAAATCTAGGTAGTTTAAATATGATTTCTACATATTTAAGTAAAAGAAGAAATCATGATAAGGCCATGGAATTGTTCAAGCTGGGAGCTTTTACACATAGATGATCATTGTTACAATACTTGGTACCATTTAAACAGTGGAAATTCACAGCAGGTTTAAAAATATATATACATGCTCAAGGTAAGAAGTGATTCCTGTTCATTTTGCTCTACACGTTGTGTTAGTGCAGGCACAGAGTTTCCCTATGTAGTGTTACTGTGTGATCCAAAGTCTTAGAGAACTCGGTGAACAAACTGCCTTTGTGTTTGAGCACTGTACTCCGTCTCTGAATATTTACAGCCTATTTTTGAGGATTTGTTATTCTGGATAATGTTCATTCAATGACATAACTGACTTAGGTTACCAGTTCTGGTCATTGATGGCACTACTTTCTCAGTGGGTTTTCAGATGTACTGAAACGAACTGGATTTGTGTGGTTCCTAGCTTGGGGATTGAAAAAGCAGTTTTGTTAAACAATAAAATTCTGTGCTTGCGCTTTTTTCCCCTTTTTGGAGAAGAACCAGAAGCATCCTCCTCTGGCTCCCCTAAACAAAACATCTGTGTTTCACCAAGCCCATTGTATTCTTTTTTTTTACAGTGTAATTCCCAAGCAAACATACTTATCTCTTCTACTATGTGCTTGCTTTTACTATGCATTTAACAGTACAATGGAGAAAAAGAAGGCCTGTGAGTTAATGTACTAGCCTTTCACACTTAAAGATCTGAATTCCAATTCTTTTAAGTCATCCTGAGTGAAAATAATTTTGGCATAGCCTTCTCAATTATAATGGAAAGTTGTCCACATCTCAAAACTATCACAAACTTAGACAAATTTGGCAACCTTTCTGTAAGAAACGAAATACGTAAATATGAGGGAGCCCACATCATGACTCTGATGGACTGGTAGATATTTGCAAGGCTGTTGCTGTGTTTTGGTCCTTGTTATTGGAACGACCAAACTATAAAGCAAAAAGCATAGTCTCAGCTGACAGAACTTGGTTTTACTAAAGCAAAGGATTCAGTTTATTAAAGCTCTGCCAGTTCATGCCACCTCATGATCTGGACTGATATAACAGGATCTGTGTATGTAAAACGACTTGTTGACAGACCCTGGCAATCGTCCGTGGTAGTTAACGAGCCCTGTTGCCCACAGTGTAAAAGCACAGTGACTGGAATTAAGGTTCTGACACACCACTGAGGTTTGCTGTAAAATTTGCCATAGAACTTAATCCAGAGTAAATGGACCCCTGGCCTAGACAAACACAAAACCTTTCCTGGTTTAGGCCTTTAGTTACAGGTCACGTCTCTTAACTGGGATCTTTCCGTGAGCTGTATGGGCTTGAGACGAGTCCTTATTTTCACCTTATTTTTTTTTTTATCCCATTCTCTCCACTTCTTTGCAGTATGTACCCACAGTCCTCAGGCTGGAGTTCCTTTAGTTTCTAGGACATCTTCTCATTAATTACTTCCTACTCATTGCTTCCCTCCCCTTCATCCCATGACTTTTCCAAATCTTTGGTTTCCCGCTTAATCTTTCATATTCAAACTCCTTATTGTCCTTTGTGTTTCCTTTTGTGATGCCATCATGTATTGAGGTATGCAGAAATTATCCCAAAATATCTGTATTCATCACCTGCCAGAAAAAATGTTAATATGCAGTGGTGCTTGAAATAGAAACGCATTTGTTCCAGATGTCTTTAATGGTCTTGTAACACAAGGAGGAAAAAACCTTTTACTTAGGGAATTGCTGTGGGTCATGCACAATGGTTTATTTTAATGCAAGGATTTTTCTTGTGGACTAAATGGGTCATGGGAATAGAAGCGGGACACAGACTTAATTTCTAACAGTCCAGAAGTAACACAACAGTCACTGCTATTTGAAGGCTGCTTGAGCCCAGTGAAATTGGTTTTTGTGGGCTTTGGCCAGTGGTTAAATAACAGCTATCTGCAACCCTTCAGTTACTGTGATAAAACTGTTTGTTGCTTTTATGCTGATAGACTTGAGCGTGGGGCTCACAGCTTAGAGCTGAAATACACTGCAAAGCTGATGTGGATGTTGCCTTACTGCTAGCAGTCCAGGGGGCAGAGCTGTTATTCATTAGGGCCACCACCGCTTTTACCCCTTACAGGGTGAATTCCAGAGAGCCCTGAATGCTGGATTTCCTGGCTTCAGACAGGCCCATCCTGAATCTGTTATGATAGTGCTTGTGGTGGACAACCTGTCTTCTAAAATACAAGTAAAATTAAAAAGGGGCCTAAATACACCAGAGCCCATGTCTAATTTATCATTCACTGAAAATACCCTTAGGTGACTGAACTGTGGTCAATGTCCATCAGCACAGCTGTGTGCTTCCTTCAGTTCCCAAACCAGGCTTGCTTTCCAGAGAGGACCTGTTAAGTACTTGTCAAATTCCTTTGGTTTTTACATTAATGGGTGTTTTTTGAGCTGTGGGCCCACCAGATCAAGCAGATCAATCCACTTTGGAGGCAGCAGCTCTGTTGTTATCTGCCAGCGTTCACCATGTGCCATTTTCAAGGCCTTGAAGTAGTTGTCTTGTCATTCTGTCCACTTGCCATACACAGAGAAACCTCAGTCAATAACTTGGTTTCAAGGACTTACTTGCCAATGGCACTAACAATCTTTTTTAAAAGAAAAAGTTCTGGGCAGAACTTTTTAACCATGATAACCATTAACTATTAGACAATTATAGTCACGGTCATTCCAGTCTGTTCTGTGTCAGACTGGAAGCTTATAAAACAAGTGGGTAAAAAGAAGAAAAAAAAAAGAACAGATCAGCTTGAACATTTATTATTACATGTTTTAAGTCTTTTAATGTTTCTTCTCTCCATCATCGTAACAGGGCAGAGTAAGTTGCACGGGCAGGCTGATGGTTCAAGCTGTAAATCAAAGAGGTCGCAGTCCTTGGTCACCTTCAGGTCAGCCTCATATAAGAAGGTATTTAATGCTTTTCTTTCCTTTTTAATAATATAGGTTTTGCAAAATAACTGGTATGATAAAGAATGTGAAGTAAGCAGATAAGTTAGAACTATGGCATTCAGGAAGAAATGTGACCTCTGCTGCTTGAAAATTGCTGCAGAGCTTGCACACTCATGAGTATAGACAACCTCTAAAATGACATGACTTTTAAGTATCTTTAATTTTGCCTGTCTACTCCTCCTTTCTTTGCGCTGTTCACTAGTTACTCCGTATCTCAAATTACACTATCAGCTGTTGGGAAGGACCTTGCTACTTAGGCTTTTGTAAAACATTTCACCTGAGTAGGGTTCTACCAGGAACCTGTACCTTCTGCAGCTCTAATAAGTACTCATTTAAAGGACTAGCAGAAATAACCACATGCAAAAGAGGTTTTTCAGATTTACACTAGAAATATTTTAGTATTTCAGTATTTAATATTTCAGTTCAGGTTCTTACAAGGAATTATGAGTCAGAAATAAAGTATTAAACTTATCTTTGGTGAGTTTACAATTATTCACATACAAAGCTTTGGTTTATGTTTCTGGACCATATAAGGGAGTTTTCCCTTCAAACAGTTTTTTTTTTCATTACTCAAAGCATTCATGAGGTTCTTTAGCACAGCTTAGACAGCTTTAGATGATTCCAAAAAAATTCATTTTGGTTACCCAAACAGAACTGCTTTCAAGGGAGTATGAGGGCCCTGGTTCTCATTCTGCTGTAATGAGGCAGGTGCTTTGCTTAATGGCCACAACAGCCAGAGAACCTCAGTACTGCCCTACTGTAATATACCAAGTACATGTAGTTGCACAGTCAGTGTACAAGAAGGAAAGGATTTCTGTAACAGTAAATAGTGTTAGTATGTACTGTAGAACTGCTGTATGCAAAACAGGCTCTCTTCCCCCCTCAGATAAGTATTAGGACGTGAGACTGGTTGTTTAAAAGAGCTTGTCAGTCTTATTCCTCCACGGAACAAACTGGGCTTCCCACAGCCCTGAAAGCATTTCCTAGCATTTTGCGGAGCCAGCCTACCAACTTCTCCAATGTGTCACCTTCAGGTCTATTAAGCCCAAAGGTCAGAGTGCTTATGGGAGGGAATATCGCTCCAGTGCTGCATTGTGAGAACAGCATAGAAAAGGCCCGGTCCATCTGGCGTAGACTCTCCAGTTCCTAAGGCACTTGGCATCTGCAAATAATGGGTAAAAGTGAAAAGCCCCTGTTAATCTCTGAAGGGAAAACTCCTGTGAAGAATCAGATTTCAACTGAGTTTCAACTCCGTGCACACAGGGTGAGAAAGCAGAAAGATCTTTAAAAACAGGAATGGGCGACAGGAATCTAAGTAGGGGGGAGAGCAGCAGGGAGCTGCCACTGCTGCAGCTTCCTGGAGGACAAAACGTGTGTGCCTTTCTCTCTGTGATGGACAGAACTCTCACGTAGAGCCTCTTTTCAATCTCTTCAAATGCAATCAAAGTCCAAGGCTGCTTATGGTTGGTATTTTACTTTCTAATGGAGACAGGCACTCAAGCAGCCACTATTGCTTTGAGGATTGGGTGTTTGAGTGCCCACTACAGCAATGAATTATAAATAAGGGATTTCCATACAGGAGTTTAATTAAACTTACGCAATTATCGGGGAGTCTTATTTCTTGTAAAATTACCATATGTGAAGGGCTCATCTTATTATCTTTGCTCTGGAAGAGCTGTTTCTGTAAGCATTCCGCACAACACTATTTCTGTTTAGTAACAGTTCTCACTACTCCCACAACCCAGTTCACCAGAGACTGATGAAATGGGAGCATGTAAAACCTTCTTAAGACAGACTCCCATCATTGGCTTTTCTAATGTGATACACAAAAATACTGCGCTCACCCCCACTGTGTTGTCACATCTATTGCCATAGACTTTTGATAAGTAATATTCCTGTGGCATTACAATATTATTTCTATTTGCTTTTCTGCTTGAGAGCAACCATTTTATTTTTTTTTAATTACAAGTGTAGTTATTAGCTTAATGAACTTTATGACTTGTTACACTGTTGACAGGCTTTTTCCTGCAGTATATTTACTCTTTTAGAGAATGTGTTCTGGCAGAACTTGGGGGTTTTATTTCGCTCTTAATGTGTTTTTCTGAAATTTGTTTAGCTGACAAACATCACCTTCTTAGCATTACTTGGAGAGGCTGCAGGTAAGCTTGGACTCAATCCCTTAGATGACATGGTGCTCAACATTGTGTCACCTAAGCATGGCAGTCAGAGTTGCAAATAAATCATCTTAAAATGCCTGAGATTCAAGGAAGATTTAAAAACTAAATGTTCCTATCTCCCTGCTCTCAATTAGAAGATTAATTTTAATTTAATCTTCTTTTATTCCAAATTAGTGATCATTACCATATGGTCAGTCATAAGCTCTTCTCCAGCTTCTTGCTTACTGAAATTGCTAGTGCATTGTACCATACTAAATCAGGGAGTCTCCCCTGGGCACATTTAGTACAGGGTGTCTGTTCTGCTGAAACTAATCTGTGCAATGTGATGCCCACATCACAACTCTAAAGAGCCCACAGTGAATCCAAGGGTATTCCAGTCTATTGCCATTTGTCCTCCCTAGACATCTGAAGCGTTTGGCTCTAGTAATTTCATTATTTCTTTAACACTACAAAATGTTTTAGAATTAAAATAACCCTAGTTACACTTCTCAAGGTAGAAGCTTAAAAAATAGTCAATTTAAGGGTAAATTTAGAGGTAAAAAGAAATGCAACATCTGTCGTCACAAATTCTTAACCTTTTTGGTTTTCATTTTATTTGGCGTAAATTTCTGCCCCTTCTCTTCCTCCCCCTCCCCAGTTTTGACCAGTGCTGCCTTTTCATGCAGCTGCAGGAATGAGAGGGTGGCTCTCACACTCCCATGGTGCTAGTTAACCTGTTAGCCTCAGCCTCGCCAGACCTTACAAAGCACTAGTTACTTGTACTTCATTGGCATCAACAGTCTCTAAACAGGATGCATGTAAGTCATGTGGAGGTCGATTCTGCACAAGTTGCTTGCACTGTTCAGCACTCACTTGATACCAGCATTTCTAGTTGGTCTCACAGAACTCATTATTAAAAGATGCTAGTACAGTTTTTCTTTATTACCCTTCATCTTCCATCGCATCTACATGCACACGAGGCATGTATGCCTGCAAAATTTTTTAGGAGCTCACCAACTAAAGCTCAGTGTTGCTTATGAGCTGCAATGCTGGAGCTACTGAAGTAATTTTAGACATGTTGAAGTGGGAAAACTTATGAGGTGCTCAGACCTGGGTTTAGGCACCTGAAGAGTTACATAAGCTTTCAGTGTGTGCAGAGATGTCAGCCTGTTTCCCCCTTCAGCATCCAGTCCTACATTATTAAGCGGTATGGACTAGGTATCTACACAACCCTCCCAGCCCTTCGTTTGCATTCACTTACTGCTCTGGGAAAACTGGGATGATTAAAAATTCAACATTTATCTATTAATGACAGACTGGCCAGAATTCAAACAGAACAATAGAAGAGAAAAGGGCAACAACAGAGCAGGACAGAATAAATCAAATACAAGCATGTAATTAACCTCAGAGGAGCAGAGTGTGCAGCTGCAATGGTTATCTTCCATACTGTAGTACAGCATCATCTTTTCCAAATGTAACCACTGAGGGTTTTAAGCTTTTTTCTTTTTTTGAATTATTTTAACCTAAAGAAATACCTCTGGGCAGTAGAAAATCCAGTATAGGCACCTATACTGAAGCATGCACACTACAGACACCAGCTAAAAGAGAAACACTTGCAAAAATTAACAGAACATGAGATTCGGAAAAGAAAATGTCACTGTAATGTGTCATTGATAAAAGTGATCTTGGAAGATATTTGAATAGCTCCTCTTCACTGACATGGGATGTTACTGTAAGCAGCAGCTGGCTCCAGAATGGAATCCAATGGAGTTGGTCAGCAAGGGTATCTGAAATTTTCTTTCAAGTTTCTTTGATTACTAAATCACACAAATGCAAAAATGCTAATTTTAATGGGGAAAAAAAAATCTAATTAAATGAGGAACCACTTAGAAAAATATTTGATAGATTAAATTAATAGGCAAGAATAGCCAATGCTGAAAATAGATAAATGATATTGTGGAAGCTTAAGGTGATTGATACTGTTTCTGGGGATAGGAATTATTTTTCTTCCCTTTTAATTTTTTTATTAAACTTTTTATGATACCTTTATGAAAAAAAAGTTAATGACCAAAGTTTTTCTTCCTATTGCTCACAACTGAAATTCTCATTGTTTTGATACCACAATTTGGTGGCTTTGACAATGTTCAAGTATCTCAAACAAAAAACCTGTTAAATGAGGAATAAATATCCACAGCAATTCAATACACAGAATCTTCTGTAAAGTCTTCACTACTGTAGAACAAGAGAAGGGAAGCCTGATGTGAAAAGTCTGTTCTCAATTGAGATGAGTTGCTTTTAGCTGCTGTTACTTTCTGAAAAGGAACCATAATCAATGAACCGTACATGTGTTTTCTGGTCTAATCAGGAACAGTGAGGGAATTAAATACACAGGACACTAGAAATGGGGAACTGAAGCTACATGCCAAGACCTGCCAATTTATTTTATTTGTATTTCAGTGATTTAAAGACTGTTAATGAATACTCACATGTATAAAATTAATTAATATTACAAGCAATTATTCTGTACCGAGGTTGTTTTATATGTCATATTTTGCCACATGAGAATTAAATGAAAGTAATTAATAATTACAGTGTCATAATTAACTCAGTCTGGACCAAATGCTACCAGTGCATGTGTGTAAATATGGAGTGATTACAGTACTGGTCAAAGAAGTGGTTTAAAATGCAAAGCAGTCTTATAAGTGATTATGGTTCTTCTGATTTAGCAGAAAAAAAAGCAATTTAACTTTGTTTCATGTTATTTTAAGACCACGATCTCGATCAAGGGACAGTGGTGATGAAAATGAACCAATTCAGGAACGATTCTTCCGGCCTCATTTTCTGCAGGCTCCTGGAGACCTGACTGTTCAAGAAGGAAAACTCTGCAGGATGGACTGCAAGGCAAGTGTCACATGAAGGGTCGCAGCAATCTTTCAATAACATTAGCTGACTCAAAAACCACACTGGTTTATTTTCAAAGCTGTTTTGCTGATTGCCAGTTTCAGTGCCTGTCAGTGGGTTAATTAATCTTACTGCTTTTGAGTGAGTAAGTGGACAATAAAAGTTTACCTCCCTTCCAGTGAAAGTGCTTCAGGCAAATCTTAGCACTCACAGTAAACCGACTTACAGAATTCAGCTATGCTGGCATGTGGAGGGAAGCAGCACATGCTATAAAGACAGTGCTCTTCTCCATTTTAAGTCCTTTTACTACTTGAGATTTGAACGCCTGTTAAGGTTTCAAACAATGTAATCCTGATTTATGACTTTGCTGAACAGAAATAATTCAGGCTTGGGTGATTTCTGTTTACTTTATGCTGACCTGTTGGGGAGAAGCTATTTGTTCTCGAGCAGTCCCCACAGCAAATGGCACAGTTCTCAAAAGTACAAGACTTGTGTACACAGACCAAGTATTAACTAGTGCAGGCAGTGCTGTCACTGGGTTACACCTAGGTGGAATGGAAGTTAAGAGTTCAGTAATTAGTCAGCTAACATCTTTTTGTCTGCAAGTTTTCCAAAAAGAAGTTAGTCTACAAAGGAGTATCTTCTCATTCCACCTGAAGAGCAAACAATAAAAAAAGACAAAAGGTATCACCCTGCCTTTTGTTTTGCAATGTATTATTATTTAGCTTCTAGCCTATCTAAACACTGATCTTTTTTCAGTCACACCCATAAGACATCATGGAATTCAGGGAGTTGGCCAGAAAGTAAGTAAATGAACACAACTGACTCAATGTGTAAATCAGGACAGAACAAGATCTTTAAATCTTTTGGTACACCTGCAGTAGCAAACAAAAGCAAACTTCTCTGAAGTAAGAAGTCAGGTCTCCTCCACTGTTTGATGTGGCAAAACCAATTTCCCATTATTTTCTTTACATTGAAGGTTAGTGGATTACCAACTCCAGACTTAAGCTGGCAACTTAATGGAAGACCAATTCGCCCTGACAGTTCTCACAAAATGTTGGTGCGTGAGAATGGTGTGCACTCCTTGATCATAGAACCAGTCACATCCAGAGATGCTGGAATCTACACGTGTATTGCCAGCAATCGAGCTGGTGAAAATACATTCAGCCTGGAGCTCACCGTTGCAGGTAACATCTTCATGCTAAGCTTTCAGGCTGAGCACTGCCAGGGTAATGTGAATAAAGAAAACATGAGTGATGTCAAATGATGTGGTTGAGGGGTAGGGGGTAAGAAAAGGAAGTCTGGTATATTTATAGGTGAGATATTTGTGTTACATTGTGGCATAAGTTGACTGGCACATAATGTCTGTGCACACAGTTAAGAAAAGAGGGCTGCTGGCCTGAGGCACAGCTGAGGCCACAAACCAGACTATTTTCCCTGAATGTTTTTTTACTGACAATCTGTGTAGACCCACACTTTCTGCTGGGCAGCCCGTGGGATATGAATTGTGCATTTCACAACATATCAGACTAATGCCACTTCAAACTTCTGGTAGAGCAGTTCCTTCTACAATTAAAAATGCATGCTTTTATGGAATATCAAAGAGGTCTTTTGACCAAATATAGTATAGCCAGTTTATCTAGTCTTCAGGCTCTACACTTCAATTCTTTTGGGGAAGAATCGGCTCTTTTAGCATAGACTTTTCACTTATTAAAATACTGATTTGACTGTTTTCCTCAGAGGAGCCACCACTGAACTTTGTGGTTAATGCAGACAACACTTATTTCCTGCCACTTAGGTCTTTCATTACTGTTTTTAGCATACTGCTGAAAGAAAGGCTATGTTTTCATAGACCAGTGTCAACATAACCGCAATCTTTATTTTCACAGCTAAGGAAGTACAAAAAGCACCCGTGTTTATAGAGAAGCTACAAAACACAGGTGTGACTGAGGGATTCCCGGTGCGACTGGAGTGTCGAATCTCGGGGGAGCCATCTCCTCAGATATTTTGGAAGAAAGAGAACGAGTCACTCACATACAACACTGATCGAGTGAGGTGAGACTGACTTAGAATAATCTCCCTGTATGTAATTTCAATGATGATTTATCCTGTAACACAAATAAAAACTTAAAAAATCACAAGAATGCTTTCTGTGAAGAGCATCTCAGAAATATTACCTAGTGACTGAAATAATTTATGACATTTATTCAAACTTGCAGCCAACCTGGTGGCTGAGTTGGAAGTAAAATGTTGTCTTCTATCATTAAACTTACATAATTACCTTTGCACTTTAAGCAAGTGGCAAACTAGTTTTTCTGTTCCAGAACCAAGACTTACAGAAATTTGCTAGTGAAAGTCAAGGCTCCTAAGGAACACTATCTGAATTTCACCAGAAATTTTGATTCATAACTTTGCTGCATGGTTAAGCAAATAAGATTCAGTATTTTATATTCTAAGATGTTCCTCAAGTTTCATTATCTTTTCCTCAAAAAAAATGGGTAACATCTGGGG
Organism: Margarornis squamiger; assembly: GCA_035222235.1. Lineage (NCBI taxonomy): Eukaryota > Metazoa > Chordata > Aves > Passeriformes > Furnariidae > Margarornis > Margarornis squamiger. The sequence continues at coordinate 35,262,323 of JAWWTY010000123.1, forward strand.
CCCCTGCTACTCTAGATGTTTCAATCTGTATTTGTGAAAAAGAAGCTAATGCATTTTTTATTCCTCAGTTTTCAGTTCAGGACATTAAACTGCCAAATTGTCAAGCATACTCAAGGTTTTATTTTCTACTTGCTAATTTCAGAGGAAGTTCCATATTAATTAAAAGTCGACTATAATTAATCTGTAACTAAGATTGGATCAGTTCATAATGACATTTTAAAATAGTCCACACTGTTTGGCAATTTAAATAGTAATTTTCCACTTTTCTTTCAATTAGCATGCACCAGGATAACTACGGCTACATTTGCCTGCTTATTCAGGGAGCTACAAAGGAGGATGCCGGCTGGTACACCGTTTCAGCTAAGAATGAGGCTGGGATTGTGTCTTGCACTGCCAGGTTGGATGTTTATAGTAAGTGACTTCAATTTTCTTGATCATATTAATCCCCTCAAAAGCAATAGTTCTATAAGTTTTAGTTTGTTCACAGAATGGTTTACATTGGTCTCTCTTTCTTTTGTTTATAGTTTCTCCTCAATAGTAAACATCCACTTCGAGACAACAAATGCTCTGTCAAAGTACATTTCACTATCTTTCAGATACCTAAAACAAAACAAGTGCATGCTTTCTGTTTTCGCTTAATACATTAAATATAACTAATTAACAACAGATAACAGCATGATTACATTATTTCTGTGGATCATTATTACTCTTGCTCTGCTAGCACTTCCCTAACCTTTTGTATTCTTTTGTACGCTAGTCTGTAATACACCTGTGACAGCTATATCAGAAGTATAGTAGATGTTTTTACGGCTTTCTGCTTAATTACTCAGTTTGTTCCAAAGCAGCTCCTTACAGAGTGAATGTTTTCTTAAAGCAGTATCTTTTACCAGTCTTCTTTAACAAGAACAAAGGGGGAGGAGGGAAGAGGGAAGGGGAGAGACTGGAATGATAAAGGATGGTTTCTGGGGTGGTGAATTACAGACTTGGCTCAGCATTCTTCAGCATACAAGGGCTGGCAAGGGCAACTAGATAATTTCCTGTTTTACTCAACAAATAACCCTAGAACAGGCCTGTTATTGTAATATGAGTGCACGGAAACAACCTCCTTGCTGTCACCCTTCTCAGTGGCACAAGGAAAGGTAGAAAACAATCCCAAAAAGTAACAAACACAGACTGTTGTTTTTCACTTACCCCATCTGAAGGTGAAACTAGATGCTGGGGGGAAAAAAACATAATGCCAAGAAATTAAACAAACTTACCTTTGATATAATAGTTTTCTGCTTCTCAGAACTTAGCACCTCCTTTACAAAGGGTCAACTGAGCATCTGGCAAGCTTTGTTGCAGAGCTCAAGAGGGCTAACATTTTTTCTTTCCTTTCTAATCTACAGCTCAGTGGCAACAACCACCTCAGACAACCAAGCCAAAGAAAGTGCGTCCCTCAGCCAGCCGATACGCTGCACTTTGTGACCAAGGACTAGACATCAGAGCAGCTTTCCAGCCAGAAGCAAATCCAGTCCACCTGACGATGCAACCTGGCCTGGTAGAGAGCGATGACCTGTAAATTCAACTGCCACTTCCATCATTTTCTTTCAAAGCAGAAACACTGAAAGCCATTGCCATGACCAATGATACTCCTATGTCACTTTATGCAAGGGCAGACACCTTCAAGTACAAAAGATAAACAACAAACACAATAACCATATATTCCTTATTCATTATACCAAATTAGAAGAATAGATAGATTATTAATAGGAATGTACACATTGCACAACAAATCACATTCACCAGTTCCTTAACCTACATTGCTTCATAACCCTTTTCAGAGAGGCCACAATACATCAGAGAGACAGATTTTTCAGAAGAGAACACTATTTTTCATTACATGCCTTTGTAAGCAGTGAGTAGATGCTACCACAATCTTATTGGTGCAGGATGTTTTCTTCAGGGCCATTAGATCACAAAGAAAATTAGAATGTCTGGTTATCGACAGTTCTAAAATGGCAATGCATTCTGACAGCTACAACGAACAAGTGCAATACTACAAGAATAAAGCAGGAAGGGACAAGGAAGAGAAACGTTAGCAAATGCTGTATCTCTGCAAACTGCTTTCTATTCAACAATGAAAAAAACTGTCTTGCCTTCAATTCTGTTAGTATGGACATCAACACCTTAACTTCCAATTCATTTGTGTTTTTGCTTTTTGCCATCTAGGAGGAGGGTTACTTACAATCATACAGCAAAGGCAGTCTAAGCAGAAGTAATTTAACTTCTGCACAATAACAAAGAAGAGCTGATATGTAGTAACAGTCTACTTCAGATTACACATATTGGTAACTAGATGGGGAAAAAACTGCTGACAGTATGAACCACTGCAGTGGGTTACTGCAAGGGGTGGGAAGGGGCTGGGCAAGAGGTTGAAACTCTGTGGATTTCCCGAAGGTAGTCTGTAACCTTGTAATGCTCCCATTCAAGAATCTGAAATTCTAAGGTGAGCTGAAAACTAGGGAGTATATGTATGGGATATCTGACTGTTTATATCTTGTGTACTATGTATGAGGATTTGAGAAATGTAGAGTAAGTGAAAAATGGGTTGAAACTGCAATATGAATTTAAGTGACGAGTATACACCAGAGGTGATAGGCTTGCAGATCTGAGGAAGTAGAAAATTAAGATAGACAAAAACAACTTCAAATCTGCTCCTTTTTTGGTTTTTCTGCTTAACATAGCACATGTCTCTGGTAGATTTTATTTTTTCTTCTCCTGACTGTAGGCAAATGAAAGCTCTTTTATAAGGGGTAGAGTCTGTGCACCACAGGTGAAAAGCTTGAAGGCTACTTTCAGAATGCAAGGCAAATCCACATCAATGTGGAGCCCCACAAGTCACACCTGACTAGGTAGTTTTAAATTAGAACCAAATGAATCTCAGTTGAAGGGGAGGGAGGGAGGGATGGAAGAATTACTAGGCCTGACAAGAAAAATGAGTGTTTGATGGTACGAGCTACGATACTTTGCTAGGAAAGGAAAACACTGTATTCCTTATATGAAGCACATATATGGTATCTTTCATTATTTATAATAAAAGTATTGAAATCTTCTATCTCAGTTCATTTATTCAGAAGTCCTTAGGGATTTGTTTGGTTTGTTGTTTTTGTTCTTGTTTTTGTTTTTTTTTTTTTTTTAAATTTTGTAATTGTGTACACCATATATTGCATTACTGCTATACGTGTATTTACTTTGTAAGCACACAAAGTTTGTTTTGTTTTTTAGTGACTAATAAACTTTAGCACACAAGGTAGTACTATTTTGGTGCAGGATATGACCAGTACTGGGGATCGTTAATCTAGATTAACGTCATAGTCTGTCAGCTGAGAATAATTTGATTCTATTCTAGAAGTATGTCATATCTTTTGCCAAATTTTCCTCGACTGTGACATGCTAAAATTTACATTTTTGTTTAGCTTCACTAGCATTATTTTGCCACCTTTTATTTGTATTTATAAAAAAATGTATAATCATTACTTTGGATTGTTGTGCTGATATAATGTGGGTTTAACATCAATAAATATTACACAAATAGAAAGTTTTCCTTCTGGTAAAGACTAATAACTGTTTCAGTACAAGCACGTAAGTGTACATATTATGAATACATGAAATGTATGAGGTGAAATGAGAGCTATATGCAGCATCTAAAAGCGACTAGAATTTATCAGAATATTCTGCTTGTGACCTGGAATCCTGTTTGAACAGAACAGAGGAACATGACTCATATATTCTAGAAACTTTTTGTAGAGACATACCAGGAGATGCTTTTTGTAAATAGGCTAGAAAATATGCAGGTCTGTTTTGTGTGTCTAGTAATTGCACTATGTCATCACTTACAACTGATTCTAAGTAAGGAGCATGGTCTGAGTGCTATTAAATTCATTTAAGAACAGCCTGCTAACAAGGCAATATCAAAATTAAAAGAAAAAATCATACTTACTTGTAAAATCCTGACTATTAACTAGTTTTTCCTTCTTTCCTCTCTGTGAAGATACCAGGAAACATGCAAGATTATCAGTATTTTTCTTTTAGGTTTACATTTCAAGCATTGATCACTATAAACAGGATTATGTCAGCAATTAAGTGAGTACTGACATTAATGGTGATACTGCAACTGAAGTCAATGGAGTTCTGTCTGCTTACAGTACATTTGTCTTTGGCTTGGAGACTAAAAAAACTGCTTTTGTGAGCTTGTTTAAGATGAGGTCATCATCACTTTTTGCCTCTGTATATACGTACAGACACACACTGAAGTAGTAAATCACATCTCTAAGCAGCAAAGTTGTTTTTATGAAAACATTCAGCAGTGCTGTTACTTAGTTACTGGGACTGTTTGGGTTTACAAATTCAGAGATAGAAGTGTGGCACAAGCAAATGACACACTTTTCAAGCCAAAAAGCTAAAATTCTTGGAAGCTTCAAAGTAACTTTCAGAAGTTTAATCTCCTTCCACATATTCCGAAGATAGATAGTGTGACCTGAGAATGTACTTTTGTCATTTCATAGGGCTGAAAAAAAAGAGCTTTGATTTTTTGCAAGACTTCCAGTTTAGCTATGGGAAGACTTCAAATTATTTAGGAAGCTGATCAGTCCAAGCATTTTCATAGCAATTAAAGACTCAATGCAATGACATTCAGTATCATAACAGATACCTCTATCAAGAGTACCACCAGTGAGGTGCAAAATTTCATATGCAGGAAGGTTTTTCCAGCTGGGTGCTGTATGTGAACACACAGCTCCTTTATCCTGCAGCTTTAAGGCAACAGCAACAATAAGTTAACATACACAGTTTTTTCCATCATAGCCAGCTATGATCAAAATCAGTCCAACTTGAAACCCCAGCTTATAAATAATTGTTTCTTTCTACATCCCCATTTTCAAAGTCTATTTTAATTCACTTCAGTTTTGTGGTGATAAATGGCTTGATTCTCCACATATGGACAACTACATCCTTACCTCTGCCAGTAGCCCAAACAGATTTTATATGTAAGTACTTCATGAGCTCACATTATCCAACATGCCACGATACTGAGGGGATCAGCGGCATACTCTGGCTGCATGACCCAGCTGTCAAACCCACACCATGTAGTATAGATTAATCAATGCAGGGGCTAGAAATGCCTGCTTGGATTACGCACATTGGCTAACTCACTGCCTCACAATTCAGACGTACGTGAAAGGGGTAGAATTTGCTGACATTTATCTCATTCTCCTGAACGCTACAAGAAACAGGCTTCCTTTTGCATAGATTCTCTGTTTGAACAGAACTATGAGCATGTAAGACACATCAGGCAGATAGAAACACAGCTCCTGCCCCAAGGAATTTACAACGTATCCCAGACAGCACAGAGAATTCTTTGACTTGTCTTCACGCTTGAGACTCTAATTCAGAATTAAGCCACAGTTTGCAGCCTTTTACAGAAATGAGTAAGACATAAAATAATCTTGTACTGCACTGTATCTCTAATAACAATGTGTTTGGAACATAATCAACTCACGCTTAGAGCAAAAAAAAGCCAGGCTAGAAGCAGCAATACCTGTACTCGGTGATTTCAAAAGCTGTACAGAGAATGGAGAAGAATGAACTTCAGTTGAACACCACCAAGAAGGAGTACTTTTTTGTTTTATAAAACAATTGAAGTGCAACAGGTAACTGGGCAAGGGCCAAGTCTTGTAACCACTGTCACTTTCTAGTTGTATAGCAGTGTAAATAGTCCAGAAACAGCTGCAGAACAAGAAAGAAAAAAATAACACATGGCCACTATGCAGAATGATGATGTCATTTACAGAAGGAGCTCTACAAATCTCATCACACTGAATGGATTATGGTAGGACTTTTTCTCTGTGTGTTTAACAACACAGTTTCAGGGAAACACATTGTCAAGCTTTTTTGTTTTGGACAACTCTTGGCCCAGAGATCATATAATATTTCTACAGAGAACTCATGTACAAAACCACACTGCCAAGCATAGGACCTTTCAGAGCTACCAAAAAAGGTGCTGAAAATACCTCATAAGACAAGATTTCTGATACAACAGGCAGCACCCCTGTAGTCTATTGCACAGACTAGTGGATTCTGGAGAGGGCTTTTGCCTGCAGCACTTGTCTGACAAACTGCCTGAGCCACTTGTAGGAAAGAGCCTGTCTCAAAGAAACCCAGTTTTACCACACCATTTGTAGTATAATGCACAACGCTGTGTCTTATTGGCATATTAACTCACTTCCTCCTACAATACTTCAGAATCAGAGTCACTGAACATTTTATACTGTTAATTTCCAATAAAAGTTTTTTGAAATTCTGTATTAACTTCAACGGTACAGTCTGGACTGTGGTCATTTACTAATTTGTGTTTAATAATGTAGAGTAAATGAAAACCTAAAATCACAACTGTTAGTAAATCCAACGATCTTGAACTGTACAGGAATGATTCCATTTCAAGTATGGAACGGCAGCAGCTTGCAACAATTTCGGTTTGTAAACTTCCAGATTCACTTTCCACTAGGATACAAAGTGCAATCACACAACATAGATTTCAAAATCTAAAATAGGCTGTTAGATGTTTCCCTCACAGTCCTGTATATGAAAAGCATAATATGGTTTAACATCTCAAGAGAAGAATGAAGAAATTTTTTAAGTAATTTTAAGCTTTTTCTGAGCAGCAAGTCCATTAAACAACCAACTTAATACACGCAGAACAAAGTTTTCATTTGTAATTATCAGTGCTTTCTTGCAACTCTTGTAAAGCAGGTTATATAAAAATGAACAGCTACTGTTAGTAACTGTCATTTAAAAAGAAATGAATTTCAGGTCCCTCTACATATCCTAAAAGATGAGATGGAGCATCACAGTGTTTACAATCACCAGGATTGTAAGGATTAAGGCATCACTGAACTGTCTCTGCTCAGGACAACTGGCATCAAAGCCTAAAGTGAAGGAAAAAGAACACAACACCTGAAATGGGGGGAAAAAAACCTTGATGATGAGTTTGTCTGCACTGCCCTCAGTTCCACGTTCAGATCTGTCCTGGCTACTTTTGGCAGTCAAGCCAGAATTCAGGACTGAGCTCCCAGGAAGCAGGGTGGAGCTGAGTGTGGAAGTCAGGAGTCTAATACAGCAGAGCATTAATCAGCAGTCAGGACAGCAGAAATACAGTTCCTCATTACAAAGGATAACGCAGTAAGGAGAGCTCACATAAACTGTCCTTTTTTAGAGGCAAAACTAAGTTTATTACTTTGCCAATGCAAACAGGTCTTCATGGACAGCTTCAGCTGAACACATCAGAATAAATAATTTCTTATGAACAACACATCTCACATATTAATAATTAGTATATTTGTTTCTGCCCAAAGTGGAAAAAAAAAATCTTAAAAAAATCAATGAAAGATACATGCACATGGTAAGCTTTAACGGAAGCCAGATAATAAAGCATTAGGAAGAAAGACACCATGGTGCTAATAGAAATAAAGATTGCACAGAACACCCAGTGAAACGGAGTAAATTAACCTCTCTAATTTAATATTGGCAGATTAAATACAGCTTCACTGTATAGCAGAAAGCTCAGCATCATCTCTGTGCTAGTGCCCTGAAAATTATGGTGAACTATAAAATTACAGTCCTATATATGACTTCCAACAACAGAGCTACAAGAGCCTGCAGAGAATGGATGCGGTTCCAGTTTACTGCTGGCAGAGACATCTCACCATCAAGAATCATACATGCACACAAAATGCCACCTATACAAAACACGTGACATTACTATATTGCTGCTTTTCTCTGGAGCTGCAGAAAACTTTTAGTAGAAATCTACCAACCATTTGATAAAACAGGATAAAAAAATCAAATTGAGACCAGCAGAATTACAAGACTAACTTGGAGCTTTTAACAGGTCAACATACAGGTGAAAATCTGTTTACAATACAACCTTCAACACATAGCTGCAACATGTACTTCTAGTGCATTTAGCATTAGAAATATGGAGATGGGAGATCTGCAATTCACAAACCATCAAACTGCTTCACTAACTCACTTCAGCAATACCATATAATCAGCTCACAGTTATTCCTAGACAAATTGTTCAAAATCACACAGCAGTGTCAAAGCCATCAACTCACGGTGCATGCAAGGGCATCTCAGTACCATCAGCCATCAGCCTGGGGAAGGGCCAGTAACATCCACACACTCCATCTGCTCAGTGACATCTGCCTCCCATGCTCCCCCTGACGTGTGGGTAATGATACCAAGTGTGTTTTGGTGGCTTTTACTTGGATGTCATCTCAAGGCATTTGACATCATCATACCTAAACTGGCAATTTTGTTATATGCAATGAAAAAAATAAGCCAGATCTTAACAGATATGAGCTGTTAATATGAAAAATGAAAACATTAAATACTAGAAGAGTTGTTGTGATCACAGGCATGCTGATTTAAAGATAGGTAGTGTTTGTTACTAACTTAACCAACTTATCTGCAGCAATAAAGGAGCCTTCAACACATGATCTGAAATTGAACATGTGTGGGTGAAAATCAAATGCAATTTGGGGCCTTCTTCAGACACTTCAGGCACCACTACACTTTTCATACACCAGTTAACTGAATTAAGTGGGTGTACCTGGTCTTGAAGGGTTCAGTTTTCATTTGCTTTACTTAAATGAACTACACTATGCTTCCAGCTAAAAAAGGTCACATAATTACAACAGAAAATATATATTCCAGTGCCATGCAATGCAACCTCTCATACTATGCAACACATCAAAGTATGAAAATTTGTCTTACAGCAATAAATAATCATTGTGATATATGTTTTAACCATGAATAATAATGTAACAAAGACATTCTGACTGCTGGGACTTAGGCATTCACTTTCTATTGAAATTTCACTGATCTCAATATGGAAATCCTTTCCACCTTAAAAATCATGCCTTGTCCCCCCAAACAGCTCAGGATATATATGGCATTGGATTTTACAAAACTAGTAACAGCGATGCCATCCATCCCATATAGATTTACTCACCAAGTCACTACCAATACATTAATGCCTTAGGATAGAGTGCCCTCAGGAGGCCACAACGAAATCTCTTCATGGGATACAACACTAATTCGCTCAGCACACACTAACTCAGCTAACATTACATACTTGTTACCATAAAGTCTGCAAAAGCTGTCCCCCATGACAGCTCCTCCTTTCGGCTTCAATATTAAAAAAAAAAAAAAAAACAAACACCAAAAAACCCAACAACAACAAAAACCAAAACCACCTCATGAACATTTTATGTGTCCTTCTAGAAACTTCTATTGACGGCAATCACATAATCACAGATGGTTTGGGTTGGAAGGAACCCTAAAGATCATCCAGTTCCAACTCCCCTGCCATGGGCAGGGACACCTCCCCCTAGACCAAGCTGCTCAGAGCCCCATCCAGCCCATTAGTTAGCAATACATGCCTCAAGAGCAAGAAAAGACTGTATTGATCACTGAGTTCCCTACAACAAGTTCTAAGTTACAAACATATTTCTTTACAGGTAAGCAAAAGTAAGACTCCAATGACCTACCTAGGAGAAAAGATCAACAAGAGCAGCCCATCATCTTCCCAAACACTGGAAAATGAAGAGAAGACATAAAAACAATTAACTTTCTAGGTCTACAATGTGCTTCAACTAAACACCACAACATGCAAATCACACTACCTATAATATTTAAACTGAATAAAACACAAAGTCAACAGAAGCACAGTTTTGGTTTCCTAACTTGGCAGTGACAAGGCAAGTCACGTAAATGAGTAAATACCGCAATACACAACCTTCTTTTAGCAAGGATATCCTCTCTCAAGCAGGAACCCATCTGAGCTAAAAACCCAAAGCAATAATTATGGGTGAGTCAGAGAGGGGGTTGCAGTATAACATGGCTGCACGCTGACTTAAATGACAGCTGCAGAAGTAGCCACCCTCAAAACATGCCTTGATGGTCTCTCTAGAAATGTCGTGGAGGTGGTAAAAGGCCATGCAGAGACCAGTGATATTGTATGGGGCAGGAGAAAAGATCTGGAATAAAACACAGAGGAAGCTGAAGACAAGACCTAGATTGCAGCCTCCTTTAAAATACTCCCAAAGCTAGATGGATGAAGTTCCAATGCACACCTGAACAAACAGTGGCAGTAAGAGTAGTAAAATTCTTCAGGAAATGCAGAAATGTGGAGTAGTGGGCATCTGTAAAGAACTTTACTCTCAAGCAAAAATAAACAAAGACCCACCCACCAAACAGAAAGGTGTTGTTACTTAACAGATTATAGGAGAGTTTTAAGCAATGTAGCAGGCGAAGAACCATCAGATGAATAAGAGCACATTCTCTCACTTCCACCAGGAATGGAATCACAGAAACTCTGTATGCCTAGTAAGACAGCAGACTAAAGTTTTCAAAATTCAACTGAGAAATCATCGTCAAGCACAGTCTGACTTGAGAACATCCATATGTAAAGAACCCCAAAACATTTATATATAGCTTAGCATAAATGGTAGCAGCACAAGATGTAAAGCCTGAATGTCTGTTTTAAATCAAGGACCGTGGCATAATAGGCATACCAGAAATACGACAGAAGTAAGACAAAAAAGCAAAATATCGATACAAAATATACAGGATAGTTATAAAACTAAATATCAATATATTAACTCACCAAAACAAATATGCAATGAATATCCACACCTAGAAAGGTAGGCCCTGTTGTTAGACAATATTATTACCCACACAATTAAGATGGTGGCAGTAGCTATGACATCCAAGAAGTATAAGGCCACCAATGTAACTGTAATGACAGACAGCAATTATGATAAAGGATAAAGGCAGGCCAAGATCAATTTTTTTATATACTGTTTTTCATGCAGCTGATCAGGACCACTTAACTCTGGCTGTGCTCCCCAAGACCGTACAAGGCTTGAGCCAAAATAATATTTTCAAAGACTGGCTTTGTAATGATTACTTTTATTTCTGCAAGTCTGTTGACCAAGTTTATTAATAAAGACAGCAGTCCACTACTGCTTCCACAAAAAGACTTCCATAAAAAAGAAGAAACATATAATGAGAAAATATGCTAAAATGAAACCAAAAGTCAAAAAAATTAAAATTAAATGCTTCGTGATAACACTAAGACTGTATGTACTGAACTTCAGTATGATGACTTTAAATATACATATCAAATTAAACTTATTTTTGTGGGGACAGGGAAGCAGGCATGTGCTAAAAGCTATTAGAATTTGAACACCAACCTTTGTAAACCCAGCAGTCTAGCTTTAGCAGTCAAACAGAATCCATCACTGAATGTAAAATTCACAGAGAGATCAGAGTGTAGAGGAGTAATGTGCAAAAGTGCATTCACACTGACCAGTACCTTAGGAACAGGAACCATGCCTGAATAAGGCAAGCAGATGATCAAAATAAAAAGCAAAGTGCTCAGGGAAGGGAAGGCCACAGAGAAAAAGCAAATCCCAAACTTTGAACAAAACCCTAAATCAGTTTTTGGTACTAAGCAGGAATTTGAGCAGACCTTCTAGGCAACCTGTTGCAACAAGGCAACTTGAAGGTTTTACCCTTCAGAGCAAAACATCAGAAGAGGTTACAGAGGAAAGAGTGACAAATGGGGGAAGCTGGGGGCTATCACTCCCCGATTTTAAAAGAAATCAAGTAACTGCACTGTGGAACTTCTGGGTTAAAACTGACTCATTTACAAGTGACTGGGAGCTGGCAAAAGTAACAGCAAGCTTTTGGGACTTCAGTGGGTGGAAGGACCACTTGTTTTTTAAGAAGAGATTCCAGAGGGATCCACAGAAGTACAGACTAATTATATTTTTCTGTGCATAGCAACTATCAGAAATCATTCTAAAGCCATGAGAACAACAGGATAAACACACTGAGGAAAGTCAGAGTTGCTTTTGCAAATGAAAGCCTTGTTTGATAAACATTTTAGAGTTCTCCTAAAGACTTAAAAGAGATGAGAGTATGCAGATCTAATAATACTGCATGCTTGAAATTCTAAAAGGCATCTGACACATTCCCTTGCCAAAAACAATTAAAGATGCTGTGCTGCCCAGAGAAGTTGTCATATCAGAACATTGTTTAAAGACAGAAGTGAAAGAGTATGAATCAGCAGCTGTTCTTTCCTAAGGACATGGGAACAACAGAACACCACAGGCACCTAAGATGGGGCAGGCAGAGTACAACCTATACCTAAGACAGCTGTTTCTGAAGCCCACAGTGTATTCCAGTAACACTACATTACTCAAAGTAACAAAGGAATCAAGGAATTAAAAAACTGCAGAACCATTTCACTGCGGAAATAGTTCATAAAACCAGCAGACTAAACTCATTGTAGATATTTGAGAACAAATCAGGCTGGGAAAAATACAAGAAAATCAGACCTTGATATATAGAAATGGACTCCAAGTTGACCATTAACTATTCAGGGCTGAGTTCTGAGTTGTTCTGAAAACGTAAGTGCAAAGGTTAGGAAAAAGCAAAACAATTAGGCATTACTTTTGGAAGCAATATAAAACAAAACATAAAACTTTTTTTTTTTTTAAATAAATCCACAGTGAATACTGTGAGCAGTTCTACCTGCTGCTCCCTCCTTGAGAAACTGGAAAAGTTAAGCAAATTCAACAAAGACAATGTGAGGTACAAAAGAGCTTACAAGCAGCAGGCAATTGAAAGAAACATGACCCTTCAGTATGAAAGAGAAACAACCGAGGTAGGTAGGGTAAGACAGAAGTCTACAAATTCAAAAGCAACAGAGAGAGAGCACAAGAGGGGTGTTTTAAAGCCTCAGGCCTCAACCAGAGCTACTAAATGGTCAGCTCAAACATACCAGTCACAAATTGGTGGTGGTACAAGAGTCTTCTAAGGAGACACACACCTGACCTGTTACCTACTCTACAGCTTCCATACTTCCATCATCTGAGACATCACATCAGGCCAGACAGAACCAGGACTACTGTTAACTAGTTTTCAGTTCTAATTTACCGGTTTGAATAAAAGGGAAAAAAGTCTTAGAAAATATGACCTAAGGGTACCAACACTCCAGTCTGGTCCTATGGCAACAGTACTAATAAAAACATAGTATGCATTGCAACATTTTAAAAAAACTACTTAGTGACATGCTGAGATTGTTCTAACAGTGTTATTCCCATTTTTAATCACTAACGTAAACTAAAAAGGCCATTGCCTATAACTTACTTAACAGCTACCTTCCCCAGCAAAAAGAAATAAGTGAGAATGGTAGAGCCAGAACTCAGGAATAGGGAATTATTTCTAGTCTCTTAAGTTTGGCTTTTGGTCAAGATATGGTCAAGTCACACAGGCTTTGTCAGTGAAATACCAAGAGCAGGTATGGGTAGCAGCCAAGTCACTGACATATTACTACTTGACTAGTAAAAATGTACCAGCTGCCCTTCCTCACCTTCAGTGCCCTTGGAAAAAATTCATCTTATCGCTGGCCAATTCCTTCTGTCAAAAGAGAAACCTAATTAGCAATTATATTGGTGGGGCAAAGATACATATGACACATAACTTCTCACAGCAAGTAACACCACCTCTACAAAGGGATATCAGGAAAGACACTTGAAAGGATTACCTTTACTGATACTGTGTATTGCATAGTACACAATCAACTGCAAAATCTCCTGAACGTACAACCATTCCTTGAGTTATTTCTCAATACATACCTGCAAGAAGCTTGAACATGCACTGCTTTCTGGCCCAAAGACAAAATTTCTCAGCTGCACAAATGAAGAAAGTCTCCAACTTCAGACTCAAAGTTATCATCAGTGAGATCTCTTCTTTCTGTACTTTTGTTTGTGCCAAGAAGGGAAGTAATTTCAAAAGCTAAATCAACATCTGGATCATGATGCAATGAACATGGAGCTAAGAAATGAAGGTCCTAAACCACATTCATAATTTTATTCAGAGATAATAAAAACATCCATTATCAAAAATTACTTGATCTCAATAGAAAAGCCCGAGGTCAAACATTTGGTAAGTTTTCAGCAAGACAGGAACACTCAGGATCATTTACAGCTGAATAATTACTCTGCTTCAAAAGTTGTTTTGAATAAAATAAATGGCTATTTTATTGACTATACATACATATTAATGAGCATCAATTTAACACTTGAACTGAGCATTCAAGATATAGAGCAAAACACCTTCACTTCATGCTCTGGAAGTGATGCGTGTTTTCTAAACATCTACTGAGTCATTGAAAAGTCTTTTATGCAGCAAGGTCTGCAGCCGTACTGTCCACCAGTGTATGTGCAGCTTAAACACAGAATATCACAGGATTAGCAACTCCAATGACAAATGAACAGTCGTTCAGTGTGTGCACGCAAGTCCTACTGGATTACATGAGTGCTGTATATACATTTAAGAATGGAACCGAGTAGGTTTTGTCTTTATAAGAGCACATTTCATATAATTAAATCTCCTAAAGGCAATTCAGGTATACTGAAGATCTAGAGGCACCTAGCTTTGTAGTGTCAGCTACAAACAAACAAGGCCTGAAGGAAACCCCTTGCTACTTTGTAGGGACTAACCAGTAAGAATGCAAAACTATGCAGTTCACAATCTTTGCCCTACATGAAAAACTTGATGCAATCATACCTGCCACCCAATAAACATGCCTCTGCACTTTACTAACCTTTGTGTAACATGATAATTCAAATAAAAGCGCTACACTATCCAAAATTGGAAAAGAGGACTTTACAAGGAGACAGTGCTTTAAAAACATACCAGCATGTTATTAAAGCTGTTACCATATCAAAACCAGATCTTTTTCAAATTGTTTCATACACAGACTTTGTAATACCAAATGGACTCTTTCAGGTAGCTAAACATACACGCTGTGCTTCACTGCTGCTGAATTTCTTCTCTGACTAGATAAGACCAAATCAATTACGTACATCAATCTTCAAACAATTTCCAACCCTCTCCCTTTAATCAGTACATATTTATATATTACCATCATGACATTAATGTTGGCATTTATTCAAGGTAGTACTTAAGTCATAAGCTGCAAGCCTCCATCTACAACTAGAACACTCCCTGTAACATATGGGGATTCTAGAAGAAAGACAACAGCTTGTGCAACTTCATGAGGCTCTCCAAATCTTCCAAGGAGAATTGCTTTCTTCAACTGATCTTCTTCCAAATGAGCAGTCATCTCTGTGTGAATAAAGCCTAAGAGGGGAGATATATGAAGAGTTACCTCACCTTTGATTAAATTCATCTAGTAGATTTTCCACTGAATCCTACAGCATGAAATCTATCATCAGGATTCATCACCATTCTACAAAGTCTCTAAAAGCAGTCCACACCATTTTATGGCCAAAACCGATTTTTTATCTAACCAATAAAATGTCTTCCAGTTTTGGAAGCATTGATGAAATAATCCAAATGCAGAGATCTACAGAAATCCATAAAAAAGAAAAAAAGGTAACTAAAATTGGGGCCCAAAACCATATTTAGTATCACCTTTCCAAAAGACAAAACAAACTCATTTCACCAAAGCATTCTCAATTAAAACAAGTATGAAGTCTCTGGCAAGAAACCCTCTCAGCTTGCAAGTGTTTTCATTGTATTTTAGAACTTATGACACGATTACATAATTTCTATTATAGCACTCATTTGAAGATGATTTCTTGGCATCTTTGAAGGATGTTTTGTTACAGTTTTCCATTAGCTGAGATTGAGTTTTCCCACTGCTGCCCAACTCTTCACATAAGCCGCAGCTTCATAAAATGCTGATCTTACCTGCTGTCTAGCTGCCACCAAGCAGGGAAAGTCTCCCTTTTGCTCTCTACTGTAAAACACTGCCCCTCTATGATGGCTTCGGACCCTTCAGTGAGCTGCTCAACTCACTAAAGAGTTTTCCTGCCTAGTTCACAAGGTGAACTGGTTCATGTAGAAGTCTGAAAGGCATCAGAGGCACCACAAGGTGAGCAGCAACGTACACAGTTATGAGTGGAAAAAGAAAATACAGAAGGAGTTTTTCCTTAAGGATGGTGGTTTGCTTGAATTAGATCATCTTATGAAATCACAACCATGTCCTCACAGAACTAACTTTCCAGACTCCCTCCTTTTACTACAGGGAGACAGAGATGCTTTTATGACAGTTTTTTGTGGTCTGTCATGTTTCTCTAATAACAAATAAGCATTCTCTAGCAGAAGACAAGGGTAGCTGGCTGTCTATAATTAGTTCTAATCCTTCCATCTGCAAGGACAGCAAGTTTCGAAGGAGAACAAAGAAAACACATTTATTATGTAACAAGAGATAGAATCACTCCCCCAAATTTCTCAGTGTTCCCTTAAAAAGACTGAAGGTTTTCTAAAAGAATGCATTATACTTTAAACAAAAAAAGAAAAAAGATATAAAAACACAAGTTTGAAGAAAATAATAGCAATTTGTCTTAAGTTACTTTCAGAGTACCCAGAGTCTTGATGAATTGTGGCAGTCAAGGATGCAGGAATTTCTCAAAAACTCACCTGGAGCAACAACGTTGACTCGAATTTGCTTTTTTGCTACTTCTTTAGCAAGAGAGCGTGAAAATCCAATTAATCCTGATTTGGTAGCACTATACACACTTTGCCCAGAGTTACCTTTAAGTCCCACAATACTTCCTAAAATAAAGAAACATCAAAGAGAAGATTAAATGTCCAACTTGAAATCCAGTACTAGCTTTATCATTTTAGTTTTAAATTTGGAATGAAAATTGAGATTACAAGAAAACAAGTCTATATATTACTGTATGCACTTTATAGCCTACTGCTGGGATAAGCAAATCTCCTCATTTTTTTGTGCAATCCATGTATCTATGTTGACCAACTGGCACCTGGAAAGTAAAATGAAGATTTTTCTAAAAAATCTATCCTTCCACAGATGAAAAAAAAAAAAAAAGAAACAGACTGTACCTATCAATCTTTAGTTAATAACTAGCATCTGCTAGGTCTAGATACTGAAATAACGGATAAAGAATAGCAAAAGTCTTTTTCCAATAAAATATAAACTCTGAGGTGTTTATTACTGAAACAAGCTGGTTTTATCTTTAGAAGTTGCTGAAATTACACAAAAGAAAACTAGTACACAAATTTCCACGAGCTTACACAAGTAGCTTACCTATATTGACAATGGCACCTCCCTGTTGTTGAATCATGACTTTTACAGCAGCTTTGCATGTCAACATTGTTCCCAAAAGGTTAGTGTGAATCTGGGCTATCATATCTTCAGTCTTGGTTCTCAGTAACAAACCATCCCTGATAAACAGACAAAAACCCCAAGAGAACTCACTGAACAAGCCTATTGATCATGCTTACTCATAATAAAACAGGACAAGTGAATGGGGGTGTGAATGTGAATCTCTACACTCTAGCATTCAAAATGAAGACACTGAAAGGATGATACACAGCAAGAAAAAAAGTTAGACATGCTTCTGGCAACAAGGCCCCTTTTGCAGCATGGAATCAAACACTGTTTTGGATCATTTTGGGGGAAGAAGTGGAAGAAAGAGAAGTAGAGGAGGAACTCAAACTCAGAATCCAGAAACTACAGTGAAAGCTGTATCATGTCCCCTCTAACTCAGAATATTCTGTGATCTGTTAGCATTTTAATGCCATCAGGAGCAAAAATACTGATAATCACTTAATATTACTTTCAGATGTATTCAAAACAGCACTCTTACTGAGTGTTCATAGCACCTCACAGTGAGATGCCTTCATCTAGAATTACATATAATCTCATAAGGAGCAACTAACCTGTTGATCCCAGCTGCGTTAACCAAGTAGTTAATAGGACCTAAATTCCTCTGCATCTCCTCAAAAGCCTTTTGGACTTCTTTTTCATTGGATACATCACAGCTAAGTGCCAGATGTCCTGCTGTATTGAAATAAAGGCACATTATAATAACAGTAAAAGCTGGTATATCATTCATAAACCTCCTTCAGGATTTATCAACTCAATCTCGAAACAGATGTTAAACTAGTTATAATTTAAGGAACCCGTTAAATCTACAAAGAATTAAATACAGACAATTTTCAAGTACTGATTAATTATGTGACAATTCCTTCTTTTATATATTTTGCCTTTTGAAATCAGAAGTTCAGCACAAGCACACTGGTCTCAGTTCTGGCTTGCTCGGGAGCTGAGAATGACTCACTTCATACCACCTCCCTTTCATCTTAAATTCCTATATTGCGGATAGAATAGGTAGCATATTTAACTTTCTCAACAAATATTGGAAAACAAAATTGTACAAACATAGCTTTTCTTTTAAATTTCTCAGTCTTTTTTTTTTTTTCATTTTCATCTAGGTAAACAATGAGGTTTTTTTAATGACTTACCACTTTTACAAGTTACCTAAGCATTGGATAGTGAAGAGAAAATTGCAAAGCAGTATACATACCACCAAGATTACGTGCAGTGGTTTGGGCTACTTCCAGATTTCTAGCAACAATCGCCAGGCGGCAGCCCTTCTGTGCCAGGAGTTCTGCAACAGCTTTGCCTATTCCTCGGGATCCTCCAAAAATGGCGCAAACCTTGCCCATCCTCAAAAATAATTCACAAAGTGCAAATAAACCATGAACTTCATGTCCAATATAGCACGAAAATAACCCCTGTTCTTGTCAACATCACAGCCTTTACTAGTTTGTAGCATTTTGTAATAGTGGGTTATAGAATTAGTGATCTGTTATTTTTTTATTCACCAAAAAATAAACTCTCGAACTAAATTAAACACCACTTCTACAACTGAAAGTTAATTCTCAATGATTTCTGAACTACTGAAAAAATTATGCATGCAATCTAGCATTATTAGAGTTATAACTTCTATTCAATTGGTGAAATATGTTATTCATGTATCTAAAGACCATAAAGCATTGTTCAGCTGCTTATTCAAAAACTATGTACTAGTTGCAATTATATTGTTCTTGCAATCACTATTCTTGTACTAACATCATTTAGCATATTCCACCCAAAGTATCTGTGTTGGACATTGCCAGTGCAAACGTTACTGAGCATGATTTGAAACTACTGTATTTACCCTGGTTTAACACTGTCACACTACATAACACTACATGTTATCACTAGCCTGGGGTTTTTTGTTTCTGCTTTTGAAGGGGAAAAAAAAGCTTTTTAAAATGTGAAGTGATTCTGAAGTAGCTAGCTTTGATGTTTAGGATAGAGTATAAGAAAGTACTTCTGTAGAATTATCTTTTATTCTGCAAGGTCTAGAAATCAATCAGCTGTTTTGGGATTTCCTAAGGAGCCAGAGGCAGAATCCAAGTAATGAATCTTTTTTTTCCATACATTTGAATAAATCCTTTTTGAACCCAATTATACTTTGCCTCCATAACATCCTGAGGCAATGAATTTAATTATTTGTGGGAAAGTATTTCCTTTTGTTCTTAATTTGCTTTCTGATTAGATAATACTATGCATTTCACCTCATATTTTCCCCTCTTTCAGGTCTGTTTAGTCACTCTTAAAGCACATGGAAGCTGTTCGGTACCTTACTAAAGGCTAGTCAAGCTCTTAGACCTTGCCTTGCTGAGGTCTATTAAACCCTTTTGGATGTGTGATAACCAGAACAGCACACAGTACTAAGCACACAAGGCCACCAGCAACTCATACAATGGCAAGATTATGGTTTTCTGTGACGGGGCCTGAAAGAGCAGATGGTCCCTCCTTTTCTGTAACCAAGTACGCACAAGTGCTTGAAACCAGCCCATGCACCTGCTTTCACTGGCAAGTTGAAACCAGCTTCCTAGGCACAGGCAGACGATTAAATACTTGCATCTAGGGTAGTGGCCCGTTCAACAGAACACTTATAATTATGTCCTCCACAAAAACAATTCCCTCATGATAAAAACGGGCACTACTGCCTTGCCAGAATGACTCTTGTTTTGGGCAATCTTAATTAGCAAGAGACGAATCAAGAGATTTTACATCCCACTAACTACAGCTCTCACTGTCTTAGCAGACAAAGGGCACAACCAACCAACCAACCAACCAACCAACCCATATTCTGCTGACAGATTTTTTTATTAGAAACAAAGTCTCTGCCTTTTCCAGCACTACTGATCTCTTCTTTTACAGAATTAGCACAATGACTCTCAGAAGTTCTTGCCTACTTGTTGCAGCAATGTTGTGCTGGGACTTCCTCCTTCGTATTTTGTTCTGCACACATCTACTATCTTACTTTTATTTGAAATGGAGAACGATATGGCTGAGCAAAGATCTCAGGAAGCCACCCTGTCAAACTTCTCCACCCTTAAGGAATTCCACCATTAAGGGAATCATCTTACACTGTTTATAAATGCTTTCAGACCTGTATGTATTTTCCAAATAATTCTGAACATGCTTAGCTACGCAGCACCCAAAGACCTGACTGTGGGGAGAGAACTTTTTAGAAATATATCATTCTACGCTTCCTGGCCTCTTTGGGGACTGAAGAGCTGAGAAACTGCAGCTGTGTTCTCAGAGCGGGGAAGGCCCTTGTGCTCGGGCCCGGCGGGCAGGGGGGGGCCGAGGGCCCGGCGGGCAGAGGGGGGCCGAGGGCCCGGCGGGCAGAGGGGGGCCCGAGGGCCCGGCAGCCGCAGCACACCGTGTGCCGGGTGTGCCTTGGCACGGAGGGCGCACGGCTGCCCCGCGGTGCGGCCCGCAGCAAGGGCTGCCGCAGGTCACGCTGCTCCCCGCACGGGCCTTGGAGCGGGAACAGCTGTCTCTGGACACACAGGCACACACGGGCGCCTGGCTCACCTCTGCCCTGCGCTCCTTCAGGACCAACAATTTAACCCGTGACCGCAGCGCTGCGATGGCCCCGCCGCCCCGCGGCCCTCGGAGCGGGGGCGAGTGCGGTGGCCCAGCCCTTCCCTCCCTCCCTGCGGGGCCGCTCCCGCCCCCGCTCCGGTCTGTCTGTGAGCCCGTGTGCCGGCCCCCGTGAGGAGCCCTGTGCCCGGGGCAGGCCGGCGCTGCCCGGGTGGCAGCGGGGCCTCCCCGCGCCGGGCCGGGCCAGTCCTGCCCCCCCGCCCCCGTGTCCCCGGTTACCTCCGGGCGGCGGGCGGAGCTGGCCCCGCACCCCACGGCCTGCCCTGCCCTGCCCGGCCGGGGCGGGGATGGGGCGGGGCTGGGGCGGGGCTGGGGCGGGGCTGGGGCGGGGCTGGGGC
>JAWWTY010000123.1:35291881-35384818 GCA_035222235.1 Margarornis squamiger
AAGGGAAGGGAAGGGAAGGGAAGGGAAGGGAAGGGAAGGGAAGGGAAGGGAAGGGAAGGGAAGGGAAGGGAAGGTTACAGATCATACAAACAAGAAAAAAAGGAAGTGGTTACATTTTGTTTATAATTTGATTTCCTACAACTAAAAGCATCCCAGCCATTTCTGAGAATAAAGACAGATGACAGCTCCTGCTACCAGAAGTTTATGGCCAAAGATCATTTTCTGAGTGAAATGTAGAAGAAGAAAAGTCTAGCAGGGGAATGGAATGCTGAAGCCATAGAATATTTAGGTTTCTGAGGGAAGGATGCCCCCATGAACTGAGATTCAGAGGGCATGCTCCAAGTTTAAGACTTGCCAAATCACTTAGTTTTTCCCCTCCGAATGTCAGTTCTCCCATCTTTAATTGAGGCTAATGACTGTCAGCTTCCCATATTGACACAGCCCTAGGGAAAAATCTCCTACTTCATAGTTGCTGTCATCTTCTGTGGGAGCACTTTTAGACCCTAATGCAGAAAGACAACTGCACCCACAAAAACTGAATTACCAGATAAATATGGGATTTAAGTGCCAAGGCATCATCTTGTATTAGGGCAAAGATACTAATTTTTTTTCATGGGAAACTTAAAACTACGTAGATTAGGGAATGTTACGGGAGTTTCCAGAAAGACACAAGTGGTTAAAAAAAAACCAACAAAAAAACAAAAACCCACAAAAAACCTCAAACAAAAAGCAGCCCAAGTTTGACATTAACTCTGTGCTTCCTGTAATTCTTCAAATAAATTAACTAAAATTTACTAAAAACAGCTAGCCATTCATTTGCTGGAATATGCAAGTGCTTTGCAAAAATAGAGGTTTTTTTGTGGTACTGTGCATTAATGTTCAAAAGCTGTTAAATATATATAAATAAACAATCTCATAAATACATGTTAAGCATTTCTACTTATGACATGTTGGTCCATTGCCCAATGACAGTGATGGAAGAGAAAAGAACAAGCTGCAGTCCTGCAGAAAATAGCCCAGGGAGCAAAGGGAAGGAGCACAACAGATAACCAAATGGGATAAGAAGGAAAAAAAAACAAGTAAGGCTTTGTCCAGAAGACAGCAGACAATATCTACCAAATAACATGTGGACTAATGGTGGGTAAATTTTCTCCGTCGTAAGAACCAGGTCATGTTGTGCTGACTGACCTTATTCAGCCTCTCTGCACTTTCTCAACTCGATGCATAGCTATTTTTAGCAGCAGTACTCTGCAAAATGCTTTATAACTCATTTTAGCTGTAAAGCTGCATCCAGTTGCAACATCCTTTATAGCTTTAACTATTTCTTTGAATTCACAGGACTGATTTCGGAGCTCTGGGATTTTGTCGGCCATGGATTCCTGAGATAGCAGAATTGACTAAGCCCATGATGGAGGCAACCAAGAATGAAGAGATGGAGCCTACTGAACGACACTCAGAGAGGGATCAAGCTTTTAGAGCAATAAAAGCTAAAATTTTCAGGATATTTTTAATTTGCATCCTACAGGCATATATTCTGTGAAACTTGGAGGAAATTAGTCTCACTTTCTTTTTCCTTCTGTTCTGAGATATAATCAAAATTTTCTTAGATTCAGGTCTGATTGGATGGGGCTTTAAGCAACCTGGTTTAATGGAAGGTATCTGTGCCTGTGGCAGGGGGGTGGAACTAGATGGTCTTTAAGGTCATTTCCTAACCAAACTCTTCTATGATTCTATGACTCAGAAACCTACCAAGCCCAAGATGTTCCTCTTCATTGTTCAAAACAAGACCATTTGTTACACCGATTGCTTTATACAGTTTGTGCTGCCAAGTAGATTACAAATGTCCAGTCATATGTTCTCTTATTACCCAAATAAAGTCCCCCAAAACCTGAACAAGACATCCTACACCTTATCTGCACATCAGGAGAGTGCCTGCATCAGTAGCAGATTGAGAATGTTTCTAACGGGGACAAAAGATTCTCACTCCAAGCTGAAAATCTCCATTTTTTTAGCTGTTTGTTTTCAAACGTTTCTGATAATGAAAGCTAAGACTCTTTTGCCATCAGCAGTGTTTTCATAGCTCCCATCATAACAGCTAAGACAGTGACATCCAAACCATCCTATTCTAGCCTCACCTCTAAAGTGTTTGCAGAGTTTTTGCACTAGCATTCTGCAAAATGCCTCATGACATGTTTAAATTGATGTTTAAATCCATTCCTGTTATAAAAGTTTTTGTCCACCTATTTTTGTTTAGTAATATTCCAATGTACTCAATCCTTTATGAAATGAAGGCCTAGGAAGTTAAGTGGTGCATGTGAAACAACAGAGAAGGAGATGGTTGACCATAACATCAGGCTACATTACAATTAGCCACTAGACATTCTAGTTCTAGCTATAAAAAAGTAATTTAGACTCATAAGCAAGGCATTACATTCATGCCTGAGGGACCTTGTTTATATTTGGAATCACTATTTCAGCATCTAATATTTTTTCCAAAAGCATTCTACTGTGTTACTAATTATAGCAGAAAGACAACATAAACCAGCTATAAGCTTTTGTAAAGTCGTCCATAGTGCTCTTAGTTACAAAAACATGGGCCTTCTATTTGTGGCTTTTCCAATGGCAGGCAAAAATAAGCTTTTAATAACAAATATTAACCAGATGTTGACCAGAATCTAGTGTTTGCCTTTGAAAAAACCCTATTTCCTTAAAAATGTTGCTCTTGACAGGATTGTAATAGAGAAAACATCCAGACAGATACATGATAGATCTTCAGACACACACAAAAAACTAGGAGTTCCAGCCTCCAATGACATTATCTGATGGTAAAGTCCAAAAAACCCTCAAAAGTACAGGTTTGCTAACTTTTCTCCAAACTAGCTCCTGCACTTGACAGAAGATACTTCTTGTACTGGCGGATTTGGCCATTACTTAATAAAAACAGGGCCATAGGCTAATTAAATCACAGCTGCACGAGTATGCCCTATTACTGTCAGCCATGAGAGTGTGATACTTCACAGTCAAAACCAAACCAGTTACACTTACTGGCAAAAGCACTAGGAGAGCAGATGGAAAAAATTCCACATCATCTTGTTCATCAGTAACACACTTAGAGTCCACTGAACAAAGGTTTGCCAACATAAATATATCACAGCACAAGATGAGTCCTACTGATTGACCATTTTGCACCAGCATGACCTCTGAAGAGGCATGACTGCCAGGGAGCACCTTGGATTTGCTGTCTGAGGCTGTTGTGCAGCTCTGACAGCAGTTCCTGCCATCAGCCGAGACTGCGCCTGCACTTGGGGGCTCTGGCAACACAGCTGTCACCGCAGAGCCCCCACAGACATGTCACTGGCTACATTCTGTTGTGGTCCTCATCTCCTGGATATTACTTGGTCACATCCAGTAACAAATCTCACCGACCTCCCGTGGGAGAGGAGTGCTAGCACCATTTACTAAGAGATAGCATAGTGTAAAAAAAGCCCTGAAATAGCTGTGGTTGGACCAGACAATGTTTCACTGATCTCTGTAATTACAGGGCTGTTTCTCCTCCCACCCTTTCCCCACTGGCACATTCACTGCTGACATGTCGATCTTTACAAAGAGAACTGCATAACTTTCCCAGACTCAGAAACTGATGCTCAAGCCTGCTGATCCTGTGCTGTGGAGAACAGTTGAGAAACCCCACCCACAGAATTTCGTATTTTAGTAGTTAATTTTTTCTTGGATCATCTAAGCGTTCACTAACACTGCCAAATCAAAGAAACCAAATTACAAGAGCACTGTTGTGCTTTGCTGTTATGGTCAAATTTTATGTGCATTTAACATGTGATTGGTTAACATGGATTTCTTCCTCAAGGAGTATTCTAGGTAAGATAAAGAACAAATGAGAAATACTGTCTGCCATTTTCTTGAGCACAGCTACAGAACACCTCCAAATAGTAATAGAGTGGTGGCAGGTACAATTGGACAACGTAAAATTTGGTCCTGAACCAGTCTGTGGTCCTTCAGACAGAATTCAAAGGCCACCTCATTCTTGCTCTCTTTTTTCTATTTACCGGAGACATTCTCAACAGAAACTCTCCATCTTTCTGAGAATTATAACAATATGGCAGAAATGACCAATTCAGTATTAAGGAACATGCATTAAGTGCAAATAATCAAGATACCGAAAGCCTAGACAGGATGAGGTGCCCTTTTTTAAAGTTTTAAACCATCTCTTTGCATGTGTTTTTATCCTCCATGAAAATGTTGATCTTTATTACTTTATTTAAAAAAAAAAAACTATTAAATTTCATCCCTGTAAAAAAGTTATATTGTGTATCAGAGATCTTAAATTATTAAATGCAAATAATTTCAGTGATACGCAGGGCCAAGAAGTTACTTGTGTATTATAAACTTAGAAGTTGGATAGAGGCATAAAATAAAGCTTTGATAACGAGAAAGAAAATAAGCAGATTTCCCTGATCTGTGTTTATTCAAAAGACGCACTAAGACTGCCTACCAGAGGAGTGGAGAAAAATTCTTTGAACTGTAAACTTTTTAGAGCTAGCATTCTTCAGCTTATTCAGAAGTTCAACCAGCTGAAATAAGAAATTTGACCTAGGGCACATCCCTTGTTGTGGAGAACAAAGTCGATGACCACTTTAAAGTTATTCTGCTGCTGACTCATCTTCTCTCCCAAGCATCTGCAGATACACCATGAGAAAACAGAGTCGCAACTAACCACAAAACATTTTGGGGCTAGCAGCTGTTAGCAAACCAAAGCCTACTGTGCAATTGTGGCTCTGGAAATTTATAGGTTTGATTGAAAAGTGAACAACTCTTATATGCTTTACAGTGCTGCTAAACTGGCGTCATCTTTGATCTAGTGCCTCAGCTGTACCAGTGGGACAAACATTTTTGGAGAGAAGGATAACACAGCCTGAATAGCTCTGCATTTTCCAAGTATGAAAATCATCTAGCTCGGTTTCTTTCAGATATATTCATTCCTCTAGGGCAGATGAGATATTTTCTTTCACTATTTAACAGTAGGGGGCATATTCAGTGTATGCCAGCAAAGTTTAATGAAATCAATGAAGTGGCACTGATTTGCAGTAATTGAGAGTCCAACCATGTGTTCTAATGCCAAAGAATCTGGATATTTCTAAGGGCTTATATTGCTTTTCTTTCTGGGAAGAGGGGGATGGGAAGTGAGGGACTGGGGAGGGTCGGGAATGAAAGTCCACTTGCTTTGTGGAATGGGGTCCCATCTAAGGTAGCAGAGACAAGATAACACCTGTACAGATATTTAAAAATCCTCACATTTTTTCTTTCAGCCTTTGTAATTAACGAGTACCTTTTCTTGATGTGCCAGCCAAATTTCCACTCTCCACACTCCTGTACAGGCTGTCCTCACCACTCTGAAATGACTGTAGCTAGTGTTTAGACACATCCTGTGAATGGGTTTCAACCTAAATGACTACTAGATGCAAACATCAGAAGGCCTTTGGGCCAAGCAACCTGAACCATAATGTGGGCACTAGAGCTGGCTGCACAGTGCGGCCAAGTGCTATTCATTTACATGTGCTAAGAGGAATTTTTAAAAGTGGATTGCAACTATGAGTAATTGAAATCTGGGGGCTAATGTCTAAATTGTCTTTACTCCACTGAATAGGAACACTAGAGAAGTTAAAACGGATTTTGCCACTTTTCAGCAAAATAATACAGCTGACAGGAAAAAGTACAGTAGAAGGAACACATAAATAGTAGTTCCTGACACCTGCTAATATTATGTTGAGTGTAACCACTATGATTTGATAGGCATGCATGAAATGCTCATTATGTAACACTCTGAATGGCTTTTGCACATTGCAGATTGGATATAGCAAATTCATTTTGTTTAGTTCCTTTTATCAGGCTGATTCTGAACAAAGTGCTCTTCAACTGTTAAAATGGATCGGCTAAGTCTCTCGTCCACAGAAATCAGGCTCTAAGAGACTTCTCTACAGGAAGGGTTTAGATGCTGATGATCATATTTGGAGGCAAGTCTAATGCATCAGAATCTATCTTCAAATTCACAAAAACCAGTCAGCCTTTACTTTCAAAGCAAGTTTTACATCACATAGCTCAAAAGCACAGGAATCGTCAGTTTGGCGAATGAGAAAACTAAGACTCAAAAAGGTGAGACCTCAAGTTTTCAAGAGCAGGTGCTACCTTCAAGGTTCTCAACAAATTTGTCTCCTAGAAAGTAAGAGCCTTTTGGACGATGCTGTGGAAGAAGAATGCATTGCATCTCATTTCCCAGGAGATTCGGTCCTCTAATATTAGTTACTGCATAAACTATGTAGAAAGTGGACACTGCCTTTTGTTTATTAATGCAAACCTGCAACTCCTGTTTTCGTTTTTTATTTATGTGCACCACACAGTACTGTGTGTGTTATATATATATATATATATATATGTATTCCCAAAGAACAGCCATCATCTCAAGCCCTTCAGGTGGTTCAGGAATACAGATGCCTGGTTTTGGATTTCAAACGCATTTTGACATGAGAACAAAGGTGCAGCTCAGGCCTACCACACCGGCAGCTGTTCTGGACACAGGCAGCAAACAAATACAACCTTGAGTGACTGGATGAAGACTGAGGATTCCATCTCCAGCCTTAGAGACTCAAGTTCTTCTTAGGTCCTTTCACAGAGCTTGACTCTAGTACTGAGGTAAGAGAACAAGTAAGTTAGCTAAGATTCAGGTCCCATGTATACGTCTCTTTCCAACTTTTCCCCACATCTAATGTCCATGTTCTCGCCATTCATCATCACCATTCTCAGCTCTTTTGTTTCTATATACAAATATTGCACCTGATATGCTCTGACGAGACTGAAGCCCATCACAAACAGACTGAGATGGACTTACCTACCTCTTCTGAAGTGACTGCAGAAAAATGGAGATGGGAAAAGGTCAGCCAGATCCTCAGTTCTCTCTACAATTTTTGCATTATATTCATCATTCCAAGCTTCTTATATTATGGAATCTGAAGACTTTCTCTATAAGCAGAAATACCCTCCTAGGAATTCTGAAATTAAGTTCTGGCAATTTTATTGTCAAATTCTTTACAAGTAATTTATGTTTAATGTTTGCATACGCTATTTGATGTAGTTCTTTGCTAAGAAAATATTTATTAGGATTGGAAGTTTAACATAGTAAATCAAACACTTAACATTCACTGGACTTCAAACATAGATATAAAATACCTTACAAAATTTGTTTATGGAATTACACAAAGCAAATGCACAGGGTTTGTCTGTTTCTACACTGAATTAATCCCAAGCCAAAACAAAAAAAATAACACCTAAAAGATCACAAAAAAAAGAAGGCATGATAAACTGCATTTTTGTCATTGTTGCACTGCTATGTAATAAGCCCTTTTTACAAATGCTTACTCAATGTTAAAAAAAAATCAATTAAAATGTATTCCATCTAACAAAACTATTGGATTAACATCTGATTTTTAACTGACTTTACACCATGAAATTCTATTAATAGAGGTAACTTAGTCACTTAAGTTTAAAATATGGAGAGTAAAGATAGAAAAAAATTAACCTTTAGTAGTCTTTAATATAAAATGCACTAAATTTTCCAAAATAAGATTACGACACACTAGTGCCAATTTATGCTGACAAAAGTTGATATCAGCTTCTTTCTAACTAAAATTCATTTCACAATACCTTTATATATTACATGAATATTCAAGTAAACTATTTAAAAATATTTAAAAATGCAAAAACTGAATTATACAGTGTTTCAGAGAGATGGTTAATTTGGGAATGCTGTCATGTTCAACTATATATATTTATAGATATATTTTTTCACGTTTTTAAGACCAGCATGATGCTACCTGATATTGCAAGAAATCTCTGTCATTAACATTTTATATTTTTCAATGTATAACTTCAAAAAAATTATAAGGATTTAACATACCACTGTGTACTTTTTCATCATTGTTTCTGTGTACGGTGCGACACTGAATCACCTTACTGGCTTCCCTTTGTAAAGTGCTGAGTAACAGCCAAATTACATCAGATTTAAATGGAGATGATGGTTCTCAGTGTCTTACAAAAAAAAAAAAATATCGCCATTAAACTTCTAGAATGAAACAATAAAATAATAAAAAAAGTTCAGCTGAGTAGCGCGTGTTCACCAGTGTTAAATCTCTAACAAAACCCTGAAAGACTAACAATGTATTTCTTGCAGGCTGCGTTCTTTATATCCACCAGCTGCAAGGATATCACAATATTTTATTAATGATTCAAACACTGGACACCTTCTCTGGTTTGAAGGCAAGTTGCTCACTAGTTTTGGTCAAGTGGCTTTTGGGAAACTTTCAGAGCAAAATAACCCAGCAACATGAAATTGGAATGGAAAATGCCAACCATGCACAGTTACATTACTGCAGGAATTGAGCAACACATGCAAGACAAAGAAAAAGTCAGAACATACCAAAGTAGCAATGATTAAGAAGTTAGTAAAGTTTTCACAGTGTTTCATACAGCCTTTTACTTTAACACAAGTGCATCACTTACCACCACTATTGCTCAGACATTTTAAAACATCTCTTGGCCATGCAGATCAGTTTGAGAAGAAAACAGCAAATTACACGTCTTAGGCATTTTTAGACACTAAGTACAACTTATAATTTTATTTTTATATTCAGTCTTATCAAACAGATGTTTTCAAGTTATATTCATTCTAAGTGTTGGGCTTTAACATTCCTTCCAATTTTGTTGGATCCTGAGTGCTAAATGCCCGAAGAACTGGCCAAATACACAAAGCTAAGCTTTGTTCAAATAGCCAAGTCATTACATAAACAGAAGGTATAGGGAAATTTCTTGTTACCACTCCTAAGTTTCTTCCTAACCTTGAGATGATCCTAACCTTGAGATGGTTTTATTCAGTTGTTCACGTACATCTTTGCCTCCTGGAAACATCATTCTACTTGGGTGATTTATGAAGAAGTAAAACTAGACTCAAGAACACCACTGATTTTTTTTTTTCTCTGTCCAAAAAAGAAAATACACATTTTTTCCCCATTTGGCAAATTCTATTTGACGCCACATCACCACCACTCAACATTAACTCGTACAACAGAGACTTACTCCACTGTCAGACACAGCAGGGGAAAAATGTCCAGAGGATAAATGGGAGGCTCTTTATCAGTTATAACTGTTTGCTCATAAGGAGAGAATCCAGCTTCCCCTTAGTTATTTTTTCATAAATTAATAATTTGTTAAAATCATAGTCACAAGAATTTTAGCTATTACACAAAATTCAAGTTTAAAAAAAACCCAAGAATAAATTAGTCACAGCCTTGTAAACAATTGTTCATTTATGTAACATACTTGGGGGGGAAAAAAATCCTCTATATAATAAATCAGACAGTACAAGGCACACATCACACTTAAGAATTCAAAGTGATAAAACCAGCAGATGCCTTCATCTTCTTTTTTCGCTGGTGTAATTGTGCTATAGACACTGTAAAAATATGTAGATTTTTGTTTACATTACAGTCATTTGAAAATATTTCATGACTGTGCTTTTTCTGGCAAAATATTTGTGCTATTTTACAGTACGGTATGATTTGAAGCTCTTGGAATGAATCTTCTCAAATGTTCTCTACAAAGCTGCCGGGGAAAAGGCCAGTCTTTCCATTGCGTTGCAGAGTGCCTTTGAACCAGCCATCCTCACGTTTTTTGTGTACAAAAACAATGTCACCTTCCTTAAGTTCAAGTTCTGCTTCACTCTGAGGAGGATAGGATACCACAACCCTGTACCTGTGTAAGGAGAAAAAAAACCACCTTTGTTTAGGCTCTTTTTATCCCCTTTTTTTATTTTTTTAAATCAATCCTTTTAAAAATATTTCTGTGCCTGTTAAAGCTTATGAAAACCAAAACCTAGAACTCTTTCCTGAGTGTGTAACAACTTAAAAGTATGTCTTGAACAGATAGTAACAATAGCAACACAATAAATTTAAGTCAAAATGCATGCATCGCCTATTGACTTTTTCTCACCGAGATCCCTGTAAAACTCCAGACAATGGTTAAATAACAGGAGAAAACTGTAATAATTTTTATATTTGGAGACTCTTCCAGTCAGCACAACTCAACAATAATCAAAGCATTCACAGCAGTAACTAGGCATAATTTTACAACTGTATGTTTAATATGATATTATCCCTGGAACAGCTCTTCAGGAAAAGCACAGAACAAAAAGAAGGAACAAACAAAACCTATTAATTTGCATTGCTGTTTTAAGTTATTGTCATTTTTCTTAGAAACTTTTCAGGACAGAACACATGCCATCTTATTTGGACATAGCTTCACAATTTCTATAGTACTATTATTAAAAATAAACAATTTTCTTAAGCACCTGACACAAGAAAAAGTGTATTTTTTGAGTTTGCCACAGTAAAATCACTTTTCAAATATGAGTGCATTAAAAAGAGGCTACACTCTTCTCTTTTTTAAATATTAAAATAAGAGTAATTCAAAATAATACTCTTACATTTTTAAATATGCATAACATCACTTAATTTCTTCTACCATGCTTTCAGTTCACATCAACCTAAAATTTAGGTGTTGCAGCTCTAGGCAATCATGTCAACTTCTTGATCAAGTTTTCTGATAGATATTCAGCTCTGTTCTTAGCTATACAACCAATAATGTCAGCATGATGAAATCAAATCGAATCAATGGCCGTCTGTAAAACTCAAAAGCTTCTACAGTCAAGAGCCTTAAATGCAATGCTAGGAGATCTTTTGGGAAAAATATATTATTCCATTAAAAGCAGAACAATTTGCACTCATGAAGATTATATATAATTTCATAGATTAAGATAACTATTATCTTAATAAGCTTAAAATAATTTATTATTTTAATAGATTAAAATAAATTAACAATCTGACGAAAAGACACAATAACAGGATATAGTCTAGGAAAGGATGGAATACCAACTATAGCTCAATATATTCATAATAATACAAGTTAATTCTGTAATACTAAAGCAGAAAAAGATACTGTGTTATAGTGCTACATTTTGCTTAAGAACATATAAAACAAAAATGAAGGCTGTTCATATATTAAAAGTATTCAGAAAAGAATAGCAGCACTTTGTAAGTAACTAAAAGTTTCTTGGTAAGTCTATGTATAGCAAATCATATTTGGACTTAATCAGTTGTCAAGTGTTGTTTACTAGTGACTTATAAACTACGACTGTTTCAGATATGGCAATCCCCAGATTTCTGAGCACTGGAATTATTAGATTCATGCTTCAAAAAAGGTACCAAGCCAATGACAAGATTTATTAGTGTGCAGCTTCAGAATGTTCCGCATCCAACCTAGGCCTGCGCCAACTTCTGCTGTGGGCAGCTTGGGTTTTAATGCTGACAGAGGAACCAAATATATTTCATAGACTGTAAGTTTAATTGAGACTGTAAACTACTTGAGTTAAAACAATAGCCTTTACTCAGGCAGGACGAGGACAAGATAGTGAAGGACAAAGAACTGTAATAAAGCTATGAAGAACTTCTACCGTTGTTAATAAGCAGGTTGCTTCCAGGCTGAAATTAACCAGCACACTACACAGCACTACTTTTATCCAAAGAGAGCTTGTTAAAAAAATGAGTTTAAAGAAAAAATACGTGCCTTCCTTACCTTGCATTCTGTCAAATGCTGCCCTGTAAACATTTGACTCGAAATACGCTTGGTTTCAGTTTCTAATTCTGCCAGTAACCTCTGTGCTCCGCTGGACTGACAGACCAGTCTGTTCTGCTGCTGCTTGCTAAGCATTAAAACCAACAGCTTTGCAAAAACCCACCTTCTCTTTGCCCTCTCTAGAGGTTCTTCTGAGCTTTCCATATAGCGTTGAGCAACTTCAACTCTGCAGCAATTTGGTACTTCTCATTAAATTTTAGCTTCCTGACTACTTTGATATACATTTTGTAATCTAATGTCTAAAGCAGAGCACAACACCCCTGGTTTTAAAATGCTATTTTACTGTATTTTTCAATGTTTCATGAGAAGAACCCATTAGGCTTTGTGCCTGTAAATCACATGTCCTTCTTCAAATTTTATGCCACATTTTACAAATTCTATTTGACCAAAGAGAGGTGACCAGATCCAGACCTATCACACATTCACACAGCTGTCTATCCAGATCACACTGGATCAGCTATGGAACACAAACTACTTTTCTTATTACTTAGTTCATCATCTACAACATACTGCCAAAACTACCAATTTCATGCATAAAGAACTTATGCTTCAGCTCAAAAGTTCATTGCAACGTCCCTGGAGAAAAGTAATCATATTTACTAAGCATGACCCGTGTTTTGGAAAAACATATTCATTGCCATATATTTGAATCTTCCAAAACTCTTCCTTATTTGTCTTCCTTTTTAATATTTGCAAACGTATTCAATGTCTGAAGGTCAAATTTGCAGATCTTTTGCAGTCATCTAATCTTAATATTTTACATGCATCTAAGCTGTACAATTATGAGTTTTCTTTTTTCTTTAACTGTCTTATATTATTTTTCATTAATTTTCAAAATATTATCTTAATTCTTTTTAATCAGCTAGTGATAGAATGTTAATACGATAAAAGTAATTTAGCTTTCCAGAAGTAGCCCCTATATTTGCTATCAGCTCTTTGCTGATATTCTTAATGTGTCTGGCCATGTCCCACAGTGCTTTTGCTTTGTATTTGTGAATTTATTTTTTATTTTGAGTAGAATGGTGATCTGTCTTCACATTTGTCCATTTTATTTTTTCATTTTTAATATTAGCATTTCTCACACTTTTCAGTAACATGAAAAAGATTGTATCTTTTACGTGTTTCTCCCTTTCTTCGCTTCTGTTTCATGGGACACAAAATACTGTTCTTCTTCCCAGATAGTTATAGTTGATGTTTGGACAATTATCTGTGGTTTTCCTGATCATCAAGTAGATAAAAATACTTTATCACATGGAGAAAATTTTAGCTGAGAAAAACAGAGAAAGTTGGAATTACTAACATTACAGAAGTAAAACTCAGAACTCAACTTCTTGACTTAGTCTCTTTTTCTTGCACTTTGAATTTTCACTTTTCAGTTCATCTGTGCCCTGCTGTTGTGCATCTCTTCTGTCTGCTGAGTGGGTGCCTTGACTCCTACTGATAACCAATGCCCACCTAGGGCAGACTGATTCTCAGCATTTAATTAACAGCATTAAATGCTGCCAGATGTGGTAAGACTTGCTGCCCTCTAAACCCACTGGTCTGCTCACTGGGAGCAGATGTTACACCAGTCATTTTGTGGTAGATAAAATGACTTGGGGTCACTTTAATCACAGAACAAAATTACTGTGTCCTTTACTGTAACTGGATGAAGGATTCATTTTATAGTTTAGGATATGCAGTGATGTGTATTTAGGTTCAACTTCAGGTCTTTAACACCACTGTGGGGTGCTGGGTAGTTTATTATTACAGTGGTATATATTTACTGTAAAATTTAAGGCTATTTAAGCAACGTTTCCCTCTAAAAGAGAAAGATCATGAAAAGAGCTTGAAATTTTCTTTTAACTCTTGTCATGGAAAAAACTAAACTCCTCAGATAACCAAATTCGTGTATATTCATAGCACACCATGTCTCACTCTGGGAATTGCAGGAAGTCGAGTCTATCTTTTTAAAGAAAAGACAGTGATCCTTGCCCTTGTTAGTGCTGCATCAATACAAGAAATCACAACACCCCAAGACAACTTGTGTCTTGTCTGAAGAATCAGAAGAAATGACTGAATTCCACGGCAGAGTCTCAGGAGACAGGAATTCTCCAAACTCTAAGCAAGGCTTGGCATAATTTCTGTTAAACATCTCTGCTCCTTTTGTACAAGTAACATATGAAAGACCATGGACCACAGCAAGCAACCAACCTAGTTCACAGGAGAAAAGTGAATATAGGAATGGGAACAATAGAGAAGACCTGCAGTAGTAATATTTAAGAGAATGTCATAATTTTCCCTTTCTTTAGTGGGCCAATGGTATTAAGTATCCATCTGCAAACCCACGTCACTGAGAACTTGTTTACTGTCAAACAAAGCAAATGTCCATCGACTTATTCTGTATGATAGGAAAAAGGTTCACAAGCTTTACTGCTAATTTACTGTAGCACGTACAGGAAAGACATACTCTAGGACAAACTGCACTTCTAGTGAATGGAAGAACAGTGGGATTAGCATAAAAATTTGATATAGAATCTTAAAGGAAGCAAGCAGTTTGGGGAAAACTCTGTATCCAAACTAGGAACATTTTCAAGTGCTCTCAAGAGTTGAGCCAGCTTCTTTTGCTCCTAACTCATGAAGAATAATCAGCAGAATCTGACTCCTAAATCTTCTAGTCACCTTCAAAAATAAAACCTGAACACTAAGATTACACTGCAAAAGCAGAGTCAGAATAGAAAGAGTACTGTTTCTTTTTCCAGTCAGATTGTAATCTGGGATTGGAACTGTGAGATGTAAGAACAGAATAATCCTAGCAGGAGCTTTTTGTTGAGCTTATCCTCATGAATATTTTCCTCCTCAACTCACAATTTTCACTAAAGATGCCATTGCATCACCATGATTCTTACCCAGTCTGTCTTCCAAAACGGTGAAGAGCAATCAATGCTTCTAAATTACTTTGAAGATATCGAGTACCACGTAAATTTTAAGTATTATTAACCAACACATTTTAAGCAATTCAGCCAAAGGAAATGTGCACATCAGCTCAGGAAAAAACATTAACCCTGTCCTGAAAAGGACAAAGGGAACCCAGAAATTCTACTTAAAAACACTGACAAAAATGCAACAATTCTGCATGCTTGCCAGTGAGAATAATCTTGCAGTAACACTTCTCTCCAGTAGCAATTATCACTTAAAAAATAGTAAGGATACAGAGAATGTTTGAGTATATGTTATTATCAGATCAATAAAAATATACATCATCATTTTCTTTAAGTAGTTCTGAGAAAAAAAAAAAATTGAATCATGGAAATGAAAAAACTACTTTTTGTGAGGCTACAAAGAGCTTTACTCTAATATGCACTGGTCATGCCAGAATGAATTTGATATTATTTTCACATTCAAAGCCTAAAATCATATTACTGTGCTAAACAGACTTATGATACTGTGAAAATGAATGATGTTATTCTCAGGGAAAAATCTTTCAGGTTTTATTTCTCATCTCTAAGTGTAAATCTACTTCTGAAATTCAGTATGAAATAGAAATTTCCTGCAAGGAAATTGCATAGAAACAGTAATAACCTTTTCAAAAATATTAGAGCTATGACAGAAGTGTACTTAAAGACAAGTAGAAAGTTATATACTGTCTGGATCTTAATACATGGGTATAGCTTAAGATCAGTGGGCCCCTGGAAGTACAACAGGATGCTCACACACCTGAGTTAGTAATATCAAAACAAAGTCTACAACAGTCAGCTTGAATCAGTTCAGTTCTAGAGCTGTTAACATTGCAACTCCACTATTTCTGCCCTGTACACCACACAATCCTGTAGCTACTGCAAAAGAAATCCTGTGACATTCTTCATACTGCCTGTCTGCTACCAGGAAAAACAAAAGAGACAGTAGTTAGAAAACTGCCACTTCCTTCACAGTCTGTGCAACCTATTGAGGATTTGGAAATTGGAAAACAAAAGTTTCGTGGACACAAAAGTGGCAGAACTTTTAAGCACCTGCCTGTCAGTTTCAGAGTCCAGACAACTGTATGTTTTTCAGACTCACTTGCCAGAACATACAGGCTGTCCGAGAGTACACAGTCACGGGGCATTCAGGCAGTCCCCAAAGTGCCTTTGCAACAGCTCAAGAAATCACATACTAAGAAGCCTACAAATAGATAAAGGTCTCATTCACCATATATTTAGGCTGGCAGTTATGCACTGCTAATAAAGGACTAACCTGATACTCATAAATATAAGCATATAATATGCTTTTCTTTTGCAAAACAGGATCCCTATTTTATCTACCTCAGTTTTCCTACTAAACCTGTGATCATCATATTTGTCTGTTCATTCAAAAACTTTAAAGCAACATGAAAAGTAAACAAATATAAGCAAGATTACTGGTTGATAAGTAAATAAAGCATTGTTAAAAATAACTTTCATCTTGCTATAAAATCTCAGCATTTTGAAACAGTCCTAATATACACCACAAATGTCAGAGAATGGATTTTTTCTTGATTTGCCCAAGTCTAGCTGTGTAGGATAATTTACCTTTCACAGACAAGAGGCCTGGATTCATTCAGGACTGGACCCAGTGATGAGCAAGGCTGCCGTGGTGGTGGTGCTATTGGAATAGAGGAATCCAGGGAACTTGTTTTCCGATGCGATGTCTCCTGTGCCAGCCCAGAGGCCTCGCTGTCGGTGGGACACGACCCAGCTTTGCTGTGAGCGCCTGCTGATGGAAGCTCCGGCCCCACTGCACCTTGCAGGGCTAACTCTGCAGCTGCTTGCTCGGCCTCCAGCGTCGGTGATGCTGGAGGTGACAATCGAGGCTTGCGTTTAGTGGATGCTCCAGAAAGTAGTTTCAGCAAACCTTTTTTTTCTTTCTGCAAACCAAATGCAGAGACTCAGTTTAGAACAAAAGTCTCCCGTAAAGAGTTGAACACTTTCTTCTGACAGATGACATCGTGCTCAGAAAGGGCTCAGTAAATTATGAGATACTTGAGATTGTGAAAATTAAAAACATAATGATGAAAATTATAACAGAAAATTATTACCATTCTATAGAGAAAAACAGTAAGAAATTTAGACCATAAACTGGCTAAGTCCTTTTGCTTCATTATGTTAAAGCTGTCCCAAAAGGTTGTCTAGAAAAAGGTGTGAGGAGTTAGATTTCCACAATGGGAATTTAAGAAGTAAAACATTTCATTAACATGGACATTTCTAGGAAGACATAAAGATTCATTTCAAACCAAGCAAGGAGAAAAGTCTGCTCTGGAAGCTGCTGTTTAGGTAAGTTGCTTTTATTTATCCTCCCTCAGTAAAGGAAGACTTTCAGGACTTAACAAAAATTTGCCCCAAGGAGAATGTATTGTGTTTTGCTGCTCTGCTACGGGGGAGGATTGTAAACATTCTTTTTGCTTGTCCAGACAAGAATCCCTGAAGACTATTACCTACCCTGAAGAGAATTATTCAAGTAGCTTTTGTGTTTGTCTTTTTGTGTTTTTAAGGGGTGTGGCAGTGATCTACTTACCAACCCTCTGACTGAATGAATTTAGTGCTTATGAGAAGTGCCAGATTGTAAGCCCTGGAGACAAAAATAAACTATTTAACCACAGACAGAAAAAACCATGAGCAATGTGAGATTTTTTTTTTATATAGCCTGGAATGCTGTGGAATTGATGAACTAAGAAGTTCTCAGTCCTTTCTCCAAGTCTCCAATAACTTAAAGCCATTTCAGCAAAGACTTGCTGTGCAGTCAATGGAAAAAAAAATAAAAAAGAAATCCAACCAGTCCAAATATAGTAGCATAATTCACCTTAAACTATAAAGAAGTTTTCTAAAAGCCCTGCTTAAGAGCACCTCAGTCTGATTTCAATGTCTATGGCTAAAGTAATTTTAAAACTAAGTTTTAGGTACATCCATTCAACAATAATCAACAAAAATAACTAAAAAGTGGCTGACATTAGTGTACAGACTAAGATGAAAATCTTCATAAACTTCATTAAGCAGCCACATCAGCATGTGGCTGAAGAGTAGCAAGGTAAAGTCTAAAACATTTCAGATGTAAAGACAGTTATCTCAATGAAAAAAAATTTCTAACTACACCACAACTGTAAACCAAAATCTATTACAAAGTTGGAGGAATTTTTTGGACTACAATATAATATAATCACATGGCTGGGGGAACACTGAGAATGAGTTTAGACACAGAGGAAAATATTTCAAATAGAAGAAAGGAAAGCTGAATCACCACAGACTGCACTGATATACATTTAGAAAACACAATTATGTGCATTCTTTCTTTGTCCAACAAACATTGCTGATAAAATGTTTTTCATAATCTCTCAGTGTGCCTGCTTAACAAGGAAGGCACCCTAAAAGAATACTGATTTTCATTTCATTTTGTTAGACTTAAATTTTTATGTCCCGCAAGTTCATCGGGGTATTTTGTTGTGTTGTTTAATATCTTAAAAGATTGTATGATGAACACAGGAGAATTCAAGAGAATTATGTTACTGTCTACCCACCTTGCCATCCTTGTCTGCTTTACTGACAGCAGCATTTCCACCAGCTGCTAAAGCACTCTCTGGAGATGCAGGAGCTCCAGGGTGAGTGTTTACAGTTTTCCCACTAATATCTCCCTCCAAGGATGAAGCAGCAATGTTAGGAGAATTCAAAGAAGCTGCTGCACATGCCAGTGGGATGGTTGAGCGGTTCACATTCACAGCCGTGACAT
The DNA here is from genome assembly GCA_035222235.1 of Margarornis squamiger. NCBI lineage: Eukaryota > Metazoa > Chordata > Aves > Passeriformes > Furnariidae > Margarornis > Margarornis squamiger. Next base: position 35,310,347 of record JAWWTY010000123.1, read on the forward strand.
AAGCAGCACTATTTGGAAGCTGGGGCTGGAGCTGCTGGGAGGCAACAGAGTGGTGGGGAATGATCACAGCTGCAGGAATAAGGCATGTTGAACTTTGTGCTTGTATGGGTGTGACTGCTGCCGTAGGTCTTTCTTGACTATGTGAGGCAACTGGAACAAAAGAATAAAATGTCAGATAGTTCATCTCTTCACAAGACACACCAACTGAGGTACAGTCACTGTGTTATAGCTAATCATAATAGCTTCACAAGAAGCTTCCTTCCTACCTTCTTAACTTTTATTCACATTATATAATGACATGATACACAGCATCAAATTTGTCTTACCTGAATAAAGTAGTAGCATATGCTACCCTCCTTGCAACAGAAGAATAACAGCACTGCAACTGTTGTGAAGAAATCTGAGCTGCTAAGTGAAATGCTTCACACACACACAGAGATGCAAAGTGAAGATTACATTTTAGTATCTAAGAGCTAGTTAAATACTGCCTGCGACTTGTTTGCTCCTTTTACTATGATGTGTAGTTGTCAGGGCACATAATGAAAGTAGGAAGACACTCCTTATAGAAGCTGCTAAAAATATAATTGGATTGTTTCCTTAAACTATTCACAAAATCCACAATAGATTTAGTGGGTCTTTCAAACAGTAAGTACAGTGGCAACTACTGCTGGGAGTGGTTTCTCTGAAAACATAAGCTATTGTCTCTTGGGATGTTTAAATATAGACGTGGATTTACTCATACCCCTGTGAAATAAAAGGAACTTCTACACTGGAATCTGGAGCATAGCACAGGGCTGAGTATACTAACCTGGGTTGCACCCGAGCTGCAAAGCACAGAGCTTTGCATGAACTAATTAATCCTTTCCAAGATTGCTATTATAGTCACATGGTCAATCATACATGCCTCTGGATCATTTCAACAGCTTGGGCATCTCTGTACCACTGCGTGGTATGAAGTGCAGACATTTTAACTGAACAATATGATGCAAAACGCAGCACAGCCTCTCTCCTTCAAATACTTGGAAACTCTATCGAAGGAGGTGTCATCCCTCTAGGTTGGTGCATGTACATCTCAAATTTATCAGTTCATTTTGATTTTTAGATACTAATTAGAGTTTCAGACTTGTTATAACTGATATCCTGGTATCAAGCCTACAGCACTTACTCTCTTTATTCTGCTTTCTACAAATTCCCTTGGTAAGCAACAGTGTATTAGACAAGACTCAAAAAGTTCTCAAATTTGATATAACAATCCTACAGTATTATACCCAACTACAATCTCTACAATAAGAAACACAAGTTGTTTTTTTTAAAAAAAAACCAAAACAAAAAACCCCCCAAACAAACAAAAGGTGCATCATTAAATGCTATGTGTAATTTTTGATAGATAACCTCTTCCCCTGGAGCAGAATCTTGCTAACTCTGAGTAGCACAAACAGTTCAAAAGAAAGATAAGGAGAGTGCGGCAAGATTTTTTGTAAAAGAAACAATTATTAATGCTGCCTTTTGTTCACGAGATGTCAGTTTTCTTACTAGTAGCTGCCATTCTTCAAGATATGTCTACAGTCACATGCAATTTATGTACTACAAGCATGGAATAGATTTCTGGTTTTGTTTTCTTATGCCAATGAAATTCGTAGGAAAAATGCTTCATCACCCTGTTTTCATACAATTTATCCTTTAACGAAATAGGTAGAATGTATGTTTTCTTCATAGTTCCTTTTAATCAAAGGATGCATGCTCTCTCAGCAAAGGTGATGTCAAGCAAAGTCTCACTAAGATCATTTGAAGAGGGTCCTCAAAGCCCTGAGCTAAACTGAAACTGGAGAACAGCCCTGCAAAATGCAGCATTGATCTGTGACGTTTCACCAAGAGAGTAACACTCAGCAAAACATGCTAGAGAAAGCTCAATATGATCATGTTTCAGATGCTGACTACAAAGTTCCCTGTAACATTTGAACATAAAGCAGTCATTATTACTTCAGTTCTCAGGTCCTTATAAGGGGCAGATCTGTATTTGTGGCTGAACAGCACACCTTTTCACAATCCAATGTTAAGTTCCCTGTGTAGACAGTGCAGCCCCTTTGAATTTTACATTTTGGACTTGAAAAGTTGGTGGGAAGTATGTTGTCACATTTGTCAGCTGAATGGAAGGGTAAAAGCTTATTCGCCTTGACAGAAGTGCAGAGAAGCAGGGACAGAAAGGACTCTGGAGCCCACAGGAGCTTTCTTATTGGTGCTGTGATTTGCAAGCTTCTAGGCAGCTCAAAAGAAGCATTTACAGTAGAAACCACCTGTGCCTGAGAGGCAAGAAAGCACAGATGCTTTGCTTAGTTTCTCTTATTAGCTGCCAACAGCATCTGGTTATTTTTATTTAAAGGTAAAGAATAAAGTTGTTACAGAGGACTAGCACATCTGTTCCAGGCTAGGATCAGACTGGAGGAAGATGGGGCCAATTAAGGAAATAGAATACCTAAAGACATATGTACATATCCTACCTTCAAAAGCAAGCCTGGTGCTGACATTTGAACACACGCAGGGTGTTTTAGAAGATGCATGACTCTGAAGAGGCTAATTCATGGAACTTGAGATCACAAAAAATAACCATTCTTAAGGGGATAACAGATCATACCATTAGCATCTTTTGCTTTCTCTTCTGCTTTACCAATAAGAATCTTGTGATTCAAAAAACTTTTTACCATGACAAAAAGATCTCAGCACCTAAATTCAAGGGCTGAAAGAGCCGGAATAGTCTGACATGGAGTTTTTCCTTTTCTTTTAAGGCTCTTGGAACAACTGGAACAGATTAGGCTCCAGTTGTGAGGTATTTTCTTACTCTGGCAAATCCACAGAGGAGTGCATGGATTTGGTAAACAAAAACTCTTGAAAACACCACTATCAATCTTTTTGGATCTGCTTTTAAATAACAAGAAGGTATGTTTCACTGTGATCTGGCCTGCCCTAGACAGTAAATGCAGATTTTTACCTTTCAGAAACACAGAATTTTACTACATAGATCATATGGATCTTGAAGCCAGTACAGCCTTAGTGTTTCAGAGTCAAAGCTGAAAGAAGCTGCAGTCAAGGTTTGAGAACAAACTAGAATGCCTAAGGACCAACCCTGAGCCAGAGACCTGAAAAAGAAGGAATGAACAATAAAGGTATTTAAAGATGTTAAAAAATAATTTTAAAGTGAATGCTAACTTGGAGCAATCTGCAGCTGTTATGCAGTTAACACACAAAAAATAAGCTATGACTCAGATGTTCTTACCACTTTTACTACCATATGAATTGCATATGAGTGGGGAAGCTCAAAGACTGTCCCCATTCCAGATACTGCTGGAACAAAAAAAATTCCACCTAAAGTACTTGCATATAAATTCCAAACAGTGGGAGTATGTATGTACACACAGTTGCTTAGAGGAGAACAATAAAAGATTTAATAACTCAGAGGGATATATAGGCATTTCAAACCTAAACAATGACATTAAAAAAAAAAGCCAGCACATATTTACATATAACCTCACTCCAGCCATGTGCCCAGACAGACCCTATAGTTTGTCTACCACACATAACAAGTGTTTTTGTTTTTTTTTACCTGTTCTAACTGCATTGCGAGCCTGGTTGACTGTCATTTGTCCTGTCACGTGCATAAGGACCTTGGTTTGCGGACTAGTTTGGATATGTGCTGCAGAAACCACAGCTGTGGGCACCGTGCTGGAGTTCACTGCCACACCATTCCCCTGGAGCTTCTGGGATGTTCCACTAGCAGTGGAAGGGCTGACCATAGTTACCACTCGTCCTGTTTGGCCAGCAGTAGACATGGGAACTTTTGTCTGTGATGCACTTGTCACCGACCTGCCAAAATTAAAAGCAAAACACTAAAACAATTGAAAAAAAATTAGCTAGTTACTAAACCCCACAGGTCTTCTATTAACCAACTGTAGCATTAAATACAAGAACAGAATCATTCTGGACTTGAAACTAGATAAACTATTTATACACTTGTATGATACTATACCTTGTAACTGGAGCCACATAATTTCCAGGAAAAACACCGATCTTGCTTGTATGCATGGAAGTTCCCTTGAACCAGCCATCTTGGCAGCGTTCAAACACTAGGAACATTTCTCCCTTCCGCAATTCCAGTTCATCTTCTTTTCGAGGAGTGTAAGGGTATATAGCAATATACCTAAAGGACAGGGAAACAGATGCGATCCATAAAGCCAAAACAACTGAAAACATCACTTGTGTATCCTGGCGCAGAGTTCAGTCAGAGATGAGAAGGCGTGGCATAAAGGGTTATGTGTTAGTTGATCCATCATACCATTACAACATTAAAGCAAGTTATGGTCATGTTAAGGGAAACAATGACAATTAAGAATATCCTCTTAATTCACTTTAATGCAAAATACTTGTAATAGGACTGTCCATCTTTTTAATTAGTGATATTAATTAAGTAGGTGTTTATCAGCTACACATCCCACCATATCCCACTTCTCTCCCTCTACACCTGCTTCTAGTACCTCTTACATTTTGTGACACAGCAATTTCTTTCTTATTTGGAGGGGTGGAGAGAATAGAGAAGTTTTGTAGTTTGTGAGAGAAAGATCAGAATCAGAACTACTTTTCAAACTGCAAAACTGGAGTTTCCCTGTGCAAACTGCAGTGCAAAAGAAAAAAATGTTACTAGAAATTGAAGTCTACGGGGAAGGTAGTTAGAAGTTACTCACTTGTAAAGTTTATTTCCTTTTTTATTTTCTAAGCAACACATGCCTAATCCAGTGCATTTGAAATCATAGTGAGAGTTCAGAAGCATTTTACATTTTTTCTTTTTTTAAAACACACATTCTTAGGGAAAAAAGTTAAAAAAGTGCCGAACTTCCTGCAGTTGCATGTCAGAATGTTCCTAGGGTAGTCTTCACATAAGATTGCACAATTTCCTATTATCACATTGGAAAGCAATACTGTTATAACCACTACAGTGTTCTATTTTCTGCCACAGTTTGAAAAGAAGAAAAATGTTTGAGTGTTGTTTACAAAATTATTGACCCAAACCTAGGGAAAACAGCATTCTCATAAATCCCATTTTCTCAAAAAGCATATACTTTTCACAAGAGGTAGACAATTAAGCAGATGGGTGGACTATTCCCTTTGTTGAAAAAGGATCCACAGTTACTTGCAATGCTAGTCTTTCCCACTCCCCTTGTACTCCCAAGAGCAAAAGAGTGGCTTTACAAAACAATCTTTCCTCAAAATTGTCTCTTGTGCACAGTAACAATAGCATTACATGCATGCTTCTCCTTTTTGCATTATGTTTTTGTTCCTTGCTGTCCACCCAAGAAACTTTGCAACATCTGCAAAAATGCTTTAAAGGCAATAAAGGTACATGGTAGAGCACGTCAAAAATATGCTTTAAAGGCAACATACAATACATTGGCAGCAGAAGGCTTCACTGGTATATGATTTAGGGTTGATTTACAAAGCCACACACTGAAGCTCTATGGAAAAGCAACTGATTTGCTTTAACTGATGTTCATTAACTTCCCATTTAGTGAAATCATTCCAAATTTCATTAGTATCTTCATACAGAGCAACCCTTTAAACATGGAGGATGGAAGTAAATGAGATGGGAACTTGATTAACTGCACTAGGCACAATAATCCATAAGAAGCAGTGTTAAAATGCTTGACACCAAAGAAACAGCCCAAACGCAGATGCACCTGCTATACAAGAAGGGCGCTCTTTTGGAGTGGGAGGAAACCTGGTGGGAAGATAAAAAGAAAGACACAGAACAAAAGCGGTCCTTGCATTATTCAAACATGTCTTATTAGATGGTTCAGCGTCTCCTGAATTTTATATTTTCTTTTATAGTTCCCATTCCTCAAGCTGCACACAAAGAAGTTTCCAAGAAGAAAGATGTTGTCAGCAGCACATGTTAATACACAAAATATTTTCACCCAGAAGGATGACGCACATTTGCTTGTATTACAAGTGTGAAGACAGAATGCTAACTAGCAGCTTTCTGCCTTCATTCCAAATTGCCACCCACTAATTAAGTGCACTGTAGAATCTTCGGTCAAATTTCAATTGCAACTGACACAAGCAGTCTGACAGTAACATGCTAATATAACAGTCTAAATGAAATACAGCACTTTCTGTGTTTTGGCATAAGTTATTCCATATGAGAATAGCCTTTTCATACCATACATAATGTAAAACATTGAATAAACTCACTCCAGTATTTGACACTTCTGAGTTATACAGTATTCAGTGCTAACACGAGGATTCATTCATGTTCTGCATGATAAACACTTTATATTTTTTAAGTGAGCCCTTACAATACATACGAACAGCTGATGACATTTATCTAAGACATAAACAACACTCAGTACGAAGGCTGTTTGGGGATATCACCTTTATGCATGCTTTTGTTCTGAGTTGTATGCTTGGCTTTCTGGCAGTTCTAGCAGAACACAGCCAGCTGGCATGATATACATACAGGTGAAGCTATCGACCTCATTCTGTTTTTCTGACTGGCGAAAAGTTTCAGTTTTACTTACACACTTGGACGAGTCTGTGGTCGTAAATGTGCCATTTGGTCAGTTGATCCTGATGTAGACCTTTGTATTACACTTGCAGACTGAGGTCCAGAAGCGGCTGATGCAATGATTGCAGCAGACAAGAGAGGTGGTGGCGGAAGGGGGGGATTCATATTCTGATTTTATAAGAACAAAAGAAATAGCAACAGATGACCAACACTGTTTGATGAGCTGAATCAGCAGCAAAAAAAAAAAAAAAAGGCACCCAAAAAAACCATAAATGGAAAAAAAACATCTGAGTCCAGTATTCCTTTACCTACTGGTACAATATAACGGAGAAGTTAGGTTTGTCTGTATTTCTCTTTTTCCAGTTTAAAATCTTGAAGTTTTGGCAGCTAATTAAGCAAATAACAAGCTTTCTCAGCAAATTTCTCAGCACAGGAAAAAATGGAAAGCATTGATTTTAATTATAAGATCTTTAGGATAGGGCTTGACAAAAATTCAGAAGCCTTTTGGGAGGTGGATTTTGCATTCTGCTGCTGACTGTACTTCGTAACATGATTGTTTTTGTAACCTGAAGCTGAAACATAATACACAATTCAGCTGCAGTGCACCCAAAAGCACCCCTTCTGGGAGAAACTCTCTTTTGATGTATGGGTTACAAAAGCAAGCACAATATGAGACCATAGTCACTGAGCTATTGTTACCACTTTCTCCTATTCTTCCAGTTTAAAGAGTTAGCTTTTGAAATTCAGTATTATCAAGACTGGTAATCTTTAACAAATGCCCCAGTAAAAAGGCACCGCAGATCATAATGGGGGTCCTGCCTACAGACTTCTGTGCCTTTTGAGAATCAATGGAGCAATTGTTACCTTCTGCTCTGTAAAGCTTCAGACAAGTCTTTAGGACCTTGTGTACTGACACTCCTGGGAAAAGGCGCTCACAAAAGGAGAGCTTTTTTACCCCCCTTCCAAAAAATAACTATTTGTGTTACAACACACACACAAAAAGATTAATAAAAACCCTCTATCATTTGAAAATTTAGAATCGAATTAATTTTAATCTTCAATTTAATGCAATCCTTTAGTATTGAAACAAAACTCAAAACCATGATACTTCAGGTTTAAAACCCACAGAACTAGGATATTACTTAACAAAATAGCATGAAGTAGTGCCTGGCACTTCCAATACATCAGTATATAAATACACAGCATTACACTATCAGTTTGGAAAATATGTAAATCAAAGTTATTTTAATTCCCCTCAAACAGTCCCCTTCTCAAGTGGACTTTTTTCTGTTTTTCCAAACTAAAAGCTATATAGAAACTAAGTTTTAGTTCTACACTGTGTGATTATTACCTCACTGCATTTGGTGACAGTGTTAATAAAAAGACAGCTCTATAAACCAGTCTTATGCTGTCAAGACTCAATAAAGAACTACATAATTAAAAGCCTTCAAATCTAGAGAAGCCTGATCAACTCTTACAGTTTTTCAGTCAAAAGTCTTATGCTTAGCTATGGTATAAATTGAATGCCATATTGTGAAATATTCCCACTTTATTTAAAGCTTTTTTTTCTGATCATACATTAAGAAGTTCTTAAGACCAAATAGGCCTTCTGTATCCAACACAGAACAGACATGACCTGCCAGAGAAACATCATTGTGAGCTTGACTACTAGTAGTTATTTATAAGAACGGCAATTGCATTTGCTTGACATTCTAGATCCCTATCCATACAACGATCTCTTGAAAGTATTTAGATAATTCATACTGAAATGTTTTTCTTTCAGTTTTTCCACAGCCAAAGTTATTTCCCCCTCCCAGTCAGCTTCAACAAGTCTTGGCTGAATTTAAGCTGAATGTGAACATCTAACTTTCACGCAACTTGTCAATAAAATATAAATTTTTTTTTAGGCATTTAGATTTCTTTATACACATTAAGAGATGATTAGCTGGAATTCTTTAAAATTAAACCTACTCATGCACAATATCCAGGTTTTCATGAATCCACACTTCCTGCATCTCTAAAGATATGAATGCTGAGCATTGTATTTTATTCATTTGAACACATAACATACATTGAAATTTTAGCTGTAATAAAGGCACCTTCACAGCTCTATTTTGTTCTGCTATATTCAGGTTCTGCTCCCCTCCCTGTGTCTATCAGCATGGTAATGAGACCTGCAGTGAGCCACAGCCCAATTAAATTCCTAAAAACTTGGCAAGTACTGAGAAATCTAAATAAACTACCTGGTAGGCTTGAGAGGACTAACATTCCTCAGTTTGCACTGCTACAACTCAATAAAATAGATCCAAAAGATCCAGCCATGTTTTCAAGACGTTTTCTGGCACGTAACCAATTTTCTAGCTATTGAGAAACACACCTACCAGAACACATGCTAGTTTTGATGTTTCCCATAGTCAGCATTCCGTGAAAGAATACATGCAAACTACATGTGATGCAAAAAATAAGCTTAACAATAATTAAGAGTATCTTAGGTAGTTGAGGGGAAAAAACTGAAAGTTTCTGCAACTATTCAGTCACCAGGTGTACTTTCAAGCACGTAGGCAAATAAGTGATAAATTACATTTTTTCACTGGATGATGAGAAATTACACAATTTGATATTTAATTTCTGTTAAAACTTCAAATAGTACCTATACTATGCACATATATATTACTAAATTTAAATATAATTAGGCTGCATTCTCGTATCAGTCAATTGAAGATCAATAATCAGCTCACCCAAAGAATAATAAAAGGCAGAGCAGTGGAAAAGAACATTCATTAACTGTCTTCACTCCCACAAGGTCTAGGAAAAAATATATGGCTTGCAAAATTCCCTGAGGGCTAACAAATTAGGGCTCATGTTTAACAAAATTCCTAAACTATATGTTAACAGGAACAGGTTTCTCATACAAAACCTCATCGTTTCTTTCAGCTGCTTCCTCTTCCTAACAAAAGTTGATTTGAATTTTTGAATTTTTGTTGATTAAAACTAGGAGAGTTCTTATCTAAACCTCCTCCTGGCTCACACTGTTGAATCATCTGGAACTACACAAAAGAGAGCTAAATGTCATTAATACACTACACAACCCTCACAGCTTGTGCCTCATTAATAATAATTCAGACTACCTTATATACTTCAACATAGCAGTGCAACTTTTCTTTTTGTGTGTGTTCAAGAGAACAAGACCAGAAAAATTAGGGTTTTTTTAGATATTGAAACCTTCAGTGTGCAAGTGAATGCGAACCATCCAAATACAGATCACCTATTTCTGCTAGTTAAGTGCACACACCAGGACACCATTTCAAAGGCGACATATCCAATCTGCAGAAGCAGCAATGTGGACATTAGGCTGATTGCAGTCCAACACACTTTTCACTTCTCAAGGTAGTGTAGAGGCAGAATGAAAGGAAGGTAAGTTATTGTTTGTTGCTACATGGTTTTTCTGCTGCTGCTTTTGAACGTAACTCTAACTTTGTTGTGGTATATTTTGTTTCTGTTTTTTCGCATATCATGGTTCAAATCACATACTTCAAGAGGTTTTTTTTTAGCAAGATCTATGGCAACTAGATCTCCATTAGATAACTACCTTATAAATTACATCCAAGAATTTCCTCACAACTGAATGAGCCTTGTGTAATTGTATGTGCATATTTTCACCCAACAACTACTGAACTTGACATCTGTTATTTTACAAAGAACTTGAAATATACTAACCACCCAAAAGGTTCAAAAATACCAGTGGCCAAGAAGAGCAGACCAATTAATGCCCCCATTAAGGGTAAAGTTGTGGTTTGAAGTCCCAAAGAACAGTGTAAGTGATAGCACCACAGCCAAAAGTGTTAGCTGTGAGAAGACTGTCTCAGTTCACTGTTTCTTCAAAGAATCAAACCTCAAAACACAAAAGAGTTAATGCTGTTGGCTGAAGAATTGCCGCTGTAAAATAAAACTTTTAAATAAATACCACAGGTTTTCTGAATGCAAGTTAAAATCTGCATAAGTGACACAAGAAGCAAGGAGCATATATGGTCACTCGACAGAGGCACTCATTCTTAATGATTTTTGCCAATTTTGGCTGCAAATGTGTAAATTATTTACTTCATACAATGTTGGGTACAAAACAGCATCTACAAAACGTTATTATGGACAAAATAAATAATACAGTTGGCATTTTTGAACCACCATAATATTTCCCAAAATAACAAGGTAAGAAACTAAAATGCAATCCTCTATGTGTACACAGATTTAAAGTGGCACAGGCTCCTTTCGGCTAGGAATTAATCCAAACTGTCCTAGAGAAACTTGCTACACAACAAAACAGCTCAAAATATCTCCTCTGGACAATAAAAAAGCCACCCTTCTTACAGGAGATAAGAGAAGACACTAGTTTTTTCTTGCGTTGAGATTCAGGACAGATAAATGTAGAAAAGTTCAAAATTACTGTAAAGGAATATATTCGTCTCTTCTTCACTGAAATTCCTCAAATTTCTTCTTTCTCCCTTAATTTGAGCTTAGCATTAAATATAAACAGCTTGCTCTCAAAGAACAATTACTTTCAATAGTGTTATAAACACAAATATGATTGACAGGAAGGAGATCCAATGAAACGACGTTTATCCTAAAGAGAAACTCAGCCTGTTCCCACTCAATTCCTTTGTCATTTGCTTAGCATTCAGAAATTAAGAAAAAAGCTAAAAGGAGAAACTTAGAGAAACACAGAAATTTACACTTACAAAAGCAAAAAATACAAGAGCAAAAGGACTCAACCCAACCACTTCTGATGTATTAAAACATACAACCACAACTGTTCTGCAGCTTAAAATTGATGCTCAGAATGTCAGGAAGGGTATTTCCAGAAGGGAAACATCTAGAGAAACAGAACATCACTTTCTCTCTTGACCTGTCAGGACCATTTTGCACATTTTTAAAATGAAAACAAAGGTTTATGAAGCAAGAGGAAAAGTGAAAGTAAAAGATATACCTCACAGTCTGTGACTTTACAAACTGCATCATCACCTAACATCATCTATAGCAAAAGAACACAAGAATGACCTGACTCTAGCCTGAGCTGCCAACTTGCATTTTAGTCATGCTGAAAACAAGTCAAGAAGAAACGGAACATTATGTACAGAAAGTTATTGACTTTAGAACAGGGTGGCAGAGAATAATTCAGGTTCTCAGTGGGAATTATATGCCTAATTGGAAACATAAGCAGGAACATGGTTGTCACAAAGTGAAAGTAGCACCCCAAGAAACAGGACGATCATATGGCAGGAGTTTCATTCTATGCTGCATTTAGCACTGTAATTTAATTCCCGTGGGTACCAATGGTGAGATTGCCTTTGAACAAGCTTATGCAACTAAAGCACCCGAGGTGGTTTAATGACTTTGCACCACCACCAAAATAAAGTATTTTTCCATGTTGGCATCAAAGAAAGAACTACTGATTCATATTCGCAAACAGAAATGTTTGTTACTGAGAGGAAGAAAAAAAAAGCACCTTCTGACAGAACTTTTGAAATTATGGATTGAGTCCTGCCTGTTCAGTCAGTCCTCTCCAAAACTTCAGTATCTCAGCCACAAATCAAATCAAATCAAATCAATTACTCAATGTTTCCAGCATATGCTAGCTAGACTTGCATTCTGCCTAACAGCACAAATGATACCAAAACTGATTTGTTTGCTCAGTTCTCACAGGTATTTTCTAAAGGACAGGATGAAAGAAGTATAAATAATACATAATACATAATAATACGGACTAATACATAAGCAGCTAATTGTTTCTAGTATTAGATCTACACCTCATAAGCAAAAAAAAGACCTGCAGGTCCTTTCCGGTGGACACCAACTTGAACATGAGCCAACAATGTGCCCTGGTGGCAGAGGAGGGTAAGGGTATCCTGGACTGCATTAGGAAGAGTCTTGCTAGCAGTTCAAGGGAGGTGATCATTCCCCTCTCCTCAGCACTGATGAGGCCAAACCTGGAGTGCAATAGCCAGTTCTGGGCTCCCCAGTACCAGAGAGACACCCAGTTCTGGAACGTGTCACCAAGTGTGTCCCATGACAGAAGGGAGTATTGGAGACAATTCAGAAAACAACTGCATCATAATTTAAAGGACTGAAAAACATAACTTGAGAGTCCCCAAAGAAAGTTGTCAAAAAGCAACCGAGCCACACCTAAGCATTTAGTTAAACAACAAAAAGTTGATACCAGAAGACAGACAATTCTGCCTTTGATTTTGCAGACCAATGTGTAAAATGATACAAATGCTAAAAGTCAAAAACAAAACTAGACACATTTAGCAGCAAGGCTATTCATCATGTTTTACTTGGTTTAAAGACTGCAAGGATAATTAAACACCTAAACAAGATCAAGTCTAAGGGTTTTTTGTTTGGGTTGTTTGTCCTGTTTTTAAATTAAGGGAACATTTCTTAGCAAGACTGCCCCACTCCTTAAAAGTTAAAGGCACAATTTTTGGACAAGAATTGAATTTCAAGAACTCCAATGTTCAAAATGACATCTCATTAAGTTCCCTTAAAGATCTCTGAAAACTGTTATCCACAATCTTTACTGCAGTTACGATCAGGCTCTGATAAGTGCAGTACGATATAGGACATTCCAGAGATTCTCTACAACAAGCATAGGAAACCAAAGAATTCCAGTTGGTTTTGGAAAGAAATCCTGCATTTTGTGAAGACAATGCCATGTTATTTGCCCAAAGAAAACAGCATTGCAATGTATTTCTTCCTTTAAAAGATGGCCACTTGCAACACTTTTTCCTACTGATCTCCAAGAATCTAAACTTAGACATGATAGATATGTTCTACATTTGTCACATCATCTTCTTTAATGAGGAGATGAAAAGTTTTGAAACTTATTTTAGAGAACCTAGATAATCTCAAATTAAGTAAAATAGAAATATGTGATAGCTGTGATCTCAAGTTGATGTTTTGTGTAAGATCTTGCTTGTTTCCCCTAACTTTCCCCACAGCATGATCTCTTTTCTACTCATGCTTAGAAGAGTAGGAAGTGTGTTCTGGAAGGAAGTGTGCTTCTTCCATTTACTACAGAGAAATTACAGAGATAAGCTGAAGAAATGACAAAATGCAAAAATTATTGTACCTATAGTGCTTTTGCTACAGTTAAATTTATACCATTTTCTATCACATAGACAATAATTATAAAATCATCATTTCAAATCAGCGTATCAAAAATTCAGAAAAATAATTACTGTACAAGACCAAAGAAAAATGGGTAAAGACTGAGTTTTCTTAAGTGGTACTTACACCAAGAGCAGCTTGGTAGGTAACTTCTGATGGGAAGGTAAATGAAGGCCCTGTTGTGACTGGGCTGCTCGGGGGTGGAGTCACAATTAGCCCCGTAGTACCAATATGAACCTGTGAAAGAGCAGAGTCAGTTCTGTGTAGCATAATAAGAGCTGGTTTTGACACAGCTGTAACCTTCATGGTCAAAATCACCAGTGCTCTACTACCTGTAACCTTAAAATACAGCTAATTTTTTCTTAGAGACTCACACAAACAGGACTGGATCACACTGATCACTTTTTTTTCCCCACTCCCTGACATTTCTGAAACCTTGGAGATATATTAAATCAGCAGTGTGAAACACACTTTTACCAATGTCAGTTTTTTTTCCCATAACAGGCTGTCAGATCCCAAAGATGTGCAAATAAAGCAGATTTGCTAGCTCATGTGGAACACCACCAATACTTGTTAGGCTCCATTACTCTCTCTTTTCCCAAAGTGTAATCAGTATGTGAAACAGCCAACTGTTCATGAAGTACTAAACCAATAATAAAAGTCAGATAAATATTTCTACTTATCACAACCAGATTAATATGGTACATTCCTTGAATACATGTAATCTTCAAGCTGAATATTTTACTTTTACTAGCATGCACTTTATTAATATTCATTATTATATTCAATTCAGAAAAAAAATTTCAAGAAATCAAATCACTCCAGTTTCTAGTTTCCACAATTTAATAAAAATCTTTGTGGCACTTTAGAAAATAACAACTGTGGAAAAAAAACTAGCCTACAAGACCAAAAATATTTAGTATCATTATATTAGAAGTGCTATAAAATATTTTCCTTACATGTTGTCAAGCTGGAAGATAAGTGTTGTGAAAGCATATGTTTAATATTAATTACAAATAATTACTAATTTGAAATAGGTAAACTCACAAGATCAGAAGCCTTTACGGTTATAGTTGATTTCATGCGAATTACCTGAGAAGGGGCACTACAGGAAAGTCCTGTCAGCTCACTTATGCGGGCTGCTGCAGTTGGGTTGCTGGAGCTGATGAGGACAGGAGGACTAATTTCCATTGAGTGGCGGTTCTGAGAAGACTGTGAAGCCTTGTTGGACATGGTGAGGGAGGTAAAAGAGTGTCGTTTTTTGGTGTTTTTCTTAGTATCTGTGTGCTTTTGGGTTGAATTGTTGTGGGCTGCCCCAGAGGTACCTTCTCCAGAGTCACCGGCAGAACCTGAGGGCTTGTCCAATTCTATCAACTGTTTGGCTGCTGTGTTAAACTACAAAAAACCAGAAAAACATTAGTATTTTTTTATTTATAAAAATCAGCTGAATGTAACAACAAAATCTATTTTTCTTTCATTAATAATATAATAGAATTTAAACCATTAACTTAAAACTGTGACATACCGACCTAGTCTACACATTAGTCATTACAGAGTTACAAATCATTCACTGCAAATTCAACACACACTCTTGGGCTGGTGTGGACTACCCATCAGAGGTAAAATTTCAATCAACAAAGGACATAATGGTGCAGTCCAGATATTAATTCAGCAATATCCACTGCCTGTGTCATCTAGAATTCAGGCTAAATCATAGCAGTCCCCTTGGATCTTAGAATATAAAAATCTATGTTAAAAATATTTTGAATTATGCCTTTTTTTGTTTTGATTGTATGACATAAGCCCACACTTTTGCATGTGGGCTCTTGAAGGTATTCTTCCTTGTACCCCTTGGTATTTGTGCATATCCTTAACACTACCAGCAGTAAAAATCCAGGCTTCCTAAATGTGGGTTTAAGAATGTAGTAGGACAGACTAAATAGCCAGCTGTATCACTGTACTGCCTGACAATTGGAACCAATACAGGCATAAGATGGCATAAGTATAAAAGAAATGAATATGGGCAATTTTGTGGAAATACCTTTTCAAAATGCAGAGGCAGCATCTCTGTGCCTAAGAACCCTCTAATGGATTTTCTTTTTTGTAAGCTTTGCTAATGAATTTGTGTTCACAATGAGATTTTCTATCTGCTGATTTGTTACAACAATACTACATAAAGTGCAAACAAATCCTTCTTTTCCAATAAAGAAATGTGGAATCCCACACATTTTCTTAGTACAATGAAATGCAAGCTATGTAATGGTGGGGGAGGAGGGGGAACCAACAAACAATCCCTCCTACATTTTTCATATACCCTTTAGTTTCAGAAAATCTTACCTATATTTCAGAGCTATTAGAAATAATAATGTGAGTGCTCTCATTTATTCATAAGCTGAAGTAACACCAGAACCAGTTTTCTGAATATGTACCATTAAATATGAATACTGTTACTTGGACAAGCACAGCTGATTTTGAAGAAGGGAAAAATATTTTCTGAAGAACATCAGGATGAAAGAATGAAAATCAGTCACTATGGAATTACTATTTCTATTTTTCAGCATATTGTTTATTCGATGTATTTTACACATTTTCTCACGTCTTGAGATACCTACTACGTTCATGAGGAGTTTTAAAGTAGTATTTTACCCCACCAAAACTTTACTAGACAAATAACAAACCATTAATCATGATAGCATCAACACTGATTTAAGTACAGCTCCCAGAAATTACTAGCTTATATTCTGAACACAAGTAGATTATATAAAGTAGTGTAAAAGAACAAAGACTTCTTTTGATATAAAAAAGGTTTTCAAATGGTATTTGAAAGGTATGATCTGGAAGGAAATGTCATGCATATACAGAAAAAAAAGACAAAATTCAGAACCAGAACTACTGTAACAATGAGGAGTTGACATAAAAACCTTTTAGGGAAGAGGAAAAACTACACAGAACATACTGCAATGGAGAAGGAGCATAATGGGGGATTTGAAAAAGGATATGATGATGAGAACATAGAATTTTTTTCCTAAATGTTCTTACTGTTGGTTCTTTAGAAGGCTGCTGGAGAGAACAGAATCCTAGAATGGTTTGGGCTGGAAGGGACCTTAAAGGTCATCTAGTTCCAACTCCTCTGCAATGGACAGGAACACCTTGCACTAGACGAGGTTGCCCCATACAACTTGGCCTTGAACACCTCCAGGGATTGGGCATCCACAGCTTGTCTGGGCAACCTGTTCCAGTGTCTCACCACCCTCACAGTAGAGAATTTCTTCCTAATATCTGATCTAAACACACTCTATTTCAGTTTGAATCCATTTCCCCTTGTCCTGTCACTACATGGTCTTGTAAAAAGTCCCTCTCCACCTTTCTTGGAAGAAGGAAGGATAGGAGAAGACAATGTCAGAGCAGTAAACAATGTTAAGAAAAAGGTGGATGCTAGATTTTCCTTCCTGTTAATACTGGAGATGGATCATATGAATAAAACAATCTCGTATTGCTTGCGTAGCACGGAAGATATAATCACACAGTTTTCTCCAAAGAGGATTGTTTAAAAATGATTACTGAATTTAAAATTTAGAGCAAACATACTTTTAACAGAGCAGAGAAAACAGTATTTTCTTATAAAACACTGATGTGAGGCTGAAGGATATAAAGCAAGTAGAATATGAGACCAAAAAAGCCTACTCTGCTGTTTGGCCCGTCAGGGTCCTTATTCGTCATCATGGAAGAACATGCAGGCTATTCAAAGACTAATAATTTTGTGTATTTTGTACATTTTAATTTTTCCCATTCATATTGAAATTCTTCATGTCCTTCCTGAGAATCTGTGTATTCCATACTGTCTGATACAACAGCTGCAATCATTTCTATTCTTATCTAATGTACTTCCTTATTAGCAAAGAGCCTGTTCACAAATTATGGAGATCAGGGAAAGAAAAGCAGTACTTATTTCTCAAACAAGAACTACCTAATTGAAAAAGGTAAGGGATCACCAGGAATAAAAAGCAAAACCAAAAGCCACTTTGGTAACAGCACCCTGAAGTATGTGTTACACCTAATTATGTTTGTTTGTCTCTTAAAGATATCACTGCCTACAGAATCTGATTATTCTATTCAGGGAGAAACCTATTAGGGAAACGTTAAGGCTTCCCCTTGGGATCGATTTAAGACTGATTCAAATATAAGCAGCATACTAAGTTTTCCTATGCAGAGAAGAAAGTACAGGACAGTTGCATGAACCTGAAGATGGAAGGGAACTGATTACTGGCCTTCACTCAGAAGTAATCTAAGGAGAACAATAGCAGCAGAGTATTTTGTAGAGTGGAGTTTACTTTTTCCTTGAGAAGAGAAATTAAGAACTTGCATGCATTCTCTAATGACATGACCAGCAGACATTCAAGGTCACCAAAGGAACGCATCCAAGTCATGCTATGAAGTCTTTCATATGGCATTCCTCTCTGCAACAAATCCCCATGTATCTAGACCCATATTTGCTACATCAGTTTTTTTCCAAGCAGATGTGTTTTCCCTGAAGCTTCTTTTCTTTCACTTTTACAACTTCTATAAAAACTTTTGTGGCGGTTTGGTTTTTTTGTTTGTTTTTTTTTGTTTTGTTTTGGGTTGGGTTTTGTGGGTTTGGTTTGGGGTTTTTTTTGTTTGTTTGTTTTCTTTTTTCCCCATTCAACAAAATCTTTGCTGTAACGGGGAGCCTGGAATCCGACTGTCCTTCCCACCAAAGCCCAGGAAATGTTCCAAATGGGGCAAGACTGAGGTGGCTGACTGAGCCATGTCTCAGTGCTGTAGCATGGGTTGAGGACAGCAGATAGCTTTCCATCTCCTGGCAGCCATCTGGAGAAATTATCAAGGACACTACCATGCAAGACCTATTTCAAAGTCTTTTGTAGTTGTGCTTTGCTATACTTATTTTGAAAGTTAATTCAGGTGTTCTTCACTCAAACAAAGGTAGTTAGAATTAAAATACAACTTACTGAAATGAAAGGGAAGCACCATCTTCTTTCTCAAATGATCTTTCAATTCACGTTCATCCAAAGTTTTTACTTGTGCAATTTATCACTTCACCTTACATCAGGGAGTTATTTTTCCACATAACCAACATTTTTAGTCAAATTACAATTTTTAGACACTTTCACATATATTTGGAAACAAAAAAGTAGAATGTAAGTGAAACTAAGGAAAATGTTGTCCTTATCTGATGTTATTATTTAAGCTAAGCATCAACCTGGAGGACAAATGACATCTAAGAAACCTACATTCAGCTTTGCAATTAAAGTTTCAGAACAAATATATTTTGTCCAAACCAGTGGAAGAATCATTTCTCATACAGATTCTTGAACAGATCACAATCATGAGCAAAGCCGAATTTATATTAATTTTTGAAACAAATTAAGTACTCTGTATTGCACATTCTGGCATAAGAAACAACAGTTACGTTTTGCATAAGTTTTCTGTTTTAAGTTTCAAGCAGGCAGAACAGTCAAAAAGTAAGGGAAAGTTTCCATAAAAGGTTTTATGTTATATTTCTGTGTACAAAAGTCTGATATTTTTCTAAGCATATTAAAAATCAGATTATATCATCTAAAAGTGATAGACAAAGTTGAGCCTAGTAAGTACATCAAAAAGACAATCCTAGAAAGCCAGCCCAAAAAACAATCTGAAGTGCACAGACACAATAAAAAGTTATCTTTTGAAATAAAATAGTAAGTGAAAGACATAAGAGGTCAGATTAGCAAATACTGAATCATAAAACGTTCCTCCAGGCAAAATTTGTCCTCAAATACAATCAGAGATTTTCATGGACTTCAGCATTATCTAAAATTTTACCCTGTGACCTCACTGTGCAAGAAATACCACAATTATTACACCTATACTATTACTGCCTATATACAGCTATATCGCAGCTTACACTAATTTTACAGTTAATGACTTCAGAAAATCTCTAGCAAATGCAGCTACTAATTCACATTTTTAAACAAAAGTATGTGGACTAATATACACAAGGCAAAAGATGTCTGTCATTATGACCAAAACAGACAGTGATTAGAGGACTTGGAAATACAATGAAAAGTACCACATAAAAATCCTTCAAAAATATGAATTACTTCTCATCTTCAGTGTCTTTCATAACATAGGTAAGAATGGTTAGCTATACCTGTTTGTATCAACTGTCTGTATATTTTACAGAACAAGAGTTATATACTTTCAGAAATCAGGTATTTCAAAAATACACTGAAAAAACCCCACCTATTTGATTTCAAGTATCTCTTTGGGTATAATCTATCAGTCCAGACTTCTCATACCACTTTAGTGGGGATTTGAGAGCAGGTACTCAAGTGTTGGTGTCTGTTCTAAAAGGGTTAATTGAAAATATATTTTCTTAGTTGATGGAATCAGTATGAAAACAATAACATTGAAATACATTTTGTGACTATCATTTTTACTTTTTTTTTCAAGACTGTATCTTCATTTTGTAAACTTTTATGAGGTAGGGATGTAGTTGTTAGCTAAATAGTTAGCCCAAGAGCCAGCCCTAGGAAAGGGCTTCTTCTAACTCAGCTAAGTAATTTAGTTTGAAAAAACACTACAAAAAGCTTTAGTGGCTGAACTCAAGGGGCAGTTAATTACAAGAAGCCAGGAAAGAACACCCAAAGGCAAGAAATTGTTAAACTGGCTTAAACTTCTTAAACTGCAGACAAAATTGCACTAAGCAAGCTGAAACATTTTTGGTCTTGTTTATACAGTCACATGAAATCTGCTATCCCCGGCATCCAGATCCTAACATCAAACAATAAAAATAAATATATATCTTTGCCCTTTTAAAAATAATAAATTCTATGTTGGTAGAAAGCAGTAATGTTTTTTGAGGTTCCCACCTCATCATGGCATTCAGAAATTGAATTAATAAAACCTGACTTGATTCTTAGTACAGTTACACATTTCTTCTGTGACCTGAAGCACGTATTTCTCATTCCATAGGTAATGGGAAAATACTTTTTCCTTTCATCATTCTGTCTCATTTATTTAAATAAAATACTGTCTGTGCAGGAAGTGTATCCTATCAAGTATCCACAGAAGAATTACCTACCACAAAAGGACAACACTATCCCAAACCTCTGTATCTTTCTGTAATGCAATTTTGAATAATCATTGTTGCAGCTGTACACACTGCTCCTAATCATTGATGTCTTCATATATAGAAGATACAGCTTTCAACACTTAAAACTGAAAAAGTTGGGGAAATTTTCTCAACTGCTACCTCTTTGTGTAAATTGCTGTATTCCTGAAATGCACGAAGATACAGAAGCTTTCGCATACAACTGTGTTGGACGTAAAAGCCAATCCTTTACCTACTGAACAACAGCCTGTATTCTTTGGCTTCCTAGTTGTGCTAATTTGGTTTCGAGAGGCAGGTATTAGGGACAGTGCAAAGCTTACAATTTCTCTGATTTGCTGACTAATTTCATTTTATGGCTAATTGTGGTTTGTGATTGACTGCATGGCTCCAGTATTAACAAGAGAACATACTGACTGCCTCCAAGTGCTCTCATTTCAATTCCATTCAATGAAAATAGGTATCAAATAGCTAAGTGAAAATCACTGGTTCAACTGCTGAGATCATTAACTCTCCCAAAGAGTACTTTAGGTCTAAGATTATTTATATCTCAGGTTATTTTAGAATCATGACCAGTAGTGATTATTTTTCTTCTCAGAAAATTAAATACACAGTGGGTACAACCTTATTGAGGACTTAGCTTTACTCACCTCAACATATGAAATCGGAAATATTCCTATTTTGTCAGCCAGCATTCCTTCAGCCCAGTTTTCATCCACACGGCGAATTACAGTCAGAACATCATCCTGTGTGAACATGCAGTGATTATGTCTCCCAGCTCTAATTTAACTTCTAATTTAATTTTCTTCCATAACAGAGGGGTAATCAGAGAAGGCAGTACACGGACAAGAACCACAAGGAAGGCACTTTGTAACAGGACCATGCCACTTTTCGGGTTGAAGTCAGTTCAAGCTGTTCCTTTTCATATTTTGTCAGAGTTCAACTAACTGTCGACATCTCAGCAATCTGACTTTGTCCACAGTGCCAGACTTCCTGTTGTGTTCAGTCCATATAACTCATCAGCCCCCCTTTAAGTCCTTAGCATTCATCAACAAAACCACAATCCTTTTCCTTCTCAACTGACTCATTACTTAATCTTCCCTAGATGTTGCTTTTCTACTTAAGTACTTAAGAACATTGGTAAGTTATATGACTTCTTTCACATCTACAGTTTGAGTGTTTCTTTAGAAGATGGAATGCTTTTAATTTGTAACATAGGTTATTTCTCATAAATTAAGAACATCACTACTTCAATTATGAAAAATTGCATTCTCAGAAATAAAACCTCAGAGAAATTATATGTAATTTAAAAAGAGAAGGCAAAACTAATCAACATAGGAGAAATACTTGCAGAATTACTTGCCCTTTTCATATTTGTGCAGCTCCATTAAAAAACGCAGACAAGACTATAAAACAGTTGTATTATTTCTTATCCAAGTAAATGAAATTATTAAAATAAAATAGCAACTGTTTCTCTTTTTACCTTTGCAAATGGTAAACAGTCTTTATCTGCTTCCTTGTCTTTTACTTCAAAGTCATAAAGTGCTATGCACTGAGGCGGAGGTTGAGGTAAAGGTTTAATAATCTGAACGAAATTGGTAGGAAAAAAGCCATGGATGCCGTTGACTTCTCCATGATACCAATTTTCATCCACCTGTCGACGTAAAATGATGATGTCTCCTTTACTGAATTTAAGATCTCCAGGTTCTTTTCCCTCGTAGTTATACAATGCTTTGGCACATGGTAACTGAGGCACACCCTAAAGTAGAAGCAAAAAAATAATATATCACTAGAATTTCATAAGCATTATTAAACAGATTTTTTTTTTTTGACTGAATAAAAACACATAAAACTGCAAAGTAAAATTACACACAATAAAAATATTTCATTGCAACAATTCTACTGATTTTACCCAAACATGTAGGAAGAGCTTCGGTTTTACAGTCTTAACATCCCCTAGATTTCATGATGATTTTTAATACTGCTACAATATTGCTAGGCATAAGAAAGGCAAAAATCCCTAATACTTTAACCCTCATGTACTAACTCACTAAGCTTAAACTTTAAAAACAAACCCAAGCAAACCAAACAAACTGGAAAGCAAACTGATCACTTGAGAGATTTGACAGAAAAATGCTGGAAGAAAATACAGCACTAGAAGAACAAATTTGCTGTAAGACCTTTAAGGCATTTTTCCTGTCTGACTTCCTTATTGTCATCCTTACCTTATTTACTTCATGGGCAGAGAATGCTAAGGATGAGGACATAACAGAGGAGCCTTCCAACTTGAAAAATAAATCTCACTCTATTAAAGGTGAGAAATTTCATCCTGGAGCAACTCTTGTAATTCCATTATTTAGCATGGCTAAAAAGAATTACTGGAAAAGATCTGTTGAAGGTGTGTATTCCTGGGTTTCCTTCACTTGATTCCTCCATAATATCTGACAACTATAGGTCCTTGGTACTGGTCTTGAATGTATGTCAGAAGGATTACAATTAATACTGTCACCCTCCCTTAGGTACATGGCAAGTATTATTTTTTAATTGCTCAGTCTGCACCTCCAGATTTTGCAGGAGTGAGCCATAAAACTCTACAACTCTAATGTTACAGATGCTGCCTTCAGAACCCTCTTTTCTCTCCTACTTCAAATACCTAGAGGGGTCTCACCCCCTTAATGATGCGAACAGCAGTAACCTGCATTACTAATACAGTCTTTCCAAAGCAAAGGCAGCACTTATAGTCACACAGATCATGGTATTTCACATCTTTGACGCCAATCCTTATGGAAAAGGCAAGCTTTAGTGAATGCTGGTGATATTATTCACCACATCTACCCCATGGTATGTCTCTAAAGTCTTCTAACAGTTCAGATTGTAAACTGGAGTTGCGCATGCAATATGTCAAGAAGTACATACACAATGCAAGGAAATTCTCAGAAGGAATTATCACTTTTCGTCTGTCCCACTGGGCAGAAGAGAGTGTGATAATTCATTTCACATTTAACACTTAAAATTTTATCTTTCAATGTAACCCAATTTGTTTGGACATGTTTAATTTTTGTGCATGTATATTAATAATGTCGCGAATGGAAAAATAATATCTCAAAGATTAGCTTATTTAATTATTTTTAATATAACAAACTGTCAAAGGAAAACCCTACATATATAAAGGTACAGAGGAGTATGATTTACATATGAATACAGGCAAATAACAGGTCATTCTATTGCATCCAGGATCAGCATGAAAAATATTTTATTAGCAGGATCCATGCAATTGTTCACAGTTGGTGATCTTCATACTGCAGCAAAAAATATTTTTCTTCATGATCACACTTAATTGCATCAGCGCACAATGTGCACACTACTGGCATGCTCTGTACAAACCTGGATAGAGAAAAAAACACCAACTAGAGACTTTGTGGGCCTCAACTGTCTGAGAGGAAAATTAATGGTCACAATGAAAGAACTGAAAAATAATATACATATGTATTTTTTAGTCTTATGTGGTCTCTGTGGAGCAAACAGAATGAGGGAAGCAATCAGTCTAGATGGAATGAGAAAAAGTACAGAGAGAGAACTGTGGGGGAGAGGAAGCAAAAAGAAACACCTCTAGGTAAGAGAAGACATACCATTTGTTTAACCCTTTCCACCACAATAACAAACAAAGAAAAATTAATGCCCTTCAGTGATTACAAGCCAAGAATTACTTGGTAGAAAGAGGGCCCCAAGCGATTATGGCTCTACAGGGCACATGCATCTCTCTTGCACTGGAGGTGATAGCTTGACTACTCCCAGGAACTCCCCGTTGTCTTGGGAGAAGGATTTCTATGTCCCCATACTGAGGAATAACCTTTAGATTAGCAGTGTATAAAGTACAGTTGGAAAAAAAATCATGTTGAAGTGATCAAACTCATCAATTAGTCATCATTTAATTGTTAGAACTCTATATTGCATTTATGCAGTTTATCACAAAGCCTTCCATGAACAATTCTGCATTCAAATGTACAAACATCTGCTTATGTTTTATAGAAACTTCCTTTCCCAGTGTATAGGTTGAGTTTCTGCAAAGCTTGTTTCCCACATTAAATAGAAATGGTTCCAGTCCATAATTTCTAACAGAACGAAGTTCAACAAAACACACAGTTCCCAGCTGGACTGCCAGGGATTAAAGAGAAATAGTTAAATGACTCAGAGGAGAAGTGAATGCCTTTTCCTTCTGTCCCAGGGGGAGAGGGACGTGAGGAGGGGCGGGTGCAATGGGGAGTGTGGTTCTCAGGGGTACAGTACCAAGAGCCCCCAGGCACCATGCTCACATCCCTCCTCCTCTGCACAACCTGGGAGCTGCAGCTCATGGCCGGCGCCTCCGGGCCTTGTGGTTAGCAGCCTTGGGCAGCTCCGTCCCCCCTTCTGCCCCTCCGGCTGTTCACCAGGAGACATGGCCACAAGGATACGCCGAGCCAGAGTTTACATTTTGCTCCATGTCTCTCACTTGGCTAAGCATGAAAGGAAGGCTTTGGAAGAAAAACTCTGCAGCCTACCCTCAGGTTTACAGCTGCCGCTTACCCTGCCAGCAGCAGCAGCAGCAACAACAACAACAACAACAAAACCCAGACAAAAAACATTTTAGGAAATTAAAATACAAAACTCAGAAAGACTCCACGCAAAATAGGTTTCTTAGAATTATTTCCTTAGTCCGTATGCAAAATTCTTATGCAAAAATATCTGAACTTCTAATGCTACTGCATTTTACAAACCATTTAAATTCATTTTTAGCTAAGGTATGGATATACATACATTTCACATGTCAGATTCCTTTAAAGAAAATAATATATGATGACATCAAAACAAATGGCTTAACAAGAATAAGAAAGAATGCATATACATTCATATATACGAGGCTCAAGTTCCTTAGATTTCTTCTCCTTACTCAGATATTTTGTCTTAGAAACATATAGAACTCACAATTTTGGTCTTTGGATTTATACTTTGTATTCAGTCACCTTATTTCGAACTTTTTTTAGTGGACAATATGCAACTGTATGTATTTTTCATAAGCTCAAGCCAAGAGAAACTCATGCCTGCACAGAAACACAAGATCTGATTTCCTTTAAAAAGGAGTTTCAGTGGCAGAAACCCAAACGTAAATATGCTTACACTGGCATAAAACAGTGTTCATTCTATAACTTATTGCACTTGGAGAACCAGCATAAGCTAAAGTAGCAAAAATAGTTAAACCCCTCTAAAGGAAATGAATGGAACAGATACTGGGACATCTGTATCTCTGTTTCCTTCCAAGCCTCCCCAGACACGGTGCTGGTGGTTGTCACTTCCACAAGCAAGCAAGGCATTCCCTGTTCTCGGGCTGCAAGACTAGGAAGTGGCCTAGGCTGCCTTGTAAGCCAGTTCAATTTATCCAGAATATCTACGCTGCTTTCATCTGTCTGAGGTTCTTAGACACTGAGTGTCTTCAAGAGGCCAGGAAATCCTCTTTTTATAGAAGTACTGTTTATGTTAGTAGTAAGACAGACAAAAACAGCTTTCTGAAACTGTGTACATGGACAACCAAAGCTCTATCAGCCTTCAAAAAAAGCCAGCCTGCTCAGACACTTCAGCAGCAGTTTCTAAGCCTACCTTTTTTAACAAAACCCCTAAAAACTGGAAGTTACTATCCTTTTGATCCGTGTTGTAAGAGGATTTTTAATAACCATCAGTTACTTGCGCTTTTCTTACAGGGAAAGACAGAAAATTGATTTTTCTTCACATACATTTTTATTTTCTTTCCATGCAGTTTCTAAATCAAACCAGTCACACCAATAACCAGGACAAGATGAAAACCAGTCACAAAAAATCTCAATTTACATAGCAATTGAAAGTACAGCAAGTCTGGTGCTACAGGGGTACGTTTTCAGTCAACTCTTCCCCCCTACCCCCTAGCAAAGAACCAGTATTGTAAGACATATTTGATTGCCAATGAAAGCTGCCACTGTATAAGGAGAGGAGTTGGTTAATATGCTGCAGTCAAAACTTGTTTGCAAGGCAGATTTGGGTCAAGTGAGTTCTTCACGTGTACATTCTCCAGCAGGTACAGGTATACCCAAGATTTCCTCTTCAGACTCCTAGCCATTCAAACCTTTTGAAGGACAATATTGCTTCTTTTAATATTCTAATCTATTCTCTTTCATATTATTGCTTTCTTGACTCAAATCTTTCAAATGTATCCTTTCCATTATTTTCCTTTCTTGCCTTCTTTGGCCTTTATTAGCTGTCCAGTCCCAAATGCAGGAATATCCCTTTTTGCATTTATATTTTTTTCACGTTTCTTTCATCTTGCTGGCTCCAATAACTATTTTCAAGTCTTAATTTAAAGCCATCTGATCTGTGCAGTTCCATTTTCCTTTGTTTCAGCCTCTTTTGTTCTTTCTGTACTTGCATTTAAATTTTCACATACTTAAAGACATGGAGCTTATGAGAATACTTCACTGAAGACCTTCTGAAACAGCTTATTTAAAAGATGTGTTTCCTTAAGTAGGATTTCCTTCTTAAGGAAGAAAACATGCTCCCCGTGTTAAGGTACAGGTATATTGGACTTGAACAAATTAATGCTCAGTTTTGCAGAACAGACCAACTGAGAGGCGGTAACTTTTGAACTGAAGTCTCCCCAGTTCTTACTGAGTTCCTGAACAACAAAGTGTCTCCAAATCCAAGAACAATGCTAAAAGCTGGTTCCCTGCATCTCATCTGGGGAACAATACAAACAAGGTCAGATTTGTGCAAAGAAAGGCTAACTTGAGTATTATTAATGTGGATCTGACACTAAATTGTTGGTGGAATCCATTTTACATACTACTGCCACCAGAACTCTCTTAGAAGATTGCTGAGGTCATCAGTGCAAATGAAATTATTTCTAGGTAAAGCATCTCTGAGGTTCCTGCTACCTGGATGATAAAAAAGAAAGATTTTTTTTTTATGTCAGTCAAGAGCCTGTATCACATTGCTAGTATACTGTAATAACCATAAAAACAAACCTTTGGTATCATCTGTTATGAATTACTACTGCTCTACTGAATATGGTAAAACAGTCTTTTTTTATATAATAGTGTACTAGATTAAGGAAGTGAGCAGTGTTGGTAAGTATATTCATTTCTACTGGTTTCCGATGATACAGTTGTATTACATGTCATTTTTCTCCACACAGAGACAAAGCAAACAACCAATCATTCAACTTAAAAGAGTAAAAACTTTGTTTTGAAATTCCATAGTCAAATATGGTTATTCACAGATTGGTACAGCTTTTGATTTTAATAAAAATAGGAGAAGTTGAGCATCAAGAGGAAACTAGCTAGCCAGGTTAGCCTGATTAAAGAGATCAGGTTGAAAAGCCATCTGTGTGTAACTTAACCGTAACCTACATAACAACCATCATTTTGAAGAAAGACTACTCTAGGAAAAATTTCAAGGTGCGTGATAAAACCACAATCAAGCCAAAACATTATAGTTTTGGAACACATCATACATTTTGTTATACTTTTGGAAAAGCTGAATTAGTGCAATTACTAAAAATTTTAGGATCTTGACAGATGAAGAAATGGGATTATATTTTTACTATTACTTAATTCAACCAAAGTTAAGAATTCTATAGTAGATCTGCAAAACTTCTCTGCTATTAGCTATTACAGAATACGGTAAATTTTCTCCAGGGCTTGTACGCACTATGTAACACCAGTACTTGCTCTAGATGTAATAGTGTGTGAAATATCAAAATAGTCTTTATTAATTGTCAAGGTTTCAGCCATCTAACGCAGGTTGACATGCCAAGCGTTCCCAGAGCTCTTTGCCTGACTCCTAGGATGACTTTATCAGTTAACTTTGGTCTTCACACCTTGCAGAAAAATTTCAGAGCACAGGCTCAGAGAAACCTGTATTTTATAGCAGAAGGGTAGCAATTTTTATGTGTTCTTTGGAGGCAAACTATCAATGACCTACTTAAAGTAGTCACTTTATTAAAGTCCTTTTTGCTTCCTCTGTCTTAACAACTTTTAGAAGAAAACATTTTGGCATTTTTTCATGTCTGATGTTAAGAAACAAACATAAGGTTATTTCATATAAGTATGAGCAACTCTCTCCCACAAAGTTGTTTTGAAATTAAAAGCTGGAATACAGAAGAATGAAAGGAATTTAAAAATGTTGCCTTAAGGCCTAAGCAGTCAGACTAATAATATGGAAGGTTAGAAAGGGACATTTACAAAGCTTTGCAAAGGCACTTTGCCCAGTCCCTTTCTGTGTAATACCTGTCTTTGTAAAAACTTTTTTTCAAATGAAAAAATGACTGTCTTCAGAATGCTGCCTTCTTTTCTTTGCCTATCCAAAATGGAAAGTTCTCAGCTACTTGCTTTCCCAAGGTTTGTTAACTAAGGAAAATTCCACTGAACTGAGCTTGCAAACTAACAAAACAAGTAAGTAAAAATAGGAAAAAGTGGAGGAGAAAATAATTATATCCTGCACACAGTATGTCTCCAAATATTTTAACTGTATGCACTTGACAAGTTCAAGATTGCTTCTTTCTACAAGCAAAGAAAAAAATGAAGCGTGAGAGAACTGCTCTGCGCAGGAAGAACTGAGAAGTTAACTTTCAAGATGCAGAAGAGAACTTGGGTCTGCATTCCTGCTGATTTGCATATCAAACAATTTCAATTCTTTACCACCTTTTGATTAATTCTTTACTACAAAGGCATTTTGCTTTGAAAAACCTCAGATCCTTGTAAGAATCTAAAGAAAACCTTAAAGCATGCACTACATTGAGCTAGGATGTTTATATAAAATAGCTATTTCCAAAAGCAATGATTTGCTTTAAGGATCTGCTTTTGTAGGCTGTTCTACCAACATCACTGGTCAAACTGAAAGTGCCACTATTTCCCACTGGTTTTCTCTGGGTATGTTACAACTCATGGGCATTTGATGTCTCCATCAAACTGTTAACGTTTCTAGTCCCAAGGCCACCGTAGAGCAGAGTGGATCCCCTAATCTCTTTCAACACATCAAGTTAATATGCAGCATAAGTTCATTCCACTTAAACTCTTCTAGCAGTGTATTTTCCAAAGTGTTCTTCTTTCACGTAGTATCACCTATGGCATCTAAGACAAGAATACTGCATATTCCAAGAAGAAGGAAAAGGAAAGACACCCATCCCTCTTGGCAAGCATACATCTGAAACGGTGAGACTGGGTGGTGGGACTTCCTAGTCCTACTCCAAATTGCCACTAACTTCTGAACATCTCTGAAGAATTCTCAGTGTGGGGTGGGATGTTAGAATATATCTAATGTTTCCCAATCATATCCAGTTTCTCATCATTAAAAACCCCATGAACATCCAAAGTTAAAAAGGTAGGTAATCATGAGTGTTTTGGAAAGTTTGTTGTTTCAAATTCCTCTATCCCTATAAAAGTGCAGACAATTACCTCATAGCTATTAACTTCATCTTTTTAAGTAACAATTTGGAAAATGGAAAGTAGATGCAGTAGATTACTGATCCACTAATGCACTTTTATTTTTCTAGCCGGCTTAAAAGAAAGTGACATCTTTAAAATTCTAAGACAAAGCCTTTTTTAGGGGGGTAGGGAGGGTGAAGGTGGGGGCAGGAAGCAGGGAGAGAAGAAAAGTGAATCGGAAAAATGTAGTGAGAAATAAAGCAAACAAATTAAAAAAATATCACAAGGGGTAAAGTATATGAAGGTCAAGAGCCTGAAAAAATCTGGCAAAAGACTTTGAAACAATATGTCTCAAGTACTTTTCTAAGATACATATATCCCTGAAGCTAAGAGTACAGAATTATTCATTTTTCAAAATACCTAATTGCTAGATAGTACTTCTGTGTCTATCAAGAAGCCTCATTTTGCCTAGTTTTCCAGTGAATGCCTTTCATAACTATTCACTCCCTATCCAAAATCTGTTATGGGAAGTGTAATAACTTTCTGGTGCCAAGAGTTTCTTAAACACCATTTGCTTTTTTTCCTTGTTTATTATATGAACACAAAATCACAACACAATAACTACAGAAAAGGAAAAAAAGTCCTCTGACTAAGAACAGAATACAGACCACATCTGAATGTTAAATTCTGTGCCTAAATTCATTTTTACATGGCTATTACATAGATCTCCCTTTCACTCTTCATTATAGTGTCCACCTAAACTGGAAATTACACACCTTTGGCACACTTTTGCTGCCTAAATTCATACTTACCCTTTTGATACAGTGATCTAGAATTGACTTTCCCTGTCAAAAGCCATATATGCAGTTGCTTAAACAGCCAAATAATTAACTCCCAAGCAGGATTTGTGCCATTCAGAGCTCCAAGTCCAGAACAAACAGAAATTTCCATATAAACTCTGAATACTCTTCTTTCCCATTGGCTTAATGGGAGGCAGCAAGAGAAGCCACAGACCTTCGTACATCCTTTCACAAATAAAGCATCAATAACTGCAACTATTATCATTCCAAATCTGCCCTATGAACTGAACTGCCATCTAACCTTATAACAACTTCCATCAGTCATCAGAAAGGAAAAAATAATTCACCAAAACATTCACAAAACAACATCTTGCTGTAATCTACACACTCAGTGGGACACATATACATGACAGCTGGTGAGATTTTGGCACCATATGTAGTTAAAGATATAGGGATACAGTCAACAGCAATCTCCGAGAAAGGAACCCTCTTGCAACGCTTAGAAACATCTACCTTCTTAGGTTTAATACAGTCTTCTTTCTTTTTTTTTTTTTTAATACATTAACACAAAACTTCACCACATTAGAAAGAAAAGGGAATCTACATAAACCCATAGGGCATTGCTAACACCTAAAAAAGATTCCATGATTATGGAATTAATGCCATACTACTAGGCTGTGTTATGCTGGAGTAGTGGTAACAAATTGAACTATGTATGTTGTCTGCCAGTCTTTTCATGGCTAGTCAGAATACATTATCTTTTTTTTTTTCTTTTTGTATTAAATATAAGCCATCAATATCAGAAAAGTAGATTGATTTTACTGACCACATACAAAATTCTCTCACAAATCTGAACTTTCTAACACCACTTTACAAAACACATTGTTTGCTCACTTAAAAAAAAAAAAAAAGAAAAAAAACATTTAGTCTACTTGGTGCAAAAGACTGGAATATTTGGTTTCTCAACGAAGCACTGAAACACATAGGGCCTATGTCCCTCCTTCAGGGAGCTGATATTTTAACACAAGTATCAAAAGTTCCAGAGGCTTTATCAACAGTGTAAAAATTTAAGATGCCCTATATTGTTGTCAAGGATTTTACATTTTCAAAATTAATATAAACAACCTTCTCTCAATGTGATGTGCAAATGAGTATGTTTACTTGTTGAACCAAGAAAAGGTGAAGGAATTCCATGTGAGAAGACAGATTGAAAAAAAATTAAAATAAGAAATGAGAAATGAGATTGCCAAAAGCAAAATCTTACTGAGCTTTGAAGATGAGGAGTTTGAACATGATACAGAAGGAGCAAAGTGAGCAAATTACTCTGAATAAGGGAGTGACTTGGTGAGATTACTCCTGGTGAGATCAGCATGAAGAAATGTTCCTTTAATCTCTAGAATACTCTGCTACCAAAAATTGGGCAATGGGAAAACACAGAGTTGCAAATTAAGAGGTTGCTGCACTTTTTGATGAAAATCTATCAAGGTTGACAGGCATGACTTTTTTATCTGAGCACGCCTTGCTTTCCACTACGATCAAGTGTTAATTTGTTCCCCAACAAAACTGCAAGCTCTAAAATTAAAATGGCCCTGTTAATGATAGTTAAAAAAGAGAGTAACCACAGACATCTTTCCTGTCTGAATTTGATTTTAAACACCTGAGATAGCATCTGCCATTCCCCTACCTGCTGAGAGAATGTTTTTAGATTTATTTACTGTCACTTCCACTATTTTGTAAATGCTCAGGTGCTTATTCAACCTTCTGAATGAACACCACATCACCGTCACATATCCTTCTCAGGTATTCCCTGCAAACTCTTGTTGCCAGAATCTGGAGGGACTTTTGCTAAGCTTCATTTGGGACTGGTATCATGTCCTCTTTCTCTTGAAATCCACTCACTCCCTTGAAATTCTTTTGGAATCAATTTGATTGCTTTAATATCCTGACTTCATCAGCTCCTTGCCTATTGCAGAAAAGGTGCTAATTTTAGCTGTCACTATAGCATATGCAAATATATGTCCACTGCATGCACAGAGTAAATGACAAACTCTACTTGATATTTATTTTTACTTATCCTTTAAAACTTTCATGCCTCAAAGCTTCCTAGAATTTATTTTTTCTCCAAAACATTTTTATGGCTCTCTACTTAAAGCAGCTGGTCAGCCTTTTTAAAAGGCAACTAATCCTAGCTGAAATTATGCATTTTTTTGCAAGATAAATGTTCCTGTATGCTCTCTACTATAACAAAAGAGCTGAGTGAGCCAGATGAATGCTACATTAACATCTCTTGAGCAGTGACAAGCTGGAGTTTGCACCTCCTGCTTATTTCATCCAGTCTGTAAAAGTTGACAAATAGCCTGGAGCAAATGAGCCTTCTGCTCAGTTTAGTACTACTAGAACAGGCTTGAACACATAAAGCCTACAGAAAGCATTATGTTTCACATTTCATACTGCTGAAAAGAATCTTGTTTAGCATAAAAGTATCAGTATATAACAAAACCATGTCTTGAGTTATCAGGTCTGAACTGGCACATCACAACACCACGCTCCCATCTGCTGTCACTGTACCTTTACAAGCCCTTTGACCTTGGCTTTCTTAATCCCATACCTATATGCACAGGGTTTCTGTCAGGATAGACAGAAAAGGATCTTCCACTTTGCTTTTAAATGCAGCTGTTTCTCCAAAAGATTTGTTGTGTTTTTAAGCATGACAGACCAACAAGGGTTAGAAATGCTAGGCAGTAAGAAGCTTACACTGAAAGGATAATAACCTGTTCACCCCTCAGTCTTTTACTGCAGAAAAAGTACCAGAACTTGGGTCCAAGGAGGTCTAGTCAGTCTGTGTTTGCTTACACCAGTTCTGCTCCTCTAGTCCACTTGCACTTTATCATTAGTAGGTTACAACAGTCCAAACAGATTTCACTGTGACACAGAAACTAGAAGCGTTTAAACTACTTAAATGAATAGTCTTTCAGCAACTGTGTTTGTGTTCACTGTGGAAAGGAGAGGAAACTTGAAACTAACAAGTTGATGATTACTATGCTGCTGTAACCTGGATTGAATCACTCTGTTTATAGATGATTTCATCAGGAAATCTTTCCCCATCTTTTTTTTATATTTGGTAGATGTTGCCTGTAAATGTCTGTAAGCTTTGAGTCTTAAATGCATAAACCCGCTTCTTAAAAGCAGTCCTCTATTTCCAGAGACACAACCTTTCTATTTCAAGCAACAATTTAATAGCAATTCTATGTTGTCATATGCATTTTACTAAAAGCTCTTCACCTCCCCAAATGTTATGAGAACTTTGCAGTCATTTTGTAAAACAACATCTGAAGTATTTCTTGGACTTGCAACACAATTCACCAGTCTCTCTATAAAAAACAAGTTTATACAAGAGTTGGGTTTTTTACTCTCAAGTATTTGGAAAAGTTAAGGAAGGTAATTTTTTCCATTTTTCTATGACACAAACATAAAAGAAACAACCCATTCTTTTATCCAATTCAAGAAAAATTACCCTTTTTCTTCCTCAACAAAGAGGGATTATTTATATTTTATACTATCAACTGTCTCAGATCTGCTCATGGTTTCATTTATGTTCATGACATAATGAAAATGTATACTTCTATATAATGATTTTAATCAAATAGCTATATATATGAAAAACTTTAGTAAGTAGTATATTCTTGTACACATTTTTTTTTTTCATTTTGGAGCAGTCTGAAAGTATATGCACTGCACTACTTTTCGATAAAACTAAAAAAAAAGGTGTGCTCCAACACTGGTTTACTGTTCCAAACATTCCCTGGAATCAGAGTAGAATTTGCTCAAAGTATGACCTCTGAAAAAATACTGGCTGTGGTCACTGAGCCCTCAGCATCCACTTTTTCTTCTATAATCCATTCCCCACTACTTGCTAAGATAGATCTAGACAAAGTTTCCCCAATCTAAAGAAGTTTTCAGTCCTCTGGTTGTAAAATGTGATACACGCCATGATCTCAGTGTTTTCTTTGAAATAATTAAAGTAGTTCTCACCCCAGCCAGGTTAATCTCACTGAAAGTTTATTCCATGAAAGTTAATTCCATATTATTCTCCCACTGCACAGGGGCTTCCTGCCCTTGAGACTCCACAGTAAGCAAATTAATAACCATCTAGTTACATTAACAGAGAATGCACAGAATAATTATGTTCCATAAATAAATTCTCAAGAACAACTTACAAGAAGTACAACTTTCTCATTTAGATAAAAAGTATTTTAATTATGCGGTTCAATCATAATGCATTATTATGGGAAAGCACTGCTCTGGAGCCAAGAGTTAAGAATCAGATAGGATAATGAAAGGCTGACGGCTCTTTTAATTCCCTTCTTAACTATACATGCTACTAAACTGGTTGAGAAATATTTGGAAAGCAGAATTCAGTAATCCTGCTTCAGAGTTCTCTGACTCAGACTCCACTAAGGCCTGACGGAAGACAACTCCTTGAGCAGGACTCTCAAATCAACTGAAACTCCAACCCTCTGTCACCTTGGTAGGACAGCCTGCAGCCTACAGCCCACTGCTAATGGAGTTGTTTCATCTCAGCTCTTGTGTGAGACTCTAGCTTATTTATACAGAATCAAACTGATCAACTACTCTTTAAAGAAACACGAAAGAATAGTGAAAGCCCTAAGAATTGCCACTGCATTAACTCAGCCCTTAGAGCTTTGTAACTGTTCCACTCTGCACAACTGTGCACACAGTGCGGACACAGAAACATGGACCTGAATAAAGGGCCCTGAATAGATATTCACGTAGGTACAAAACTTGCATGTGGTTAAAAAACGCTCATAGTAGGCCAATGTACCTGCCATCCTCACACGCATTCAATGGTCCTGCAGGGTAAATACTCTTCAACCCACTGACTTGAGCTTAAAGAAGAACAAATTATCTTGCAAGCAACACTCCCCCACCATGTTTCTCCTAAGTGACCTTCCTGTCAAGCGTTCTTGACATTCCAATTTTTCTCTTTCTCCAAATTTCACTCAGCTCTGTTCTCTCTTTTCAGCATGGCTGAGGTTTAGGATTTGATGAGATCTCAGGAACAGTTCTGGGAAGTATTGTATAGAAATACCGATGTATATCATGACATTCTGTCCAAAATTTGCTGCCTTCAACAGAGCTGACTTGTCTGTCTCTGAACTGCCTGAAAGCCTGCATTTAAGGTTGTTTCTAAAGAGCCCATCAAACCTGTGATGCAGAACACTTTTACCAGAAAGGCATCAAGTCTTAAACTGAAAACACTGACAGACTAACAATTTCTCTCTTCCACTAGGAGGTTTTCACTGGCTTTTCATGCTACAAAGATTTAGATGTCTCTCAATGCACTTGTGCACTCACGATAACTTTAGTTCATTATTTACCATCACTCTTCTGACGATGAAAAATTGTTTTTTATTAGTTTTGCTATTCCTTCATTCTGCAACTTCTTATTTGAAACTATTTTTGGTATTTTTTTTAAGCTTTGGGAAAGTAGCCCTTTTGAATCACCAAACATATACATCAGGCGTTCCTTATATTGAACATAATTTATTATTTTTCTAAGTAAGCAATACTTTGTCTTGAACTTCATTATGACAGCCCAAAATAACTAAATTCTTGGATTTGAAATTATACTTCAATGATAATTTATGAGTTTCCATACTTTTTAGAAATTAAAGTATCTGTATTTTAAAAACTAACATTGTAGCAATACAAGATGCATAAGAGTAATGTACTGAAGAATTTCAATTTGAGACACTTCCTTGATAAGACTAATGAGTAATTTTTTTTCTTAAGCTTTTTTAAAAATTTATTTAAAGATTTGACGGCTAATTACGTATAATCCTTCTCTTTGTTCTCTTCTTCTTCCAATACTATTTAAGCTCTTCTCACATTAACTTTTCCCAAGTACAAAGTCACACTGCTCCTATTTCATCATCTCTATTAGTTTTGAATCCTGGACACTAGTATCCAGTCTGTAAGAATACATATATAGAGCCTGCAAAGGGCTATTCCTAAATACATCAAAAATCCTTCCAATACAACAATATGTTGTTTACAGCTATCTGCAAGTATCTTCAGTTAGAAACATATATTTCCAGTATTCTCTATATTGGAAGCAAACTCTGAGAAGGTATTTGGAAATCTGGAATTTGCCAATTCAGAATGGTTACATTAATGTGGCAAACCACATACTGACATGTGCCTTTCAAAATTTTGTCCCCTCTACAGGCAACTCGAATCTTCCCTGTTAAACTTGTCTGAAGTTTTCTCTGGATCCCAAAACAGTTTTTATATAATTTAGGAAGAAAAGGCCAAAGAAATAACTTCCTGTGATAATGATTGTAACAGCAATCCTGATTTAGTAAAATTCTAAGACTTTCCAC
Organism: Margarornis squamiger; assembly: GCA_035222235.1. Classification (NCBI taxonomy): domain Eukaryota; kingdom Metazoa; phylum Chordata; class Aves; order Passeriformes; family Furnariidae; genus Margarornis; species Margarornis squamiger. Next base: position 35,347,816 of record JAWWTY010000123.1, read on the forward strand.
CTTTTTCAGTTCCATGGATGCAACGTGCAAACTTTGCAGACTGAGGAACAAATCTAAACACAAAAAAAGAAGCCACAAATTCTACCTTTAAACACAGCTTAAGATGCAAAAGCAATGCTACTACAGTTCTTTTTTCCAAAGTATCAATTAAAATATAAAGAAACAGAAGACATTTCTTTAATAGTATTTTGATTATCAGAAATTTCTGGCAATGTAAAAAAATTAAGAATATATAAGGTCTATATAGAAAAAATACTTAAAATAATGTCCCAAGCATGCCTTCATTTTGTATTTACATTTTTGGGGATCACCAAGAACAGTCTCTTGTGACATATACCAGGGCACTTTCCTTGTAATATGTCTCCATTTTGGTTAGACATCAGTGTGATCACCCTGCAATACAAACAAAATTCTATCCCTCAGAAAAAAACTGGTATGATGCCATGTCACTTTTAAGTATTCTACTGTGTGCGCACACACTTCTGCAAACCTTATTTATCATATATGCATCAGACAAGATGCATTGCAAATTTATTACATTGCCTAAAGGAAATCAAACCTATTATCTCATTATTCAAGTGTTCAAATTTCATTTCCTTTCAGTTTTTAAGTCTACATTAGCAGCTTCTATTTCTAGATAAACAGTAAATAATTAGCTTTACATAAAAATGGTAAGAAACTGTCTCCAGTGCTCCTTGAATCATGCTTTTTTTGTACTTCACAAACTTTCAGCTGGGAGTGTTTAACACATCTTGCTATTTGTTTTTGCAAAGCTATACTGCTTAATAGTTTGGTATCATAAAGTTTGACAGTTGGATTTTCCAACTAAATCATTTAGATGTTAAGACAGGTCAGATATTGCCCCTCTTCTCCCTTGCTTAAATAAATAAAAGAGAGATTTCTAGGAATCTACTTAAATTGTTCAGTGCAGGTAAACAAAGCACTGTCTTAAATTGCCTTTGCAAATACACTGCTAAATAGTTGCAAGTAAAAGCTTCTCCAGACGTATAAAATGTAGTACAGCTTGGTGTCCTAAATTCTTCTTGCAGCAGATGAAAGCATCCATATGAAATCCTATTTAAATACAAGAAACAATTAATATTCTTTAGAAATTCAATCTATATCTCAGCATTGTCCCTAAAATTAACTACACACAAATGTTTTCTGTTAAATTCAATATGAGTCTTTGAACATTGTGCAGAGGAGCTTAACATAAAAACGTATCAGAAAGAACTGCATTTTGCAAATCAGCATTGTCATCACTACCAATGAGCATGTATTTTAAAAGCATGTAATTGATTTTCTTTTAAAATATTAAAGACAACAATAAAAAAAGCCGCACATACTTTGGAAACTTGTCCTCAACAGCAACTGTTATTGTTAACATCTGGTCTAAACATGAGCTAGAATATAAACTGTAATAATGCATATGAAAATTCCAAGATCCCATACAACTTTATAAAAAAAAAATAATAATCCGATTTGTATGCAATGTTCCATGTCTACCATGCAGCCAAAGGCAATTTTTAGCTTGGTTACATCTGAAAAGGAATCCCTGCAGTCTTGGCCAGCTCCACTCCTCTCTCTATCAAGCTGCATTAAAGCAAGCAGGCACATAAAAAGGCACAGTGCCACGTTAGTGCCATCCTCTGCTTGGCTCGCTGTGGCTGCTGGCTGCTCTCTGAGGACATGTATAACCTGACACCAGCCACAAGTGTCCTTTTTCCAGATGGCTGGTAGGGGACACAAGAGTGATAAGGGCCACCAGCAAAACCCAAATACTGTGGGACCAGTTAACACAGAGAACATGAAGCATCACAGTTCACTGCAGTATTGGTACAGGCCTAAATCTTAACCTAATGACAATAAGCAATCTTCTCAAACAGAGTAAACTTGAAGTTGAAATGCCATTCAAGAAAGTTGCACATGCACAAATTGGAGAAATGAAGTCTTCTACTCTTGCCCAGCCAAAGGAACAGAACCAGTTCTTTCCCTTGCTTGGGTTGAGTGGTTTGACTGTTGCAGCTTATCATTAGCTAATATTCAACATACCGAACAAAGAGCGATCAGCCAGTCAAGGGAGAATTGTTAGAAAGCAAACATTCAGGCAGGGTACCAAACTAACAATTACAGCATAAGCACAGCTTCAGCAATGCACAAACTGAGGCAATGGGATTCACTTGGTCTTTCTAGGGGAAGGAGAGACCTGTGCTTCCAGATCATCCCAGCACACACCAACCACTTCATTTCTTGATGAATATCGATTATCTTATATTTGCTTTGTTAAACAAAATTATTCGCCTTGATAGGGAGTTACAAATCCAGGTTCCCTAATAGAAAAGCTCCTAGCTGAGAGGACAGTAACAGGCAGACCCAACTGCATAAGGCAACCAGCAAAATCCAGACTGCAGCAATCCCGCAGCTATCCAAGCAACGGCTTCACTTCCCTACAAAGTGGATAGAACACCTGTCTCCTTTCCTATGCTCAATAAAGCAAGTTTCAATGAGTAAAACGTGTTACAGACTGACCACTCAGCATACAGACTTCTGACAGGCTGCTCAGAGTGCCAGGGAGCCTCAACACTCTTGCAGGTCAGAAAAACTAGAAGCAACTCATTATTTAGGACCAGGACTATCCACATACTGCCGTGTAAAAGCTCACCTTAGCTTCTGGTACAAACTACATTATGTTGACTTTAGCTGGGTTTGTGTTCTCAAGCTGTAGCTAAAGACTTTAAATTTATCATTCACCTGAAATAATTTGCTGCCTCTTCTGAACTGTTACTTTCAATTACATCAATATGGCTTCACAGTCAGCGAAGGAGGCTTGAGTCCTAAAAATACCAGACAGGCTGTAATGACTTGTAAAACATCATGTCTTATCACACCAATGAAATTCAAGAACAAGCCCAGAAAAACTATACTTAAAATACCTACATGACAAACTTAAAAGTTTTCTACAAGAATGGACTGTTTCTTACACTCAAAATGCCCCTTTAGAGAAAGATGTCACACGAAGAAGAGGAATGCAAAGGATCCCAGTCTAGTTTCTCTTCAAAAAGGTGATAATCTCTTGGTTCATCCACAAGACAGATTTTGGATTTTTCAAAAATGAACTTGCTTTACATAACCATAGTCAGATTATTCTCCTATTACATTATCCCCAAAACATCATCGTAATGATGCTTCTTTATGCTTCATATGGCATTTACAAAGTTTCAACTAAAAGGCCTCCTGGAAGTTACCTTTTTTTTCTCCCTAGATGAGACTTTTCACCCAAGTTAGCCCAGTAAGAAACAACTCAAAGTTGAATTATTGAGCCTTGTTTTACAGTATACACCAGTCAAGTTATGCTAATATATAGATTGCTAATATAGTTTATCAACTTTAATCCTCTGAGATTATATCCATAAATTATAAAGTCAAAAGAAAAATGAGTCAGAACAATGTTGAATATATCTGGGCTGTATACAACAAAACAAAACAGCACGTAGTTCTACCTGTCTCCAGCCAGCTTACTGTTGGGGGGATTTGTTGGGTTTTTTATATTTAAGCATACATAGAGGTCATAATACAAAAAACTGGCTTGTAAATCTGAGTGCAGCAGTAGAGAAATGAAATTTTGTATTTTAACATTAGAAACGGAAGAAATCTGCACTTTTTGCAAGAGTTTTAAAGCTCCACAAATTATCCCAAACAACAAGATTCTTCTCTTATGGTTGTTTGCTGTTTAGTAGATGAAAAATTATGTTTCTCTGTAACTCCATTTAAGTACCTGTACTATTGCTGTGACTGCAAGGACTTGCCAAACTCCTCCCCTCATGTCTTTGCTACAAGTGGTCATTCCTGGTGGAGTGAAATATTTTACAGGTTAAGAATTTTCTGCTTCTCCAATCTTCAATTTTACCTTCTGAAATTAACTAGTTATTAACTAATTAATAAAATTAAAATTAACTGCTCTTTTCCAAAGTCTTTGAAGAAGAATAACTCTTCTTTATAACCCCATTCTGATAAAGGGTTCAAAAAATGCAGTATAACAAAAAAAACAACCCAACCCAGCCCCCACCAAACAAACCAACAAAAAACCAACCTCCACCCAACAAAACAAAGCCTTATTAAACTTCAAAAACTGATAGTTTAACCCTCTACCTTTTAAGGATTAAGTTCCCAAATTTTAATTGTTTTTTAGCACTTGCCAAACAAATAAAGGGATGTTTTGGGTTGGGTTTTTTATTTATTTTTTTTTTAACTATATTCAACAATTAGTTTATTCCAGCAAAGAGAACATTTCTGCATCATTAACACTCCAAATATTAGCTGATTCCTATTGCCTTGCATTTTTTACTACATACAAGTATTATTTATTTAGATCCTTTGAAACCTCATTAGTTTCCAGGCACGTAGGTAGACCAAGCTAAGTGGAAAGGAGAAAGGCTTTGCACAAGTAGTCTATCCCAGACTAGGTGAAGAGGCCTCTGAAGAGGCTTCTACAGGAGAAGTACTCCATACCCAGACCAACCTCCCACATCAACTGAGCAACAGTCCAGCTCCTCGGGGAGTTCAAGCTCAATTTTGCTCTGTTTTGTCCAAAGCAAAAGGAGAAGTGATGCCACAGAGACACAGAAACCTGCACTAAAAACAGAGAAAGCTTTGTGCCAAACAGGACTTTAATTTATTTTATTAAAATATTTACCCAATAACGAACTTAATCCAGAACTTAAAGAAATGAAGGATGGGAAGGGTAGTAGGAAAAATGAGAGGGTGAAGACAAGAAAGGCCTGCCCTGCACAAGCAAGGAGATCCCTCAAGAGAGTTAATATACCATTTTTATATTTATAAGAGAAAGGCTGTTGATAAGACACATTTCAACACAAATTATGATTTGAATGTAAAGACAATTTTTCTCTTTTTTTTTCTATTAGCTTCAGGATCTGTTACTATTTTGCCTTCACTTCAGATTGAAATACAAATCATGCAAAGGTTTAATAATTTTCATAAATTGGACTGGTAAGATCCCAAACTTCTGACAGCCAAGTAACTGGCTCAACAAGTGTCATCCCACAGATGACCTCAGTATCTTTCATCCCCCATGCCCTTTTTACCAAAGGGATGAAAGAATACAACAGAAATCTGTAGGATATCATGCTTAACTTCATCCATTCAGGTAACAGGGGAAAACTAATAATCAAGAAAACTATCTCTCTGGAGAGAGAGAAAAAAACCCCAGAGAGTGCAGAGATTGTACTTTACCTACTGGTGTCATATGGGACCTGAAGAAGGAAAGCATTTTAGTTGAACAACAAAGCAACCCCTTCAACAATACAGAAAAGCTAGTCTCTACTTCATTACTGGAACCAGATTACATTTAGACACCTGGTAGTTCTCCTGTCTCTTGCTTTGAAACACAACTTAGATTAAAAGCCAGTAGCATTATACACTCAAGTTCTTCAAGTTAATAAATGCTGAGAATGCCTGCAGAACTTCCTATTATCCCCCTATAATATACCATAATACAGTCTCTAATTATATGATCACTGTTTTGACTTTTTAGAGAGGAGACTGCATTATATTGTTTTCTTATCATTAATCAGTGATCATAAGTTTCCATGTCTTATTCATATGATCAACCCAGAGTACTCAATTTTTAATTTCCCTTACTAAAGTTTTCATTAAGTTAAACAAAATGAAGCTATTCATAAATACTCAAAATTGCTTCAATGAGATGAGGAAGTGGTATAACTTTGGATAGAGACAAAAAGTTAACAACCTAAAGTCCTCATTCCCTCTAGCAAACTTGTTTTGTTCCTTTGTCTCTACCTCTCCTTTCCAAAATACAGAACACTCAGTTTTTCACTTCAGAAATTCATACATTAAGTACCAGCGATGGCAAACAACATTGCTGAAGCACACCAACAAGCACTTTTCCATACAGGAAACAACTGCAGACCTATGAACGGATAACATGGTATGAGTTAACACTGAAATGACTAAGAAATCTGGGGAAAAGAAAGACATCATGCAATCACTAGTTCAGATAGAACACGTGAAGTACTCATCTAACAAGCAAGAGACGAAATGGTGCTCTATCTGCATGTGAACAGGAAGAACACTTCTCCTTTCCAAATGCTCCCAAGTGAAAAAAGGTAAGGAGAGCAATTTCTATCTAGAATACTTGAGACAGTATATTGATGGGGACCATAAAAGTAGTATTGCCGTATCAAGCTTTGCATTGTGGTCGTCAAATATGAGCTATTAAACTCATTCTTCTTTGACAATGGAGAGAGACAAAAGCATTGGTCTTTGCAGGAAAAAAGAACACAGTCCCTTCCTTGCATTTCTGGTTTGCAGCACTTTTCTGGCCCTGCCTACCAGACTGGATCAGCTAAAATGCCACTTAAACACCCTGGAGAAGGAGAAAAGGCGGCTTACGAATAATTGTATTAATAATGCAACTCAAACACAAGTTTTTAGGACAAGGCATCATTTATATGACACGGGCACATATCAAATGTCCCTTTAAGACCTACAACATCTATTCCCTCCTTAGGCTTTTATTTTTAATGAGCTATAGATAATCTCATATAAATACATCTGACCCAGGAGAAACCAGCTCCAATATGTAATTTTTACTGACTGAAAATTTTTGGGGGGCTTATTCTCCAGCTGCCCCTTCCCAGACAATCTCACTTTTTCTTTCCTCAGATGGGCTGAGCTCCACTTCCTCATGTGGGCAACTGAGACTTGATTCAAATACTATGACCAGGCTTACATGCCATCATTGTCTGTACTTTCATCAGTACAAACTCAGATGCAACCTAAACTTTAAAGTCTAAGCACAAAAAGTTAAAAACTTTAGCTCTGGTACACTTTCCAGTTGTCAGAAACAGTAATAGCTAAAAAAAGTGAATGTACGCGTTTGTCCTCTCATCCTCCACATCCTACTTGAAAGCAAATATAATTGAAAAACTGTGCTCTGTAAATGCATTTTTCAGTGCTGAATAATCAACAAACTACAGAAAACCACTGCAGTTAACATTAGGGAAAAAAAACCCAACCAACTATTAAATGCACCATTTAAATTCACTGTGTTAAATACTTTCCCATTCTGACAGAGTATTTTGAAGCCTGACTCATAGTTAGGATTCCTGTATGTGAGGCATGCAACTGGAAATGGAAAAGCTAATGCCCATCAGCCCAGCTATTTTCTATATACTGTTTTTATATTAGCATTTCAAAGGATCTGTGAATTAGAAATCAGCCATCTTCAGATGTGCAGTGGGACTCCAGTTACTCCAAAACACCTGACAAATTCTGACAGGAAATCCAAGAAAAACTAATCAGTATTTTAAAATTATTTAATGCACTAGTTAATGGCTATGTTACTATAGCTAGCAAAGTGCTTTTTAAAATCAAAAGTGATGATTTTAAAATGCCCATACACAGCAACGCACACAGACTCATCTTAGGAACTTCTCTTACATTGGTAGTCTCATCCCTACTATGGCAGATTTTGTGCACTGTATCACACTCTCCCCCAAAAAATTATTCTCTTCCTCTTCTATTTCTCAAAACAAATAAGCGATGTAAGGTTACAGTTTAGTTAGCCAGTGTTACCAGAAGCCAGACAGAATATTCATTTCTGAGTGAATGAGTGCTAGTACCCATTCGTATTTTGGAACAAGCTAGGTCATTAGCAGCTTGACAGTAAAAGCAGAACAGCAGCTTTCTACAATAAAGACCTACTATGTTATTTGAATATGAAGCAAGTTTTGGACACAGAAAAAAAAAAAAAAGGACTATTTAAACATATTAGCTAGAAAATGCACATTTTTTTCCTTATGATAAACAAATGAATACAGTAAAAATATAACTAATTTCCTTGGGAATAGCCTTCTGTTTTGCAGATGCATTAGCAGCTCTGAGTCTTAGAAGGAAGCAGTTTGAAGAATGCTGAAGGTTAGAGTCTGTTTTGTTTTCTCTGAATATTTGTTCCAGAGAATACAGGCTCTTTAGAAGAAATATGCTTTTTTGTTGGCCTTCATTTTTCCCAGCAGACAATAGCTGCTACTGTCCAGCGTTTAAATGACCTTTGCCCTGCCCTCCTACTTTGTTTCCCTTAGGAATGTCATTCATCTTTTTGTAACACATTGCAACTCATTATTGCCTTATTTTTTCCTGTCACTTTTGTTCTGCTCTTTAAGAGAATATGTACACTGTTTCAGTCTAAGGAAAAAAAAAATTGAAAAGGAAATCGTTAGGACCTGGGAGAATATCCAGAGACAAATATTCATGTTGTACTTCAATGTAATCTGAGTTTTTACCCATAAACTTAACAAAAGCAGTTAGTGAGTTCGTGAACTAACTGTAGACACAACGGAATACCACATTAAAATACAAAATTTAAGGATATATCCATTGTCCCTCGTTATCTGTTCTCTCCTATCTCTCCCATATCTTCATCAACATTTCATCATGACTTCATAAGAGAAAAGGGGTTGCTTCCCCACCCATCTCAAAATAATCTATATGTGATCTTTGTATACTCACAACTTTCCTTAGAAACCCTGAATTTATTTAGGAGAGACATAATCCTTATCTACACTAATAGTTTTCACAACATATTCTCAGTGTAGCTATTGCTACTTCTGATACACTGGCACTGAGGAACAAACGCAGACCTCCCACTTCCATAACGCACCTGTGCAGCTGAGCCAGTACTAGCAGAGACTGAACCTTGTTTAGTAACTATTCCTCATGTACAGAGAGGTACAGTATGTTTCTTTGAAAATTTCTTTGAAAAAGGATCTGAAAAGGATAATTTCAACTTAAGAGTTTAAAACACAAACCACCTTCAATTTCCTCAACTACTATACAAGAATGGCATTTTCACAGCCAGCAATACAGACAAACAACATTTTCCTTGACCACAGTTCTCTGCCTAACAGTAGTAAAGATACTTGTAATGAAACACACAAAAAATCCAAATATTACAGGAAAGTGGAAGCTGGAAAAGTGCAAAATTTTGAATTACCCTAGAGCTCCTACATATTAAAATATACTTTGGTAATCAAACCTAATTCTCAGAAATACATAGATCAGGAATACAAAGCTTAAAATGAGTGGTTTGAATAATCCTTTAAAAAAGTTACATTGAAACAGTTAAAAAAAACTGCTACAAAACCGATACAAAACATTATTAACACAATGGCAATTTAGTCAACCTAGTGAAACAGACATGATTTAAACCGTCGCCAAAATCAAAAAAGGTTTCTAGAGGATGTGGATGAGGTGACAATAACATGATTCAAGATTACAACTATCTACTGTGAACCAGCAAGCCTGGAGGGAAAAACATTTTTTCCCCTTTTCCTTTAGTTCACAGATATTTCTCCCCATGTCTGTGCCACACACTACCAAGAGAAAGGAAGTCTTTGTTTCTGCTTTCCCCTTTATTTAAGTTCTGTGCCTCCAAGAGCTTGCAGACTCATGCAACTGGAAACATTACAAGATCATGTCAAATCACACGACAAGTTACTTCCATATCATGTCAAACTGCTTGCTGTGGAAAACCAGAGGTGTCTCCCATACAAGGGTAGCTGATATGTTGCACATGGTATTTCATTCTTTATCCTTTTCTTTTCTGATTTTCTCAATCCCACTTAATAACCCAGCTGCCAGTCACCGTACCAGTGACCAGGGAGAGGGTTTCACACAGCACTTAGCTGGTTCCTGCCTCCAAAGCTAACATCAGGATTTAAAATGGGCCCTCCTGCAATCTATCCCTCAATTCCGAACACCTCAACTTTTGCAAGCAAATAGGTGCAAAGATCAGCCCAAGTCATTTACAGTTTTGCCATCTGGCTCTTCATTCCTCAGGCTGAAATCCTTGGCAGTTTAGCAGAGCTGCTCTTCTTGTCTGCCTTCCAGCTGCCTGCTGGGATGAGCAATATTTACCGTCTTACACTTCAATCAGAGGGCAGCAAATAACAGCATGAGTTAAAAGGGGACCAATTCCCATTCCAGCAGGAGTATTTGAACTCCTGTCTTCAGGGAAAAAATTCAAATAGCCTCCTACATACTCCCCAAAACTAAGCGTAAGACTAGCTTTAATCTTTTAGATGCAACAATGAAAAACTCCAGCCACTTCAGAGGAGAAGCAGTCAACAGCCTAACAGTGTGTGACTTCTCCAGAGCCCAGCTGCTGGCAGCACAGAAACCTGCTCTGCCACGGGTTTGCCTACTGCAAAAGTGTTTGGCATTTCAATGCTCTAACACACTAACATGAGTCACTCTCTTTGAGGGCATGGTTTCATTTCAGACTAATAGGAAAAAAAACAATTTAAATTTTACAGTTACAGTCTTAAATTTTATTTTCATATGTGAACATTTTGGATTAGATATGCACAGGCCTAAATGCCTAAGAAAAGTGTAAAGGATGTGGAGGAGGAAGGTCCAGAGGGTGATTATATCCACTCCTGCAACTAGAGACAACTCTGCCTAGCTAGCAAAGTTTTAGTCCTTTTTTCAGCATGAGTGAGGACTAATTCCTTTTAAATAATACTGCTTTTACAAGTTGACATGGCTTACACATTGTGATCACCTTCAACCAAAAATGATCTCTTTTAAAAAAAATTATCATAAATTCTCTTCTGCACAACTCCACATGTAAAGTAACTTATGCATAATCTATCAGACAATCAGCAATTCCAACTGCACTCAGTTTTTAGATTGCAAGAGCTATAGACAATACATTTTTCTGCTTAAGGTATCCCAACTATTCTAACTACCTTAATGAAAGGCTTTTGGCTAACACCAGATGACAAACATAAACTAAACCCACAAGAATGTCTAATTAAGAAGAAATGAAAAATGATGGAACTCAATTTCTGTTTGCTTTACTCCTTTACTAAAATAGGTACTTTTTAAAAGTGAAACACTGGAGAGAAGTAAAAATTAAGTTTATTGTGTCAGAATATTTACAAATTAACAAATTGAAACTTGAAAAAATAATCAAAAAAGTCAACCTATTTTAGACTTGCTTGCTACAAGCCCCCAACACTTACAAAACAAGGCTGCTTCTAAAGGGCAAGATGATAGCACCATGCATACAGCATATATGCTTTTCCCATGTTTCAATAGAACTAAGAATAAATTTAAAGGCAAAACCCCCTTAAATTTTAAGTTTCTTAATTTAAAAGTGATATTTACCAAAAAATTTATCAAATATGGTAATTGTTTAAAAAGTAATGTATTTTGGTGATTATGAGGCTTTAATTCAAGCAGCAAATGGGCTTAAAAAACCCACTTTCAATTTAAACAAAAATATTGGATGCCACAGCTCATGGTTTACATTTTCTGTATCAGAATTTGCCTAGAGCAACCCAAAACATGTGCCCCTGCTCCTATTTTAGATATCTGTAGTAACTCATAATAGCACGAGATACCAAGAGTTAGACTTCAAATAAGGAGAGGAAAATCTCTGAATTTCAACAGTTGTAATTATTAGTAGCACCAGAACACAACGCTACTTGTGTTTTATCTAACCACTTGAACAAATTTGACAGGATGCTTAACATGATGCCCTGCAATGATGCAAAGACACTGAATTTCAGGACACATTATACCATAGAATTCTACAACTAATGTGGTAATGTACACAATTGGTTAATTCAGCTCTTTCTATTCCACAGGATAAGACTTTCAACTTAACCCGCAGACTGCATTAATTAGCCCAAAGTAAAGCATACTTCTGTGGGGGTAGCATGCTTGTTAACACCTAATTCAAGAATAATTCCAATGAAACACCTTGCTAAGGAGAAAAAATGTTGTCTACCAGGTAGCAAACCAGTTAGAAGAAACCTCTGTATCTACCATTTATCTTAGGAAGCACTCATTACAAAGTTAAATTCATACAACTAAATTTTAAAAAATATGAACAAATTAACTCGAACTCAATGTTTAAACATGGGTCATCTCTTTTTTCAATGTTTTACTACTACTGTAGGTACTAAACTCACGGCAGGCTCTGCAGTGATTTACTGTGTACTCCTCCAAGCTTTTATCGATCTCAGCAGAGTAAACAAAAACACACCTGTATCCAAGGTTTTAAAAACTGCATTATAAGGTCACATAATGCACGTAATTAAGGACTGCACAAGAAAAAGGCTAAAGACAAGACTCTATGCTAGTTTAATTATAACTTTCTGAAGTGAATACTCAACCATATATTACTAAAGCTGTACACATGCAACTAGAATAAGAAAAAAAATAAATTTCTGTTTACTGGATGTGTAATAGAAATACTTAAAACATTAATTTTTAAAAAATCACAAATCCACACCCTATACAGGCAATCTAATTTATGCTAAAAAAAAAAAATCTTATTTATATTGCTATAATCTACAAGGGTTTTGTAACCAATTTTGCCAAGACTTGCCTATGTTCTTTTAATATTTTGTTTGCCATTGGGAAATTTCTTTTCACTCCATTGCATCAGTAGAGTGATTTCCATTTCAACAAGTGTGTAGATACAATCTTTAAGAACTCATTTATGAGTAAGCAACCTTAATTTCTTGTATTACAGAGTTCAAGAGCAACATACATAATTTAAAAATTACCACACAATATACACCATCACTATGCAGTACTTCCATGTTTGAGATCTCTTATCACACCCACAAAGAAGATCTAAATGAGTAAGAAACTAAATATTTGGTAAGTGTACAAGTTACATGTGCAAATATTCTTCAATAAATATATGTTAATTAAAAAGGAGACATGCAGAATTTTTTGAATGACAGAAGTCCAATAGAAAACAGATCTACTCCACTCTCTACTTGAAAAGATTATTTTTCTTAAACTAAATGAGGCCTCAAAATGCAATTAGAAATCATCTCCCAAAAACAGCTCTAATTCTGTTTGCCTCTACCAGTTAACTCATAGCAATGCAAGTCCACTACTGAAATCAGTAATCTATAATTTCAGTAAGAAATCATAGAATTACAGAATGGTTTGGGTTGGAAGGGACATTAAAGACCATTTAGCTACAACCCCCTGCCATGGGCAGGGACACCTTTCCCTAGACCAGATTGCTTAAAGCCCCATCCAGCCTGACCCCAACACTTCCAGGGGCACCTACAATTTTTCTGGGAAACTTATTCCAGTGTCTCACCACCCTCACAGCAAATAATTTATTCCTAATATCTAATTTTAACTTTGAAGCTGTTCCTCATTGTCCTATCATTCCATGCCCCTGTAAAAAGTCCCTCTCCAGCTTTCTTCTAGGCTCCCTTCAGGTACTGGAAGGCGACTTTAAGGTCTCCCTGGAGCCTTCTCCTCTCCACACTGAACAAACACGACTCTTTCAGCCTGTTTTCATAGAAGAGGTGTTCCAGCCCTCTTGATCATAAAATAATAAATGCCTGCTTGTGTAAAACAGTACTACTTTTAAGACTTAGTTCAGGTGTAGCAATTTTTGGTTAAAAATTTAACATATAAGAAAGCACATTTAATGTATTTAATATATGAAAAGTAATTTATTTTGGCAAGCTTTCTTTAAATTACAACAACTGAGATATTTAAATGCATAAGCTAAAACAAATGCATTATTTCTCTTTTAGGATAGTTGGATGTTTCCTCATTCCAATATCTAAAGGCAGCACAAGATGAGTTCTGACTCTGCTCAGTCTTAGGTACAAAGTAAATAAGCGGTGGACAAAGCTTTTTAAAAAAGGAAAAGAAGAATTATTATATTAATTTTGCAGATCAAGAACTAAGGACTAATTCATCCTCTCTGGAAGACATTACTACAGCATCCAAAATACTATTGCTTTTATTTTCTACTCCACTTTCCTGATTGAAGATTATAGTCCGCTTGGCAAGGACAATAGGAAAAAAACCCATGTGCTAGCTCATCAGCAGGCACAGTTCATAACCCGCTGATTAGTTGAAACTGACTTTGTCAGTAACCTTCAGCAGAAGACAGGAGTGATAACAGTTTAAATTGCTACCAATAAACCTGTCAAAGATCATGATTCAGCTCACAGAGAGACTAAGTGATTTGCCTAATGTCATATATTCAACTTCAGAGCTATAACTTATCAGTATCTCAGAGCCTCAGTTACAAGACAGCTTTCATTAAGGCATTTTATTATTGAGGGCAAAAAATGAAGTTTCAGAATTCATCTTGTAATTTTCAGATTTTTCTGAGTGCTTCCAGTCCTTCCTTCTTTTTCATAATGTCCCCCAATGAATTCTACCCAAGACTACAAAGAGTTACAAAAACTCCACAGCTTACCTAGAATATCCTCTCTTTTGCAAGATACAGATTTTTCAAATTAATGTACTGTCATTTACTTGGAAGTCTGGGTTGGGGAGCAACCCTGACCACAGGAATCTGAATTGAAAAAATACTGCTAGTTTTGGTCTAGAGCACTGACACAAGATCATGTCTTTTAGCAAATTCAGTTCAAGTTGATTATTTTTACCCACAGTAGTATGCCTATTTCGCCTTTCTTTTAAAAAGTATGGGTCCATCAGCAAAGAAAAAACCCCAATCTGATAAGTGAAACTAAAAAAAGGGCCTTAGCTGTGATAAACAGAACTAAATTATACAACCATCATGAAAGAGTTTGCTGGATATAGCATTGGACAAAGATTAACTTTCCTCATTATTTCTCTTTCATCTGCTCATGAAACAAAACAGAAAAAAAAAAGGGGGAGTCAGTAAAGAAATATCTAATTTCACGACATAATATTTCATGATTTGCAAGTACACAATTTTCAATACATGTACTTGACCTCATCACTGCAAAAGGATACTGGAGATGATTATCCATCTCTGTAAGTTTCTCAAGCAGTAGAAGAACACAAGAAAATAGCAACATGTAAAGACCCCAAACACCACGTGTAATGCTAGAAAGATACCTGCAGTCACACAAAACCAAAGCATGGGAGAAAACTGCCAATATGGTAGGAAACAAAAGAGTATAGGACAGATAACATATTAAGAGGTACCTTGTATATGTAACATTAGCTGAACACATAATATACGTGTATTTATGAATGCATGAATACACTGACCACTAAATACAGGAGTATACTGATAGTATTGCTGTGCCTCCACCTTCACATACACACTGAAGTGGAAACAACTTCCTAGTACAACCTATTATTTGTTTGAAAGGAAATAATGGGCTTCATCTCATGTTATTTTCACAGCTTGCTATACTTATTGCAAAGGCTACTCTGGTAGGAAAGCTTAGCAGAGAAGGAAAACCCAAATGAGTGGTATGTAAAATGCATCTTGACTATCGGAGACAGTCTTGTGAACCAGATTCCATCTAGCTCTCTTTGTCTCACTCAGATGTACTTGTTGAGAATTACAGCCCTAATCTCCCCATCTGGTGGAAACAGGATCTAAATGGTAATCCAATTCACTGAATATATTTTAGAAAGTAATTCTTTATCATAATATAACCTTTCCACTAAGGGCTCAGATTCCAATGGGAAGAAAAAGAAAACACCAAGAAAAAAATGGTGGAACTAATAAATTTGTTGACACTCTTCTCCACAAAAACTTACAAATACTTGCATCAAATATCTTATATAAAAATGTAATTTGCCATAAGTTTATTACCAGGTGTACTACTGTTAAGAAAACAAAAAATTCTTACTTGACAATTATGTATTTGCCTTTTCCACGGTTACAGAATGTGTACACTGAAACTAATTTTCAGTACCTTCACCTTACTTATACACTTAGAGAAAGCAAGAAATATTAATTTTGCCACTACAGAAAGTAATACTTAATACCTTCCCACTACTACATTTTTGAGAGCCGTGTTTAGGTTATGTATTAAGATATAACAACGACCTGAAATCTTGATGGATTCAGTGTCTCTTTCCTTATCTGTACACTTCAGACTAAAATTTAACCTATCTTCCAGCCTCCTTCATCTACATATCAATTTATAAATAAGACCAATCCATTCAAGATGAATGCACCGATTTGTAGAGTCAATCACTGCCACACCCCAGAATAATTTTGGAACAGGAACTACAGAACAGCTCATTGCTCCTTTCCCAGGAATTTCCAAAATAATTTGTGAGTCGGAAATATTGTTAAATGAAGCAATTTCTACTGTAGTTTGGAATCCTAAGCTCTCTGTCTGACACATCAGGTTTTCATAAAAGAAAAATCTCTCCCCCATATTTGTTCAATGAATATTTAACCTCACGTTATTTTCTATTATCCAGTATTGATTTTTAAGAGGTTTATAGTAAAACTGGCTTTAAGTCAATATTGAGTATTGAAACATTTACTGTTGAATTCAAACACAATATTTAAAAGTGAATATATGTTATCTTAAAAAAAAATAAGATGGTAAGGGGACTCAAAACATCACATGGCACTGACTTGTTCACCCCCTCAGCAGGAACAGCTGACATGTCTTTCCCTTCCACCTTCTCTTTGAGTGCAGACAACACAAAACTGGGAGGAGCTGTTGGCTCCCTTGAAGGCAGAGAAGCCCTGCAGAGAGACCTTGACAAATTAGAGAACTGGGCAATCACCAACCACATGAAGTTCAACAAGGGAAAGTGCTGGATTCTGCACCTGGAATGGGGCAACCCTCAATTTACACACAGACTGGGGAACGAGATGCTGGAAAGCAGTGCTGTGGAAAGGGACCTGGCCAATGACAAGCTGAATATGAGTCAGCAGTGCCCTGGCAGCCAGGAGGGCCAACCATGTCCTGGGGGGCATCAGGCAAAGCAACGCCAGCCGGTCGAGGGAGGGGATTGTCCTGCTCTTCTCTGTACTGGGGTGGCCTCACCTTGGATATTGTGTGCAGTTTTGGGTACTGCAATATAAGAAAGACACTAAGCTCTTAGAGAGTGTTCAAAGGAGGGCAATGAAGATGGTGAAGGGCCTTGAGGGGAAGCTGTGTGAGAAGCGGCTGAGGGTACTTGGTCTGTTCAGCCTGGAGAAAGGAGACTGAGGGAAGACCTCATTGCAGTTACAACATCCTTGCGAGGGGAAGAGGAGGGGCAGGCACTGATCTGTTCTCTGTGGTGACCAGTGACAGGACCTGAGGGAATGGCGTGAAGTTGTGTCAGGGGAGGTTTATTAGAAAAGGTTCTTCCCCCAGAGGGTGGTTGGGCACTGGAACAGGCTCCCCAGGGAAGTGGTCACACCACCAAGGCTGACAGAGTTCAAGAAGTGTTTGGATGATTCCCTCAGGCACACGGTGTGACTCTTGGGGATGGTCCTGTACAGGGCTAACAGCTGGACTTCAGTGATTCTTGTGGCTGCCCTTCAACTCAGCATATTTTGTGATTCTGTGAAATAGACTGATATTCTTTTGGGAAATCCAGGTTAATCTAACTACTGACAGTCATTCACTGAAAATTTATTTTCTTAGAAGTGTGCCCTCTAAAGTCACTGAGATGCTTTCTAAGAAGCAAGAAAGGTAAAAAGCGCAAAATTTTAAAATGTGAATAAAAATTATTTTCTTACTATGAGTCAAGGCCTGCTTAATACACAAGGAATTTTGATAACATTTAACCTTACAACGAGTATGGCTAAAGGCTTTTGTGCCTGATGGAAAATTTCACTTTTTACTTATGTCTATTTCAACTATATTATATCAGAATTTTAGCATATTGTCCCCAGTAGCACTTACTATGCTCACCACATTAAGCATTTAAAGCAATTTCACATTTGAGAAATTAAGGAGGGAAAATCATCCCTCATGCAGTTTTGGAGGCACCGGTTATCAAAATCTTGTATCAGAGATGCATATTATCACCGGTAGCTGTCTTACTCCCTGTTCATTTTCTACTGACCTTGTGCAGTTGACTTAAATAATTATTTTTTTCTGGTATGACCTGCACAAGAGGTGGAGATGACTTACAGCTCTTCAGCCTTAGCTGGGTGGGTACTGCTCACTCTCCACAAACAAGAGCAGAAGAGTCTACAGCCCCACAAACTGAGAATAAAAGACCTATGTTTTTTGGGAAGTACTCAAAACACTCAAATACTGGGTAGGGTTTTTTTGCTGTTGTTTTAAGTGAATGCCCTATTTTGAGGGAGTTTTTTGAAGGAATCCTCAACATAAACATTTAACTCCAGGAAAGGATTTCATACTGTGAATACCAGTGAAATAGTCTTCTGCAATTGAGAGTTTGCTCATTCAGCTGTGGAGAGGCAGAATTTCAGATACATGCTGTTTTTCAGAGGTTCCTGTGGGTTACCTTCAGTGGGACCTTTGGAATACCGGTCACTGAGAAACCTAAATCAAAACTCACCTACGTGATCAAAGCTGCAGTTTCTAGCACCTTAACTAACAAAGTGTTTGCCAGTCTAGCAAAAGACTGTAAGAATATAAACACAATTGGGTCAGAGAAACAAATTTAATGTCACCCATCCAACTATGAGATAAACATGCCTAAAATTAGTTTTGGAAAACAGAATTTAAATTAAGATCTCTCACCAATAATTGTCATGGAAAGAACACTGAATTTCAACAAAAGCAAGCTTGGGGCAAGGCTTCCATTAATAAACCTTATCATTAAATCTACTACTATTATGTCCACACTCACAAAGACTACTGCTTATTAACAGTTCTTTCTCATCTCAGCAACATATTGGCTTAAGAGATAGATGAACAGCTTACTTTTACTGTTAAAGTGCTGGAGGCTACATTTAGTTTTTGACAGTCACAGCAGTTCTGATGACCCTTGGTGGCACATTTCATTGCAGTGTTATCCTTATAAACTGAAAAATCCAAACACTAAAAGCACGCTCAGGAAAATGCCGGTGGATATGTTTAGCATTTAACAGTCTTGTCTATTCAGGGATGATGAAGTTCAGAGAAGCTTCCAGCACAGCATCACTTACAGTAAGAATTTCTCCTAATTTTGCCAATCTTGGACTAAGGAACATCTAAAGCAGAGTAGTGATGTAAGCTAGACTCCAGCGTTCCGGGTTCCACCTCCAGCCAAGAACAGCCTGTGTCATACACTGGTTATAACCTTGGCAGCACTCTCCTACACTTCCATCACTGCCAATGCTAATGAAACAAAACTAGACACAAGAGGTTTCTTAGAAACTTGGTGTTAATGCTGTCTGCCTGGAACTATCTGTAATGCTTGTACTAATTATCCCCAAGTAGATTAGACCAGAGAGTGCCAAGCCAGCCCAGCAGTCCTTTCTGTGCACACTCTGCTGGGTGACTGCATTTCCAAACTCAAAATGATATTAAAAGGTTGACACTAACAGAAATTGCAACAAAGCTATGAGTTTAAAAATCATTATAGCTACAATAGGACAATCATCACTGATGCACCTTGAATACAAGAGATTAAAAAAATATAAACTCAAGCAATACATAGAAGTAGTTCACATTAATAAAAAATAATCAAGCAATACATTAAAAAGTAGTTTTATTTTTAGAAATGTAAACAGTAAAATACACCTATAAAAATCCCAGTTTTGCATTTGAAATACTGGACAGAGTAAATAAAGAACATGGAAAGAGAACAAAGGGATGATTTCTACACACCAGCAGTTCAGCTTTCTAGTGCCAACATTTTATGTAGTCCATTACAGTCACTTTTATGCCCTCATCTGCATGTGTCAAGTAGAACAGTTAGTCTTCATCTAGAGCCATAATGAGTATGTACTTGTACTTCTCAATAATACTACATTTGTAGAGCCTCAGATGTTCTCTCTCCTTGGAGGTAGAAGACTGAGGTTCTAGTCTACTTTTTCAGAAAAAGAAACAAAGTAATACTACACAGCTCAGTGATTCTTGTTAAATACAGATTTACTACTTAAGCTTTCAAACACTTTGTACTGCAACACAAAGCACAAAAAATTCAATCTTTTTTTCTCCTACCACCTAGAAAGAACATATCTGAATCAGAAAAGGTGAAAGGCTAGATACAATATGCAAGCTCATATGAAAAACTGAAGTCCACGTACATCTCAATGCACTTTGTTGGTTATTAATATTTTTAAAGGATTAACAGTACAATGAAATTATGTTTTTGCTATTTTTTCCTTCAAATTCAATAGCAGAGATATAATCCCTACAAGATCATAGAGATAACAGCATATCTGAGATGTAATATTCAAAGTTATATATGCTTTTAAAGGTGCCATTTTAAAAGCAATTTAACTTGTGAAAAAAAATTATTTGACAAATATTAGTTTCTTTCACAACAATAATGCTCCAACATCTGAAAGCTTATCCCAAGAGATGCTATTTTCTCATTAAAAACAGAAGTCAGAAACAAACAACTTTCTCCTAAACTAATCTCATCTTTGCATGAGGATAATGAGAAGAGAAATACCACAGCTAAGCCAACACAAACAACAAATGTTATGTTCCCCATCTGATAGTCAAAAAGTAGAGGAAAACTACACTTCAAGGCATGCTTAATTATGCATTTTCTAGACAAAATATGCAATCAGAATTACTTTATATCATCAAATTACTCATTGGGGATACAAACAAGGAGATTTAGGAAAAAAAAAAAAGAAAAAAAAAGAAAAAAGTGCTATTTCCATAAAAAGTGCCATTCATACCTGCAATATGTGATCCAGCATGGCACGAGATCTAACCACCAAACCACAGATGTCTCAGCATGGATTCCCCCAACTACTCTTACAGCACTGAAATGGATGGCAAAACAATCCTCTGGCTCAGTGACCCAAGCACTCGCCTGGGATGTGACCAGTTGGGTTTTAATCCTTTTTCCAGTGAATATCTAATTTTCACAGAGTGGAACAACTTCAGTTTTAGAAAGGAGGCCTAAAGTCGACATGATTAAGCCACTACAATCAACGGTACCAATCTTTACAGTACTTAAATACTGAACCTAAGGCTGACTTACCTTAATTAAGGTAATTCACTTAAGGCAGATATAATGCATGCTGACAAAAATGACAAAACAGAAAAATACATGGGACTTCTGTATTCAATGCTACCTTTTCCAGTGCCTTTTGAAAACATTTCATGCAGAAACAAAAACCATAAAGTACAAAATATTTCTTAGCCCTCAATCTAAACAGCTAGCCAACATTCATAGGTCCTTGCTGGCTCACCTTCATTAGAAAGACAAAACGAAAGTCAAAACAGTATTTACCAGGAATATTCAAAAAATCAGGATTTCCCAAAACCAACATGACCAAGAAACAGCACTCACATAGTTTTCAACTCTTAGTGCTATCAGCTATCTAGTGTTATCTGATGCCTTGATAGTTCATGCAAATTTCTGATGCTTTTCTTCCTTCTCGTTAACCCTGTCTCAAAAATTATATTTTTCTTCAGTCACTAACCAATGACCCAGCCCTGGTATTTATACTCAGTTTTATCAGTCTTCATAGGGTAGTCTCCCCTGGTCCAGACTTATTCTGCTGATCAGTGCCTTTAGCAGCAGCTTTATTGCTTCAGCTACCAAAGGAACACTAAGACCAGTGCCCTCTAATGAAGGGTATCTACTGCACTTACAGATTTTTACTAGATATGTTTTCATGGAAGCCATTAACACTCCTCTGTATTCCAACAGAATATTTTCCAATGTATATTTTAATAGCAAAGTTCAAAACTGCAATTTTATTTCTATAGTTACAAGACCCTGAAAAATATAAACACAGTGAGTGTTTATGTAAGACCACTTTGGACAGATTTCTTCCATTAAATTTAATATGCTGAATAGAAGAAAGAAATCTGCAAAAAGTATTCTTGTTTCAAAACACTGCACAAACCAAATGCTATTTGATCCACTGAGTACCACTACTAAGACATTCAAATTCATTTATTCTAATAAAAATCAACTACCTTCTCCAAAAACAAAGCACAGTTTGGCATCTAACAATACGTTCAGCCTAAACTTCAGTAATTGGAATCCACACCCAAAACCAGAGTTCTGTGGTGCTGACAAAGCCCCAACATTTGAATCCTGTTTGGTGCCAAGTTTGGTCTTCCTTTGTAGAAGCACTGGGTTTTTCCTAAGTAAAAATGCCACACTCTTCCAAGAGTTTCATTGGCTGTATCCCTTTTCGAAAAAGAAAATACAAGGAAAGAATACAAATCTCAGTTTTTAACCATACTCATGCACTCAAACCTAGAAAATTAGTGCATAACTTGATCTTCCTTTACATGAAATCTTACAAATTCTTACTAATGCTATAGCTTTGGGAACCAGAGGTATTCGACTTTCCGAGAATCAGATGCTGTTTCTAGGAAGATATGAGGTTTTAACCTTACATTGCCAATAAAAATCAGAAGAAAGAGCACCATGATTTCCTAAACAAGATTGCAGCCAATATCCAGATCTGAGGGTGAAGTTATCTGTGTAAGCACAAAAAGGATTTCTTCAGCATTATAAGGTATCTTATGCAAACAAAAATTACTAATTCCTGAAAGCAGCTATTTTTAAGGTTTCTTGGAACACATAATTTGCAATTTATTATCAGTGAGACTACACTGTGGTTACTGTATACTGGGCTAAAAGATTTTTCAAGCTATAAGACACATCTAATTCAACAACCAAGTCAGTGTTTCTGTTTGATTCAGATAAATAACCTTGAACTCCAATCTGGCTATGTGCAAATGGGCTTCAATCTGACTATGTAAGTGAAGAAGCACTGAAATTCCCTTGTAATAAGATGAAAAATTTCACACACACAGATTTCTTCTGAGGACTGTACCTCTGAATATTGTAAATCCATATTCTTCCATGACTGCAAGTAGAAAATTTGCTCTAAAATACTTTTTTTTAAACCATTTCTAATATAAACTCTTTACTTCAGAACTTAGCAGTACACTCCAGACAAAAATATACAACCACCTAGACAACCACAGCCTACAAGACCCAAGAAATACTGGCACAAACTTCATCAACCAATCTGTCTCATTAACTCATGTAACTCCCGTCGACATGAGAAAATAAGGAATTGTGTGGAAGAACCTAACTGCAAACATTTCAAAAGCTCTAAAAGGAATAAGGATGCCATGTTACATAAAATTTTACTCAGAGAATATTTTTAAAGTGGAACTTGAGGTTTTATTTAAAAGTCTGTGACTGGTGCAGGAAAAAAAAGGCACAAACACTTCCTGACAGTTGCACTGGTTTAACTCCTTCCCCCTTTTTCCTTGGATTCCTTTAGTGCAAACTCAGAAAATTGTAAAAAAGAGTATTACACTGAAAAAAAAGATAAAGTCTCGCTATCAATCACTATGTATGCAATTATGAATATTCCCTATTTAACTGTAAAAGGCACGGTATTTGATATTTTATTATATTTCAGTACATAAAACCACACAACTCTTGTACAGGATGCATAGAATAACCAGTTTCTCTTCTATGCCATTTAATATAAATTTTGACCTCTTTTGTGCTGTTCTGTTTAATGATAATAAAAAAAAAACAAACAGGGAAGCATAAATGACATCAGTTCCCTCTTGAAAGCAACAAAATTCTGAACTGAATATTTGAAAAAAATATGATTTCCTGAGTGAAGTGCATAAACCCCTAAAAGGAGCTGAAGTTACAAATAAGTTTTCGTCAACCTTTAGGTTACTTTCTGTATTCAGAGGTTTCAGTACAAGAAGATAAACATTTACTGAAATTGCAAACTACTTTGGATACCTGTTTCCAGAAACAGCCCAGTAGCTATTCTATTTCTCCACTAAAAAACCAATTCACTTATTAATGAAAATAAAAATAAACACAAATCCTCCTTAGTGAACAACAATAATGTATTTTGAAAACATAGTTATGGAAAGATAGTTCTCCTTTTAAAGGTATTACAGAAAGGTGAGCTGTCCAAGGGACTGAAATACTGAAAATATTCTGTTATTTTGCTTGGAGAACACATATTATGAAATTCATTCTTCTTGTCTGTCATGACTGAATTCAAAAGAATAGATTGCAACCATGCCCCGTAATGCTGGAAGAATGTTTAAATCCTTATTTTCAGCTATTACTAACTGAAGGAAAACACAAAAGACTGAAGAAACATGGAAGCAAGATGAAAGAAAATGCCATCAAATTAGAATAGTCAGACTTTATTTTTTCTTTCTTCGAGAATCTTGTTCGATTTCCAAACAATTCCTAGGATACTAGCCCACCTTTTCCCATATTCTTTTTAAGTTCATTGAATGAAAGATTAAAATTTGTAGCTCTATTGGTTCTATAAGAATAACGAGAATACATTATTAGTAACAAAATTTGAGATTTCTAGAATTCTATGAAGAATCTCAAAGTGATTGGGAGATATGCCAGAAATAATCCTCACAGTCCTGAATAGGAGTTCTTCAACCATTTTGGAACTGAACTATTCTAAATGCCACATAATTCATGACACACTATAGCAAAATAAACAATGAAAAATAAAATAAACAGCATTTTAAAAATCAAATACACACATACTGAAGGAAAGTAGATGGCACATGAGTGAACACATGAATTTTAGTCTCACCTCATCTAATCAACTCCTTCATATAAACTTTTCTATTTTGATGCTCTCCAAATATCAAGCTCTTCCACTGGTTCCTGCAGCACTTCTTCCTCACCAAGTCTCTAATTCAGTTCCAAGTCATTTGCCTGATCCCATTTCCTCTATAATTTTTTATCTGATCGGTCTATTGCTGTTCCAATCTACTGCCATAGTTTGCTTTCTTTCAACACTACTATTCCTCTTTCTCCCTTATTAATTTGACATTTTGGTTCTTTATCACTCATCAGAACTGAAATTTCTTTGTTTTTCAGTCATGTCCTCCCAGAGGCCTTCTCCCACCCTTCCAAAGAGATAAGTGATTACCTTCACGCCTCAAACTAGCAGTGTGCTCAGCTCTTCTGCGATCCTCTCCAAACAAAGACACCCTTGCCATCTCCTGGACCTTGTTTGCACCCTACATCAGAACAAGCTCCCCAGGGAAGTGGTGTAATCACCATTCCTAGCAGTGTCCAAAACACGAGTGGATGTGGCACTCATGATATGGGTTAGTGGAGATGGTGGTATTTGGTCAAAGGTTGGAGCTGATTTTGGAGGTCTTTTCCAACATTAGTGATTCTATGATCCAATTCCTCTGCTCCTACTCTGGTGCTGTATGAACATGCCTGGCAGGAATCCTCATGTTAGGCTGAATTTTTCCACTACAAAGTGGGGTTTTTTTCCTTCCTCCAGCTGCAGTACCTCAGAAGGTCTGCTTGGGAGATGGACACAACTTATCAGAAGCAACTGATCAGAAGCAATATGCAGACTGCAGTGGTGGTCAGTGCCACATTATCTGCATTAACGTTCTTTAAATTCTGATCCACAGACTACTGACTGCCTCAAAGATTTTCAAAAATAGCTTGTGAAACACCACACGAAGACTTTTATCTGCATATGCATAATGGCAAGGAAACAAACTGTTATTTTTATCTACCTCATTCTATATTTAAAATTTAACCTAATTTTATCGAGCTGCAAACCAGGAATTAATATATTTTTTACAAAATTCTTTATTCATTCTTCTTCCCCTGAAACAAAGTAATAGTCGTTGCAACTTTTTCCCCACATTGTAAGTACTGTGATAATGTATCTTATACTCAACGAAAATTCAGATCAGTATTTCTCAACTTAAAGATCTGTCTTCTGAAAGATAATCTATTCATCTGCTTATTGACTATCCCTGCCCTGCTTAGACCCAAGACCTAAGAGGATTACAGAACCTGGTGGCAAGGCTGAAGGCTTGTTAACTTAATAAGGCTGTGGATTTAAAACTGTGTTAAATTAAACAGGTTTTGAAAATGGCTTAAGTCTGCTAGTGTGGATAAGATTTAAGAGTCTCCTCTCAGATCTTTATCTAGCGCATGAAAAAGACCATGTCAGATAGTAGGGCACTGGCACACATGACAAGTGAAGGTCCATGAGACATTGATTTTCTTTTAGCAAGCTCTAAGCTTCAGAATAAAAGCTTCATTGCTACTCAGGGGCACATTACCACAGTACAGTGAATTCATCTTTACTGGATTTATTTAAAATAAGCTTCTAGAACAGCTATGCCCTATATATGCCAACTCAGATTGTCATCTGATTATCTTTGACTATTTTTCATCTTAACACTTTTTAATGTCAGAAGTGCCTCATTCCCCAATTCTTTTTATATAAATAAAATGCAGACTATAACCTAATAGCTATATTAATAAAGAACAATTGAAGAGATTGTTTCAAATTATTCAGTATTGATCGCCTACCACCTCTGCAAGACTACACTCCTTTTCTTGAGTTCAGCAGCGTGAAATTCTGGTAGAAACAAGTATTTCTGTCTTTAACCAGAGCTTTTCAAAGGCTTGTCTTGTAGAATTGTGGTTCACGCAATGTAACAGTGGTTCAGTTCTTTAAAAAGCTTTCAATGCACATGTATATTTTGAAAGCTTAGGTGCTGAGAAGAGGAAGTCAAGACAGGTAATATGCACATCTTTCCTTTATAAAAAACAGAAGAGCAGAGTTACCTCATCTTTCTGCCATGAAATAAAATCAGCTTTATAAATAAAGGAACACTAAAGACTGAGGAGTGCTTCAGGCGTTATGAAGTCCAACAGGACACACTCTTGATGCCAGGCTTATCGTATATGCAGCATCAGCAGCAGTCCTCCACTTCAGAGAGGAAGAGAACGATATCTGTATTAATATTTAAGCAACACTGAAATGCTTACCTTTCATCAAAATGGATTTATGATTAATAGCATACTTCCCAGCTAGAAACTATAAAATTATACTTTGCACATTCACAGAACATAAAACCCAACCATCTATATTTTACTCTGAAAAATCAAGGAAGATAGAAAGAACACCAGGCCACAGCTTTTAGTTCAATTAAAAACAAAGAAACCAAAAAATAAACAGAAATTTACACCATATTAAAAAAATCAGATGTGAAAGTCCAAGCATATCAGCAATATTTCAAACAATTACTGTGTGAGAGAGGCAGCACACAAGAAAATCTTACCCTTGATTGTAGATCAGACACATTCTTACAGGTTTGAATTTTTTAATACTTGAGAATTTAAGTGCTTATACTGGGGGAGTGGGGGGAGAGGATTAATCAAGAGCCAAATAAGATAGGAACAAATACCCAGACAAGAAATTACTTAAAATTCTGAAGTGTTTATACTGTTATGCTACAAAAACTTAACTTTAGACAATAAATCACATGCTTGGGAGCCACAAATGTAAAATAAGTGTCACAGTTCAAAGCTTTTAAGGGTACAGGCATAAATGATTTCCACAGTGGATTGCTCATATGAACCACAGTTGACTTTCATGTACCCAGCAGGCTCATATTCTGAGACATTTTGGCAGCAGTGTCTGTAAATGAAACATTGACTTCTGTGTTTCACTTTTCCTTCAACTGGAGAATCCAAAACTGTAGGTTTTCAGGAAACATTGAATGTCATTTTAAAGACATGCATATAAGCAAGACATATCAAAAGAATTCAGAATACTGGACTCAGTTTCTCTCTTTGGAGTGACTGTCCTTATCTCCAGAGCATCTTTCTGAGTCTCAATGATTTTTTGATGTTTTGGAGAATGCAGATGAGAAAACAGACTTAACTAATTGCCTCTGTGCTGACCAGCTAGGGGTTTTGTACCCAAACTGCATGACAGCCCCAGCAATACCCATGGGAAAGGAATAAGCAAAAGCAGTTATCAGACACGCTCAGCACAGCAAGGCTCTAACTAGGACGAGCCCCACCATTTAGTCTGATAGTTAGAGGACAGTTCTGCCATCTCCCCCTATACCCAAGAAAGATAACAAGTGCAAAAAACAGCACTTGGATGTGCAACTCTCCCACCTCAGGGTCACTGGCTTCCTAAAATACAGCTCACCTCAAAGCAGCTATTCTCAGTCCAAAAAACCCTGTTCTCTAAAGACTCTGATTTGGTGTTATGAAAAGAAAGCAAAGAATTTGATCTAGTTCAACTGACCCAAGAATTCACTACTGATTTTCCAAGATGAGTTTCTGTCTGCTAATACAGAGGCATCTGACAAGAAATGAGGTTTAACAGATGCACGCTTTTCCTTCGTGAAAGCAGTAATGAGGTGCATGCATGAACAGGGCTGACCAGATGATATTTCAGCTTTAATTACTGAAATACATCTTGCCCACACCAGGATGCACATATAGGCATTGATTTAAAGTAGAAGAAAGAGAAAAAGAAAGTTTCAAACCCCAGGAGGCTAAGTAATACAGTAATATTAACCTACAGTCTATGTTCTTCATTGATTTGGCAGATTTTAGTCATAAATACCGCAAGATTGTCTGTAGTCCAGACATTTCAATAGAAAATTTTTTTCCTTATTGTTTATTTTATGTTCCTTATGTTTGACACAGTTGAGGACAAATTGGACACAAGAGGGAAGAAAAATATATGTTTTCTTTTTCTTGGAAGTAGTACACTAAGATCAGAGGCAAGAGAACGTTTGAATAAAGGACAACAATGGAGCCAAAGAAAAGACCAAGGAAGGTGTTAAGCATATCATAAGGAGAAGGCCAAACGCACTGCAAGGGGAAGTTCACCAAAAGAAAGACAAACAACCGAACAGAACAAGTTTCCAGTTTTATTATCACAGCTGCAGTTGCAGGCTTTCTGTTTTCTGCAGTCCCTATGTATGCACTAAACACTGAAGTACCATGTAAAAACCATTTCACTCAGGCAAAGGAGAGAGAAGATGAAGGATTTCTAGCTGACCCCACTCCAATCAGCCCCTTCAGCTCCTCCCATCATACATGATGCCTATTAAACCACCGAACAAGAGGTACCCACTGCAGAAAGTCAGACACTCTGCCTATAGAAACACAGCACTACCGAGGGACTTTTCTGACCAGACCCTGGATCACCTATGCAAAGCAATTTTATTGGCATATAATTTCTGTGGTAATGAGAGAAGAACTTCAAGGATTTGTATTCTCTCTAAAAAAAACTGCTCCCCTTCGCAAGCTCATTAAAAGTAAGGGTTTGAGACTTCCTTTTTATGCAGAAGTTTAAATTTTCTAAATGATCAAAGCTTTTTGGGTAGAGTAATAACCTGTAATTCACGGGGCACATTAAAGTGGAGGAAAAAAGACACCATTTTATTTCACATAGGTGGTTTGAAATGAATCTACAGAAATGGAGGAATATTAAACTGGAAAATCAAGGGAAATAAAGACAGCCTCCTCTTCCACCTGAACACAAAGCAAGTATACAACAGTATATCCCACTAATACACACAGACACACACACAAAGAGTATTGTAAACAAAATTAAAAGGGATTTCAGTATCACAATTAAATAATATGGGCTTGTTTTTTAGTTTATAAATCAGTTTATTTCGAAACCTAATTGCTTCCTAAATAAATGGTTTTCTAAATAAAGGGATTGCACCTGCTTGGCAGCTATTTTATCAAGCAGATTAATGTTAGCTGGCAGGTTCAGAGTACGGAAATAAGTATTTCTGTACTACCAACACAATTCACGTTAGATATCCTCTTCTTATTCTTTTCAAAACATGCTCAAACCTACACACCAGTGTGCCAGTCAGATGCAGATTTCCATAGATGAGTGTAATAGCGGCTTTCACAGATGTTTTAAGTGTCTGGCTTTTCCACACTGAGGTATTCATGTGATTTCCTATTAAACACCCTCAAACAAAATTAAATCCTTTTAACAGTGTGACACTAGGCACTGCACCATCTTTGGGACAGGAAATGGATTACAAACAGTTCTCCAGTAATGTGGAAGTCAACCATTTAGAGTGAACAGCAGGATCGACTGACCTCAGCTGAGACTGTGGAACCATTGTAAAACACCCTATAGATATATCCAAAATTAAAAAAGTCAACCTCTGCCCTGAAGAGTATACAGTTCAAATAGTAAGCCAAACAAAGAAAGTACTATCAGTCATATCTGCAGATGGGAAACAGAGGCACAAAGAGCTTTGAGTGACTCTGTGCAAGGTCATAAAGGATGTCTGTGGCAAAGCCAGGAACTGAGCCCGGAAGCTCTCAATCCTAGCCCAATGCCTTTGGATACAGGGACAATTCCTCCTTTTACTTATTCTCCCTCTCTCCCTAATTACTTATCTCTGAAAGGAAACATTAACACCATGAGAGCTAGTCTACTTTCCTTTTATATTTATAATCTCCATTAAATTTTTCCTTGTTTAACATAGGATACAACAGTGTTACACAGAAGTAATTAGAATTGTACAAGCAATTGTAAACATAAAAGTAGCAGGTATTTCAGCAAGAACAAGATGAAACAATAGTGCGCACATGTGACTTACAAAGACCTCACAAATTATTTTCTATATGGTCACTCCAGAATATGAATAGGTGCCTATCTCCAGATTTTCAAATGTTACTTAGGAACTTCCCTGACTGCCTTCTTCTTCCCCCAGCTTTATAGGCTGAGCATGATGCCATATGGTATGGAATACCCCTTTGGTTAGCTGAGGTCAGCTCAAAATCAGGTATCATCAAGTAATAACTCTCCAGTTTACCATCACAAATAACAATCAAGAAACTAACTGCATTAGCCATTATTTCTTGCATATTTCTGCAACTACTTTTTCACTTAAAATGCTATACTTTACAGTCTGATCTACTATTACAATGGGAGCCTCCTCTAAGAGTACCTGACCAGCAGATATTTACTATTATATTTCTTCATACTGTTTTACTCCACTAACTCTTGTTCAGAAATGATTTAAACATCTGTTCCAATCTACAACTGCTGCTAAGCTTGGCAATCCCTGTATTTATTTACAATTACTTAAAAAAGTTATTGATGTATGAAGACACATTTTCAGTCTCATTGTTTTTTCCTAGTTTAAGAAGTTTCCTTTGATATTCGAGTTCTGCCAGGTCTCAGTAGACCTATAACAGCAGTTGTTTTGGTTCCTATCAGTTTTTTCCAACCTGCAAAATAGTCGAACTATGCAGGCTGCTACCCTGAGCTCACTTTTCCAGAGTGGTTAGGATAAAAGAAAACTGACTGCTAGCATCATCCAGTGAGTCCAGCAGGGAAGCCAGACCTGCCTAAGTCCTCACAGACCAGAAGGTGGCCCATTGTCCCTACTACTCCAAGATGTGTGCCAAGGTCAAACATCACGGCCGGGGAAGGAAAAACCGGCTCAATTTGTTTTCCTTTCTGGCATTAAAACTGCTTCAGCAGTTCCCAGACAGGCCTACTGGATCACAAATGACCACTGCAGCAGCCATATGGATGTGGGAATTTAAAATTTTACTGTTGCTTTCCTGTACACAAGCATGAAAATAGATGTGTGCGTTTACATGACATTGTACCACTGCTAAGTATTAGGAGAAACTCAGGGAACAACCTCGTTTGTGGGTTTTTCTTTTCTCCTCAGTTTAAAAGAATTCATCACAGACATCTCAGATGATCAGACACTAGTGGTTCTATCCCTCTTTAACACCTAAATGAGCATTTTCTAGTGTTCCCTTAGTCTCTCATTTCAAGAAGACTTTATCAAAAGTGGTATCACCAGAGGTTTCTATTGGCTTTCCCAAATAAAAGCGTCAAAAAAGGAAAAAGCTTTAGGAAATTCACACTGCATTGTAACATTTCTCGATAAGGCAAATTTTTGACTATTCAAGCTTTTCTTTTGTTAGCAGAGATCATTTGAATCTTTCTCTTAGCTCTTCCTGACTACATTTGGTCCAGAAAACAGCTGAAAACCTTATTACAAAATATTTCCAACAGTGATGAGATTTCAGACTATCTAGACAAACTCTGCCCTAGGTTCTGCTGAAAAGAGTACTAACTTCAGAAATTTGGACTATAAACAAACTAGAAGGAGAATCATATATCTTAGGCAAATACAAATTAAAGGGAAAAGTTAAACGTGCACTATCTTAAATCTAGTAAAGAAATAAGAACAGCTCTCCAACATCTAGCAACTTATACACACAGCTACATTTAAGCATACCCTTGTAAAACTGCCATAAGGAACTTAAGATAATTCTTGTTTGACATACTTTGTGAAAATGACAAAATGAATAACATGAGCATAAACTTCAAAGTAAGGACCCTAATATTTTCATATATTCTTCTGAAGGAAATAAGGCTCATGTGATCATGCAGTCCCTCAACAGCCCTCAATAACTTGCTCATTATGACCAACCAGTCCCAAGCAGATTTGACAGCAGGCCGTGGTTCTTACAGCTCTTCCAAGCTGTCAACTTAGCTGAAGGTTTTCACGTAAAAAAATAGGAGAAAAGCATTAAATTAGCATCCATACCTGGAAGGAGGCTGCAGTATGAGCATAACTATTTTATTTGTTCTCCCAGGCAAGTTGACTGCTCAGAACAGAAGTGCTGGACAGTCAGCAAATACAAGCTTTCCAGTCAGGTACAGCAGGATGCTGCCTTTGTCCAGCCACTGTGGTACTGTGCCACTGTGCCACTTTCCAGGGAAAGGCACAGAAGGCTTTACATATCAAAACAGCAGGGAAATGAAATAGGTTAAGAATTTGCAGGGAGAAATTGCAGTTGTTACAGCAGTGAAAACTTACAAGGGTTACAGAGAGAAACAGGGTTACTATAGTGGGGGAGATACAAGGCACAAGACTTGTTAGTCCCCACCACCCACCCAGCTTCATTAGTTTAAAGACTCAAGGAACCATTTGTTTGTTTATAGCCATGTGTCACCACGTACATACAGAGAATGCAATATACTGTGCAGCAATAGGACTGGTCACTCCACAGTCATTGATACAGTTCAAGAAATCATGCTGCAGTACATGCTGTATTAACCTTTTCTGAAAATTACGGCATTCTCTGAAAGGGCATTTATGAGCTTAGTATAACTTCAGGGTATAAGCAGAATGTTTATGACTTGACAGCCTTCATCCATGTTCACTTCATTTAACATAACAGCAACTTTCATTTACTAGTTCCCCTTCAGCAAAATTAGTTTAGGAAATCTGACTCTGCCACTCATCTAGAAACAGATTTTCCTCTTCGATTCCCAGAGAGGAACTGTATTTGCAACCATCTTTATGTTAGAGTTAGCAAAGCAAAAAGGGCATTCACTTCAACACTGTCCATTAAATTGGCATTTTGCTTACTGGACCTTTTTTTAAAAGACACTTTTCACACAGAAAAAGGAAAAGTAGTTCATATCTCCACCTTCTTATCCGTCAAAGTCTGTGTTCTCAAAAGCACCGCCTTCCTAGTAAAAAAGGCTCTGGACAAAGTGGACAAAAGATGAGATCATCATCTTTCCCTGTCTCCCAAAGGAAAGGGGCACAAGAATGCCTACGAAACCCCCAATACAAAGATGCAATAAGATTTACTGTAAAACGCTGAAAATTAATATACATTATCAGTTAATCACACAAGGAATGCACATGGTCACAATTTTAATGACACATGGTACAGCATAACTAATAAACCGAAGCAACCTTCCATATGTTATCACTTTCTACTCTGTGCAACATCTGGAAATGCAAATGTTGCACAACAGGATATTATAGAACATTAAAAAAAAGGGAGAGAATATTCCATATTCAAGTTATTTTTTCTAATAAGGATTTGAGAAACTCTGAAGTGCAGTCCTTCACATACACTGCTGAACCGTAAGTCTTTTTAGAGGAGAAGCAGACTCTGAAAACACAGTTATTTACAAAGGTTGACTTGAGAATATATAGAAAAGTCTTATGGGTATTTAGCTTTGTTTGAAGTTAAAGAACTTCTACAAATGCAAGGTATCATGATAAACACCTTAAAGTTCTAGAGGAGACCAGACTGGTTTTGACACTTCTTTGCAGAACTTTTTAAGGTTTCTGCCTGCTGGAAAAAAACTCACCCCAAAAGCACAACACCAAACCACCAACAGAAAAACCCCATAGATCACCTTCTCTCCTCACCAATAAATATTCACAGAACAAAACTCATTAACTGGAAATGTACTGATAATCACCATTTCTATATTGTAAAGTAAAGAACATAATGAGATGTCTAGCGAGCAGAGAAAACAATATCATCTAATGGAAAAAGCAATATTTTAAATCCTCATGCAAACTTAAGAGGTGTATCTAAAATCTTTTAGAGAAATTCAAATCATCTAAGTACAACTGAGGAAAATCAATGTAAGGCTTCCTTCACGGGGTAAGTAAACTAAATAATTCAGGCTACACTTTAAAATAAAGACAAGTCCTGCCAAATAGACATTCAAGCCCTCTCCTCGGAATTCCTCAAGACATTTCATTAAAATCACAAACTCCACAAGATGGAAACCACCCAAACCATTCAAAAACTCCACTTCAAACACAGGAACTCTGAATATGCATGCATCACACACTGGGCAGCAAAACCTTTCAGAGCAGCTGTCCTGCTTTGCCACTAGATAAAACAGAGCAAGGCCTGTCATCTCATAAAATTGCATTTCCTGACATAGACTCAACAATGAATAATCATAAATGAGGCTACTGAGTCTTCATTATAAGGTATGACAGAGTCCACAAGTTGCATAGCTTTTAGGAAGAAACTGGATTATAGAAAGAAGGCTATGTTTTCCCATCATGGTACACAGGATTTTACAAATCCCTTAGAAAAAATACCTTGAGGAAAAACTATATTAAAGAAGGGGTGAGGACTGAGAGTGCAAACAGCTTACCAGACTGCCAGAACTCAAATTTCTTTTTGAAGGAAAAGAAGTAAAAATGTAGCTACTTAGAAGCCAATGGCAAAATCTTTATCAACTTCAACAACATAACTTCCCTGCTTGTGTTTAACATTTCTTATGTCTAACTCAAAAGAAATTTACTGACAGTAAGAAAGTGCATGAGCCAAAATGAAATCTCTAATCCTGCAGTTGACAAACTAAGAACAATTTCAAATGTTCTTCAGAAGATGTTTACCCTTCACAATTATTTATGCCTTCCACATAAGTTATCTTGTTCTGTTTGACTGTCTTTTAATAGGATAGACAAGGGTCTGAGATGCTTTTCTTCTCCTTACCTCAAAAATTGAGTTTTAATAAGGAAGCATTATTACTGGTACCTACATAACAGTAAACCAATACTGATAGGAACACTGATGTGTTTTGCTTGAAATCTACAAGAATGCTCAAAAACGCATTATTTTGGTGTATTAACTACTGACTGCCCTTATCCTGAAGTAGGCAACCAACCATTTGGAAACGATGCAAGAAAAGACAGGAATGCAAGAAAATGCTGTCACCACATGGTACTCACCCTTACAGGAGGGCTCCGTGCTTGCACCCTTTGCTGCTGTCCAGTTTGAGAGCTCTGCAGGTCCTTTGATCCGCAATTAGCTACAGTGTTGCTGGGGACCCTTAGAGCATTTGTGCTGGCAGTCCCACTGCCAGCACTGGGTTTTCGAGGCCTCTGTTTGATACCATCCAGTAGTCTAACAAGCAAAATATTACTGGGCAGTTCATCAACACCACAGTCCACCAAAGTCCTGCACTCTGGACATCGAAGCTCATTTCGAGAGCTCACAATGCCCAGCAGACACCGTTTACAAAATGTGTGTTGGCAAGGCAAGACTTTTGCAGAAGCATCAAGGCGTTCTAAGCAAACAGGACACTCCAACAGATCTAGCAAAGCTGATTCATCCATTGTCTCTGTATTACTTAATGAAAAAACAAATCTTTGCAGAATTTGTATGTTTGGGGCACTGCAAGGATATCATGTTACATCCATTCCTCTTCTGACCATGTTCTAAAATTTGAGGGGAAAAAGACATTAATAATCTGGAAAAAGAGTCAGCAATACCATTTTATATGAAGATGTTTATACAAAGAGCAAAATAAGAGATCTCTAGACTAATTCAGTAGACATTTTCAAT
Source organism: Margarornis squamiger (assembly GCA_035222235.1). Taxonomy (NCBI): domain Eukaryota; kingdom Metazoa; phylum Chordata; class Aves; order Passeriformes; family Furnariidae; genus Margarornis; species Margarornis squamiger. The sequence goes on from JAWWTY010000123.1 coordinate 35,383,699, forward strand.
AAAGGAAATAAAAGTTAAAATAGCAATAATAGCAATCTGCAGTAATGTATCTATTTAAAATATTTTAACAAATGCCAACAGCCAAGGTTTTTAAACCCAAGTCCCCATCAATTTCAGTCTTGAGTGATTTTATTTTCTCAAATTATTCCAGAACAAAGAGCTATCCCCAGTACGGTATTATAATAAAACTTACTTTCCATAAGGATTAATACATAAGTTTCTCTGAACCTTTATTTGAAATTAGCTTTCTTATTCATAAGATGGCAAAGGTAAATACAATGGGGTCCAAAATTAGAGAACGTACAGCAACAGGGCATAGAAAAGGGAATTACATTTATGCCAAAACTAAGCCCACACTGAACTAAATTTCTACCATTTCCGTGAAAAGTACTGCAGCACATTACATAGATGAGCCTTGAAAACAGCCTCCAGCTCACAAGGTCCTAAGCTCACCACAGGCACTGGCAACAGGGTTCATTACAGTGCCGCCTTTAAGAAGCGCTTCAAAAACTATCGCGAAGTGATTTACAGCAGGAAGTGCCACTGCCCTATGGTTAGGACAACACGAGCGAGCGCTGCGTACGCAGCCACAGGGGCAGGGATGAGCCTCCCCGCCAGCCCCAGCACGCACCGAGGGGGAAACCCCCCACCGCTAGAGAGCCCCCTCCCCGCCACAAGAGAAATAAAACATCATTCTGCGGGAAGTCACACCAGGCTGCTCCCCAGGCAGGAGCAGGGTTGCTGCGCTCGGCGGTGCCCAGCACCGGGCGAAGTTGAGAGCCGCCCCGCAGCCCCCGCCGCGGCCGCCCTCGGCACCGGCTCCCCCTCGGCACCGGCTCCTCCGGCTCCCCCTCGGCACCGGCTCCCCCTCGGCACCGGCTCCTCCGGCTCCCCCGGCCCCTCCGCTTCTCCCCCCGTTCCCCTCGGTTCCCCCGGCTCCCCCCGGTTCCCCCGGCTCCCCCCGGTCCCGCCGGTTCCCTCGGCTCCCCCCGGTTCCCCCGGCTCCCCCCGGTCCCGCCGGTTCCCTCCGATCCCTCCGGCTCCCCCCGACCTGCGTGCCCGGCCGGGCTCCCCCCGGCGCGGCCCGCGGCCCCGGCGCCCCCCGGGGGGCGGCCGGGCG
>JAWWTY010000123.1:35385020-35447073 GCA_035222235.1 Margarornis squamiger
TGGCGGGGCCGGGCGCTGCCTGCGGCTGCGATTGGCTGGGCTGGCGCACGCGCTCGGGGGCGGGCGGGGCCGGGCTGGGCCGGCGGGGCCCGGGCGGCGACACCGCCACCGCCACCGCCCCCTCCCGCGGGCGGGCACGGCACGGCAGGGCAGGGCACGGCAGGGCAGGGCAGGGCACGGCACGGCACGGCACGGCAGGGCAGGGCACGGCAGGGCACGGCACGGCACGGCAGGGCAGGGCACGGCACGGCACGGCAGGGCACGGCACGGCACGGCGCTGCCCCGTCCGACACACGGCGCCAGGTGCCGCGGGCGGGGGCGAGCCGCGCCGGGGGAGGCACGGGCGGCTTCCCGGGACAGCGGCGGGGGGCGCTCCCCGGCCGGGCAGGCACCTGGGGCTGCCGCCCACGGCGTGGAGGCGGCGGAGGGAGGCAGGCAGGGAGGCAGGCAGGGAGGGCGGTCGGAGCGCTGCCCCCCTCGCCGCCCCCCGCGGTGAGCCGTGCCCGCAGGCAGGGCAGGGCAGGGCAGGGGCAGCGCCGTGCCCGCAGCCCGCCCCGGCACACGCTGCCCTCAGGCTGCCCGCCCGGCCGCAGCCACGGGCCCCGGAGTTCTCCTGCCCCGGGCCGCGGTGGGCGCGGGCAGCACAGGGGGGCAGGCAGCACAGGGGGGCGGGCAGCACAGGGGGGCGGGCAGCACGGGCAGCACAGGAGGGCGGGCAGCACAGGGGGGCGGGCAGCACGGGCAGCACAGGGGGGCAGGTGGGCGCCTCGCCAGGTGCGCCGGTGCGAGCGGGTGCGGCAGCGCTGCCTCCGGCCCTGTCAGCGCGGTGCTGCTGGCGAGGCGGAGTGCGGCACGTCGAGGGACGGGGTGTGCTGTGGGCTTGGCAGGGTAACGCTTGGACTCGATGATCCTGGAGATCTGTTCTAGCCTCAGCGATTCTGTGCTTTAAATAAGCGATGCCAGAAACTGCCACAAACTGGTGAGCGTTCAGGAGATGATGTGCTTGCTTTGGAGGCGTCTTATGTGAAATACTTCTCCACAAGACTGTGGGCATGAAGGAGGAACTAAACTCTAAGGTACTTCCAAGTCACCATAAAAGAAAACCTCAAAAACAAATTGAAAAAAATACGCTTTTTAAATCAGATGAGGCACCTTGTCTGTGGATGGTGAAAAAGTCTAGATAAAATGTTTTAAGTTCCAGTTAATCCTCGTGTCAACTACAACTCAAAAAGCAAGCAATCTGAAAGCTTCCTTGTGTGTGGTTTTAGCTATTCAAGTTGACCCAAGGAAAAGGCATGAAACTGTCAGGGGAAGTTTAGGCTGGATATTAGGAAAAGGTTCTTCACCCAGAAGGTGTTTGAGCACTGATGCAGGCTGCCCAGGCAAGCCTGCCCAGAGTTCAGGGAGTGTTTGGACAATGCTCTCGGGCACATGATATGATTCTTGGGACTGTCTTGTGCAGGCCAGGAGCTGGACTTGATGATCCTTGTGGGTCCCTTCCAGTTCAGGATATTCTGTGATTTTAAACTTCTTGTCAACCTTACTGAATTCTGTGTACATGTAAAAAGCGTTTTTTTTTTCCTCCCCCATCAATTTTGTAAATTTGTGTAAGTTGATAGCCTGAATGATACTCTCTGATTATTAGGATTTCCAAGTAAGTGCTCACACTGAATGCATCACTAATATTTTATTTTTTAATAATAGTAGTAGTGGAAATATTGAAACTTCTAAACATGTATATTTCATTTAGAAATAAGGTTTCCTCCCCCATGAGTTCTGGAGTTTAGGAAAACTGATGCAGATGGGTTTCTGGTCTGTGTCTGTGTTTTCCAGGGAGTATCGTAACACAAACAGAAGGGTATAAACATCTGATATGTAAGAATATTCTCATGTCTCATAGTATGCCTCTTTCTTACCATGTCAGTGCTGTCACTAGAGAAAGAAGGATAATCAAAACATTTAAAGTAAAGTCTTGTTGAATCTAAACAATTTCATCTCACAATAGGATTTCCCTTTTGGATGTAGTTTTTCCAAAAGATCTCATCAAAGTTGCTTGGTAATAATTTGCCAGCCTTTCCAGCATAGTTTTGTAAGCAACACAATTATTGTTGTCTAAACTGAGTTTGCTGCCTAAGGAATGTAAAGTATCTTTTAAAACGGTAGAGGAATTTACAGTACAGATGGTGCACCAAGGAAGCAAGATGAAAGTTCAGGGAAGCAGGATAAAAAGATTACCTCTTTATCAGGGCTGGTCTTTGATAATGTTTTATGTAAAGTCTGTAAAATACTAAATATATTGAGGAATATAAGCCAAAGCAGTAAACACTCTGAGGAGTATCAGATAAATATGTTACTTTCTCAGCAGAAGCAGTAGTTAATTTTCAAACCAATATAATGCATGTAAACAAACGTGGGTGTGTGTGCAGATGTATGACACTGCCCTCTTATGGATGAAGCGTTTGACTTGGAGAGGCTGGAATAGTCTGGTGCCAGGACTGAAAGGAATAGAATTGCTGTTGCATTGAAGCATTTATTCATTGTCACTTCCAGCCACAAGCAGGGAACTGTACACTTGGCGCATTTTTACGTGAGGAGACCTCCCTTCTTGAAACCATTCCGTTCTTATATACAGTTCATTAATTCCTTGTACAACTTTTGCTAAGTACATAATGCAAAGGAGATATTGTACAGGGCAGAAATCCATTAAAAACACAGACCTCAAAGATGAGACCCTCCAGTTACTCAAACATCTGGATTTCTATGATTATTGTGTCTATTAATATTTGTATTTTACTTTTTTTTGGTGTAATGAATTGTTCTTCTGAAGTTGGTTTTCAGACATAAACTTTTTTTTTTTTTTTTTCTCCAATGTATGTTGTTTCTCTTAGTCTGGAAGCTGATGAGTAAAGGAAGAAGCAAAGGACAATAGAACAGCAAAAGACAAAATATCAGTACCAGAAAGAACTGGTAACTCCTGCTTTCTTTTTTCTGTGTTCTGTGTCAGCATCCTTTGTGCAATAGACCCACTGTGTCCTCTGCACTCCGTCTCTTTTGCCTTCTCCTCTTTCTCTTCTATGAGCCAACAACCTACAGGCCTCCCCCCATGTCTTCAGCTTCCTGTGTCAGAACAGTCCCACTTTATATTCCTACCTAAACCCTACTGCAATAATTCCTGTTTCTAGCACGTTGTCACGTACTCTTAGATTTTCCTGTCTTTAAAATATGAGGCAGTGTATACTGTGCCTGGCTTTGAGCAACACCACCTAACTGATAAGTTGTCAGGCTCACGAGAAGAGGTAACTTGACGTTTGCTGCACCCTTTTCTGTAGGGGGTACATTCAATATTAGATCTTTTCTGGATATGGCCACTGTTTTCCATAAAACCTCTAGAATCTTAATATCTCTACATATATTCTGTCAGGTTTTGCCAATGAATTATTGGAAAGAAGGGTTGGGAGATGCATTCTATAATAATCTACATCTAGTTCCTTAGGAAATGTAGCTGAGAAGTAGTATGAAACATTTCAAAATAGGTTTTCCACTTGTCAGCATGCAAATCTTTATAAAGACATTTGTAAACTAATGCACTAAAAGACACTAATGCACTAAAAACGAACACCAGGTCTGATCTCCATTTTAATCCCACAAAATGTCCCTGAAGATTGTCACTCTGATGGCTGGGATAATACAAGTGCCTGAAAAATTCACGTTAGCAGTATGTGTATTTAGAGTAATAAACAAAACTGAGTGAATGTCAAGTAGAGAAATGCTGGCCTATGAGAATAAACATGAATACCTATCTAATTTATTTGTGAATTCCATCCTGAAAGTCTTGAGATGACTGCAAAAGACTCAAAGGTAGTAAGACTCATGGAATGAGGTGTTATGTCCTACCAGAAAGAAAATACAACAGAAGATAGTGTCTTGTGGCAGCCATAGTCTGAATTGTGTTTATTTGTACGTTCATAAGCATGCTCTTGTTTAGAGCTACATTCTTTGTACTAAACTATTTTATAACCTTTTTTTTTTTTCCGAAAAGATCATGTTTCCCCATTTCTAATGTCCACATTAGCTTGTCTTTCCTGTGCAATATAGATCGCAAGCACAGACTAAAAAGGTTAATCTTATTTCCTTGTAAAATGACTCCTGGAGATGCGGTGGTGATCCCCTTTCAAAGGCCATGCAAAATTCCCACTGATATAGTTTAGTAAGAGTTTACTGCTGACAGCCATGCTGATCTTGCTGGCTTTACGCTGGCCAGTACTGCACATCATGAAGCATGACCAACTTTCTTCAGTCTGGTGGAAATGAGCAGATGTTCTTCAATAACTTTGTTCCTTTTTCATTAAAGAATTGATGATTTTGTTGTTGTTTTGTTTTGGGGTTTTTTGAGCAGGTTGAGTGGACTTTAATTTGGTTTTGTTTTGGTGTCTTGTTTTGGTTGTTTTTTTCTTCCGTTAGTGCCAATTTTAAATTACCTAGCTCAGTTACTGTTGGTGATACTTTAGCAGCATGGAGCTCAGCATAGCTGATACTGATCCAGTCAGTTTGCTGGCAGACTGAGTTTTGTGCTGTCCCTGCTGCACTTCCTGAGTTGTGAACTAGTTTTAATCACAATGATAAATGTCCTTTTAAGGCTTCTGCACCCTGCCAGAAGGGTCTCTGCTGTTCTGGTATTTGTGAGGAAGCAGGAGAAATCGGTTGTGCTTTCTGTACATTTTGGCTTCTAGTTTTAGATTTTTATTCTGTATTCTAGGCATCCAGCTTTCTTGAGGAGAGTATCATTTGTGTGTTAATGTTGTGAACTGACTCTGATAGCACAAAGCTGGGATTTTAACTTTGTGCATATTGGTGCTTTTGCAGTAACTTAATTTGTGTCACAGGGAGGGAATATGCAACAGAAAAAGTGGCATTAAAGAATAAACATGTTACTTCTTAGTGTTTGGGTGAGCTCTTTGTTGCAAGACATTTCCACCAGGCTAGTCACAGGAAAACACTGGGCTTATGCATCCTTAGGACCCCCATGCCCCAGCTGCAGCATTCAGCACCATATCTTGTAGAAATGCAGTAAGGTGTTGGGGTATGTACATGGTCAAGAACTTATGCCCACATCTCATTAAGCAGCAAGCTTGAAATTGCCCTTACTACAAACAAGGTTAAAGAAAAAGCAAAGGAGAATGCTTGTTTAAAGAAATCGAATTAGATGGCACAGCTGTGAAGATTTTAAAAGAGGAACAGAAATGTAAGAATCCATTCTTAATAAGTTTATTCTGAAATCAAATGATCTTTTTCCTTCCTTGCCTGCAGCTGATAAGAGGCTGCAGAGTAGGTCCCAATGTTCCTTTGCCTCTGTAGAATTAGTGCTGTCTCCACAGGGGAGATTCCTGCGAGACGGAGCATGCCAGATTATCTGTTCAGTGTTTTTCTAGGTGTGTCACAATCTCACTTAGATCTCTCAAAGATTCATAAGTGATTTGGGATGTAGTTTTAGAATTATTGACTGCCCAAGATTTTTTTGAATGCTTACACACTGTTTTAATAGTTTGCTATATTATTAGCAAATTGTAAGATAGTAAAAAGCTGTTAATATTTTCCCCACTTGGAAAGGTTACAGTCAAGTCACAGAGTAAAGCATATGAACAATAAATCAACAATCATATCAATATTTAAGTAAAAGTGTTGTGTTACTGACTCTAGACTGAGATCAGGCAGAACCGTAATTAGCCACTTCCAGTGATAGTGAGCTGGAATGACTAAAGTCTAATTTTATCTTTGGGGAACATTGTGACAAGGTTTGCAGCTTTGAACACCCAAACAGATGAGATGAGTTGCAAGGCCCAAACAGTTCTTTTTAAATAAGCAAAAACATCATAAAGAATATTCAACATTCATCAACGTTTACTTAGTCTTCATTACCACACCTCATTACCAAAGTATCAGAAAGAAGCTGAATGTCTGGAGACTGGATACTTGGCACATATATTACTTGAACAAAAAGAATTACAATTTTAGATAGGAGGAGGTGGAATTGCTGAGGAGAGTCAGAGGCACTTTTGCGTGTGGACTGTGCAGAGCGAGGGATGTTGTGGGTGTTGGGAGAAGTGTGTATCCATCATGTCAGATCTACAATTCCTAGATTCTGTCTTTTATTATATTCTGTATTTCTAAAAAAGCACTACAGCTTCACTCTCTAAAATCCTGTGAAAAGGCAAAGCTAGTCAGTAAATTTCATGAACAAGGAAGAATTCACGGTGAGTGCCGTGCTTTTTTATCTAGGGGGATCCTTCAGTCAAATTTACCTTCCGAGAGCAACCATTCTTGGCCAATGCCTTGAGGTCCTCCAAAAAGTAACAGGGTGCAACCTCAGACCTATTCACATTTTCATAGCAAATAAATCTTTAGAACATATTAAGCATCCCCCTCAGTCATTCTAGACAAGAAAATTTCACATCCACTCAGAACATAGGCTCTGCAACAGTTGATTTAAAGAGTATTATTTTTCCTTTGGGTAACTGCCTGACACCATAATGAAACCTCAGACATTTCTGCAGGTTTTAAAAAACACCTTATTCAAAGTGTCTTATTCTAAGCACACTTACTGGAAGTACATTTACAGAGGAGCAACTGTCAAAAACCACTTGTGCTTTTGTGGTCATTAAAGCTAAAGAGTTACAAATGTATGGTAACAGCAATAATATTTCTATAGTGTGGGTTGTGTGTGCTTTATGATGAGTCCTGCAGTTCCTCCTACTGTCCAGATCAGGAAATCTGTCGAAATGTACCATACTCCCTTGCCCTACATCTCCTCTGCAGTGAGAGTTGGTTTGGATTTTCTCCCAGAAGAGAGTCTGAATGTAGCTGTGCTACATTCTCAGGCTTAGGAGCACGGACTGGCAAGATGCTCCAGGATAAATATGTGACATCTTTCCATATGAAATTCGTGTTTTTAGAGCAAAATCTACAAGAAGAATTTGCTAGCTTGTTTAAATCTAAACCTAAGCTATTTTAGAATGCTGAGTGCTGCAACAGCTTGTTTGCCAAAAAAAAAAAAAAAAAAATTTGTCATGTTAGTTCTTAAAAGCATGCTCAGCTAGTTTTTTGGTTTTTTTTTCAGAGAGATTTATTTCCTTAAAATAGCATTTCCCTACTAAAAGTGTGGGCTGAACAGAGTTATCTGACAGGCAAGTAGAATTATCAGCATGTTTACTTTTCAAACATTTCTGCCACACTTGAACAGTTCTGCTGAGGTGTCATGCAAGAGTGATGACATAGGTTTTGTAAGAGTTTGTGTACTAGGATATAAAAAAATTAAAATGTGTCACACCATTTAAAGTGAACTAACATTTTAATTCCAAACTAGTCAATGTCCTTATACCAAGTTAAAGCATTTTCTTTGACTATAGCATCCCTTTTTGGAATGTATCCTCAGCTCCAAGGAAAGTTGCATCCCCATTAGCACAAATTAGGCCTCTTGGTTGTCTGAAAGGTACAGAAGCTCCTTTAGAGCTTTGGTTCTCTGCAGTTTCTAGTACACTTACGAAAGGATGCTGGCAGAGGTTTGGTTGTGATTAGTGTACCATCCATCTACCGTGCTTTTATATGTGATATCTTAGGAGCAAAAAGCAAGGATTTATGATGTAGCTTGACTCTGAAGGAAGGTTTTTAATTATATTGGGATGAAACTAAGGGAATAAAGGGACAAGTTCCCCAGTGATTTTTTCAGTCACTATCATTCTGCTACCACAGTTCTTCACAAAAAGAGGAATGTAGAAAAAAAAGACCCTAAAACTTTCTTTGTTCAAAATAAGATTAAGGAAGTGTGATAAACATATGGAGTATTCATGGCACTACTTTAGATTTCTTCTATAAAGCTTAGGACTTGGCTTCTAAGTCGATAAGGACATTGAGACACAAAATGAATTCTCCAAGGCTGCTAGTGCTACAGCGGTATATAATCACTCTGGGATTGCCAAAATTTTTTTTTTTTTTGCATGAAAGATTTGTGTCACTTTCACTCCCACACATCTGGCAAGAGAACTCTGCACTGGCTTAGTTGAAAAATCTTATCTCATAGATCACTACTAGCAATAAATTCCAGCCTTTGTGCTTACTTATATTGTCCCGCAGCCTGGAGTCACTGATTTTGTGGGACTAGGAATGTGGTCTGTAAAATATTTACTCAGCAACACCCACACCCCCCAAAAAACGCCCCCCCAAACCCTCCATGCCTCAAAACCAAGCCTTTAGCTCTTTCATTGTGAAGTCAGCTTTGAAAATGTAAATCACATCAAACTGACTCTCAGGGCCAAAGAAAACAGGCAGCTGGATTCCATCCCTTTAGCTAAGAATCAGCCCTTAAATACCTCTTAAACAGACACTTTATATCAGCTATAGTCAAACTCATTGTCAAGTAATGTTTTCCCACGTGTCCCAGAAAACACAAACAGCATCTCTGTGTACGTGGATGGACTGGGGTACTGACAATGCACAAGTGTGCCAAAAACCTGCAAAGTGCTAATGCAGTTCTACCACAGTTCTCTAAGGTCACACCTACGCTAAAAAAAAAGATGTATTTTTAATCCATGTCCTTAAACATAGCTAAGGCAGATATGCTCTAAAGAACTGTCGGCAAGTGGCCTATGCTAGGTATTTTCCTGGGGGCTAGTTCACACTGGTGAGCATTTTTATCTGGTATTGTCTTCTGGAAGCGTTCTTATTTTATGGGATTTATTGTGCTGATCCTGTTCTATATGATGAGCATGGGAAACATGAAGGCAGCATTACCTTATACATTGAAGACTTTGCAACTTGTAGCAAAAGAGACTGGAAAGACAAGAGAAGGTGAGACAAATGAGACAATGACTGGCATAGATGCAGTTATCTCTGCAGGATAAATTAAATAATATGCTGGGGAGGAAGAAAAGGAACAACTCCCAGCACTAAACCACAGATAGGCAATTTAGCAACCTGTCTCCTGGAATACCAATAATAAGCCAGATCAGTTTGTAATGACCAGCAAGTGTTGCTGGGTAGTGAATGCATTCTCTAGGTGTGGGGAGAAATGATTTGGAGACACTTGAAATGCAATGTACTCTAATATCTCTCCATTCTTGATGATCAGATTTCAGAAGAAAAATTGGCAACTGGCTTATAATAAAGCCAGAATATTTTCCAAGAGTCACAGCAATCCTTCTTGAGTAACATACCCCAGCAAAAACATGGCAGAATAACCAATGAAGTTATAATGAACACGAAATGCCTTACCCTTTGTTTTCCTAAGACAAATTAATATTGTTTTGACTCTAGGTAGTATTGCATAACATGAAACATAGTAGTTTTAATCAATATACCAGCACAATCCAGGAACAAGCTGTAGTTTAATTTTTGGCATTTTTATTTTCAGTTTCCCAAGTGACTACTAGTGAGTGTGTTGAAGTGTTTTTTAATTGGTCCTGATACACATTCACATACATGGCCATCAAGAATGAGGTTAGTGTGTTATAGCTGCTGCTGGAATCTTAACTCAATTGCACTGACTTTAGGAGTATTAAGTCAGAAACAATACTATTTCAATGCCATTTTTTTTGTATTTACTTGGCAAATACTCTTGTCAATTTAAAGTTTCCCATGGGAGGTGTCAAGAGGTCACTGAAATTTTCCTGGGCAAGGGAAGGAGAGTGGTTGAAACCATGGCCTCCTTGCTGCTTCCTTCAGTGTTTTTCTTCATGTCATTAGTGCTGTACTCGGCACTTTCCCCCTAGCTTCCATTAGAAGAGGGAGTGAGTGAATGTAAAAATGTTAGTGAGAAGTGGAGGCAAGAAATACAGAGGAGGGTTCCCTGCTGTTTTATTTGGCTAATTCTAGGTCTTCGTAACAGTAAACTCAGTCAAAGAAAATGAGTATAGAATATATTATCTAGTATGCACAAAAACTCCCAGATGCTTTCAGCACACTTTTCCCCCAGTTCATTCTATTATTCTACACAGTCTTCTATCCAAGGATCACAAAGCCTTCTGACCTCTCTGTTATGCTATGGCAAGAAAATACAGTTCCCTAAGGCTGCAAAACCATCAGCGTTGGATTTCCAGAAATTTTCCTGCAATTTCCATGGACATCAGTGTAGCTGTGAGCAGCTTATTCTTCAGGCACCACTAAGAGAGAAATGCAGAATGGAGAGATAGGAGAGACACCCCACATCTTACAGATCTTGATGCCAGGCTTCTGAATTTAAGGGGAAAACACCAGAGTTGAGGTATCAGAAATAGCTTTGTCAAAGCTAGTGACTATAGGAAGGGATCTGACCTGTGTCATACTATGGATTAATGTGATCCCTGTAATAAACCCCCATGGTTTATTGTGTGATAAACCAGGCAATTGCACAATTACTAAATTTTTGAAACCAATTACGCATTTCTCACATTTTTAACTGCTGTAAGGCAGAATAAAACATCTGTGGGGAGTTTTGGCAGTAAGTGAAAACAAAAATAGTGCTAAGTAAATACATTACAACTTGATTAATGCAAGATAAACATTACAGGCTACACAGCTTTTGCTCCTCGGCAGGCCTATTTTACATTGTTCATACATAAATTTCTCTTACTAACACTGCATAAGCAGTCTGGCACTATCCTTGACAGATGAGCTTTAGGAACTGTTACAAAGTGGCTTAAGTTATAGCTCCATCTGTTATATCCCATCCTTCTGATGGAAATTGTGTTCACTGTGGTAGAATAAGCAGAATGGAAGATGTGTTCATATCCTCACTGACAGCGGCTCAGAGTCTGGTGCCTTGGCTCACACCCATCTTCTCAGCAGTTTAATCAATGACTCTCTGCTTCGTGCCCAAGCATGATGGTGGGCGCACATTTCCTTCTGCTGATCCTGATAATCATCAGCAGAGGAAAAGGACAGTGAAGAACAGGCAGCTCAACAGATCACAATGAGATCTGACTCAAACTTCCTTTAGTTTTACTGTGAGGGAGTAGGCCTTATTATAACTGTGCCCATCAGTGCGCCACTATTCTATGTATGGCTAGATACTGGTATCTGTGGTGGAAAATCTGCCCGTTACGGATCGGAGCAAACTATGGTATCACCGCATGGTTAACAAAGGTTGTGGGCCAGGATTGAACTGGGCTCCTTTTCCCAGGTGGCAATGCTGGACCTCATGGTCTGTTGGAGTCAGAACTTCCTGGAGTTTCTTCCTGGACAAACATGATTACCCAATGCAGAGAAAGCAATAATGACAAAGAAGCGAATAAAATGAGTTAAGCTTCTGAGGGCACTGTGATGATTAACTGATGTACTAAAGTTCATGGCACAACAGGATATACAGCTCAGTTCAGTCAGGCTTTTCCACAGCTGGTAAAAAAATGCTGTATTACTAAAAGCTAAAAATCACATCAGGGATGTTTTACTGCTGTCAAAACAATTCCCATATGTGTTCATGAACAATAAACACAGATCTACTTAATAAGGCTTTAAAACTATTGAGCACGAAGAAATAAAATATACTGATATTTCTTAGAACTAAAAGGCATAGAAGTATGTCCAGTGTCATGTCCAAATTTATGCTATTAAGAAGCTCAACTGCCATAAACTTCATCTTTTGAGTTCCTCTTACAGTGTTTGAAGAATGGAATTAAAATACTCCAAACTGCCATTTACGTTATCAAAACTAATGTCAATGGGAAAGGATCAAGAAAGCGTGCCATAATAATGGCAAAATAGATGCATTTTATTTCTTTCAGATATCTTTATCAAGAATTGTTACAGAATCACAGAATCAATGAGATTGGAAGAGACCCCTGAGATCACAGAGTCCAACCTTTGACTGAATACCACGTCAACTAGACCATAGCACTAAGCACCACGTCCAGTCTTTCCTTAAACACCTCCATACAGAGAAACAGAGCTTAGAGAGGTACAGCAGCTACAGCAGTTTATAAAAAGCAGTTTTAATCAGGGCTCATGCTGGTAGAGCTCCCCAATAGAGAGAATTCCAATTCATCATTAGTGGCACCTCAGGTTTTCTGTATCCCCATCAAATCAATCACTTCAGAAAAAGGCTACATACCTCACTTTCGCAAAACTTCTCTGACAGCATTCAAAATGGTCCTAGTAGCAATAAAACAAACAGTAATGAGAACATTTCACTGCTGATGGAGAGGACAATAGGAGGAAAATACGGTATCACTGAAGTATTGCTTGAGATTCCAAATTTTATTGAGAGATAGAAACACAGATTTTAGCCTAAAATTTGAAGAAATTTTATTCTGTATTGAGGACACAGCCAAAATGCATACTTCATCCCTTCCCCTAGAGAAGAGATTACTGTCAGGACTGTGTGCAGGATACAGCAAAAATCAGGGTATGTCAAGGACCTGATTATGGTTCCCTTATCCTCAGAGCATGTCTCCATCAGGTTAAGCCACAGTGCTATTTAAAACTGAACTGTATTTTTTCCTGGCTGACTACAGTCCCTAAGGGAACATGCATCAGCCAAGCAGAAGTGACTCATGCAACGCCCCAACCTCACATTTGATACAGTCAACCTCAGGGACAACTTGTGAAAGAACTGTCAGAGCCGTCCTGAAACTAAGCAAACACTACCTCACTTGAGTTTTCCCACTGTGCAATCCGACTGTGGCTTTGGCTTGTGTTGTTCAGCTAACGTGAAAAAACTCTCCAAGTCTTTGGCTCTGGGAGTTTCTAAATTCTATTGTTGAAAAGAAAGTTACTGGAACTGGCTAAATTTCATCTTGGTTTAAAAAATGTCTTGGAAATAAGATCTGGAAGAGTGCACCAGATTAGAGGTGCTCAAGGCAAGCAATTTAGGAAGAGCAGCTGAACTCCTATATATATATATGTCTCACAAATAACTGCAAATGAATATGGCTTTGTGGAAGCAGCTCAATTAAGCCTGTAGATGCTGAAGAAGGGTTTTTAAGACTCTTGCACAAGCCAGCCCTTCTAAGTGCTACAATTTGAATTGATGAACTCATCAGCTCAGCTGGAAAACATATCAACTTGGACATGCATCTGAAGCATGAATGGCATTAACACACTAATTTAATTTAAAGGAAGAAGCTCTTCACGGATTTTAAAACTAGTACTTAAAGTCTACAAATTGCTCCAGTTAAACTGCTATGATAAAAATGGCAAAAAAAAAAAGTGTTCTAGGAATGGTAACCATTGATTAATGCTAAATTTGAGTCTATATGGCTCATGAACAAATGATAAGCTTTGAGAAAGCACAGTTACTTGAGAAGGAAAACATTTAAAATAACTGAAAAATCAAATTTCTGTATTTGCCTTTGATTTATCACAACTAATAAAATTAAGTAGAGCCTAGCTTTATTTGAGCCTTGATGAGGTGCTTTTAGTGGAGAGACAAAAGTCAAATCAGTGGTTTAGTCAGGGGCATGTTTCTACCCCAGCCTCTGGTTGAGGGGAAGATTATACAGAGCCCAACCATACACAACGGCTCAACTTGTGATGAAAGTTGTATTTTTTTTATTTCAGTTTGCATCTAGTCATTTAGGCAATCTGGACATACTGTGCCATAGAGCTCTTAGAGAGTGTCCAGAGGAGGGCAATGAAGATGGTGCAGGGCCTTGATGGGAAGCCGTGTGAGGAGAGACTGAGGGTACTTGGCCTGTTCAGCCTGGAAAAGAGGAGACTGAGAGGAGACCTCATTGCAGTTACAACTTCCTTGTGAGAGGAAGAGGAAGGGTAGGCACTGATCTTTTTTGTGGCGACCAGTGACAGGATCAGAGTGAATTTTGTAAACAAAGACTTGTATTCATGAGTATTTTCAGAACATGGCCATGTCCAAGGCAATACCCATAAATCACAGGGGCTTAAGAATTTCTGTTCTGATTCAGCCTCGCCATTTGCTCCCTTCAGGACCCCCTATGGCCTGGGGTGGCCCCACTCCTTTCCCACCACCATGACCCTGCACTGGGGGTTGCACCTGGCACTGCCCACCCACTGCCAGCTGGAGGCTGCACAGGGGCCAGGACAACCTGCAGCAGTGGTTTCCAAGAGATTTGGGCAAAGTTTTGAAGCTTTAGTGTTTGAATAAACATAAGCATTTATGCACAGAAGCACTAAAAGTTGAAATAAGAATTATTGATAAATAGTATAGATTTCCTAAGAGCACAGAGAGCCTTGTCAGGAATGTGGTACGCAGGAACTTGTTTTCCATCAGCCACTCGCTTACCAGACCACAGAAACATCTGTGCTCTGCTTTGGTTCACATTGCTCAACTAGGTAATACATTTTTCTCGTAGTAACTTCAAATATGCACTCAGAGTTCAACAAACTGAAGAGCAAAAGCCTATCAAAGCTCTGTTCTTCGGAAAAGATTTTAGGCACCAGTGCTCGCGTTAGAGTTCTGTACCTGTTCAGCTTAAACTAGCTCATTGCTGGGGGTCTTACTGTTTTCTGCTGAAGGGTTTTTGTTTGTTTGTTTTAAAGGTTCCTCAGCTGAACTTCAAGGGTCAAGAAGAAAGTCTGAGGACAGAGACATAAATGTGAAATAGTTCACAGAATATATTTTGTGTCAAAAATACCATTCTGTATCTCAATTTGCTACTAGAATGACAACATAAAATTCTTCACAGTGAATGAAATATGCATACAACTGAAATCTCAACTAATTTCAATAAATTACATACAGACCATTAAGTCATCCTGAAGCCACACTGTTCTTGATGTGATTATAGCATACATTAAATATGGATTTAAAATTTAAGATGAAAGTATTTCTTTAGCAGATGAACTTATTTACTGTGTCAACTTTAAATTAGCTTTTCAGGGATTTCAAGGGTATTCAGTATTGGCTGTCAGATTTGAAGACTATTCTTGAAAAGCTGTGCACAATCTACATGTATTTTTTCAAATCATTAATTGGTAAAAAAGTCTGTATCTGTAAAGCTTGAAGTCTACAGAGTATATCCATTTTTCTTACCAGAAGCAAGCTAGCAAATGCATATGGAATGAAGAATGTAAATAATGATATTTCAATTTAAAAAGAAGTAAACACTCCTCAACCCCTTCAGTAACACTGTGTCACCATGACAGAATTCAAAACCACAGAATATACCAGTTGGTATATTTTCTTCTTTCCATGCAATTATTCTATATTCTTTTAAATCTAAAGGTTTTGGATCCTTCTTTCCTCCAAAGGTGAGCAAGGTATTTGAAAATCAAACCTGAAAAAGGCAATAATGCAGGCTCGTTCTTTATTAAAGTCTTTATGGTGTATTTGCTAAATGTCATGGATGATGTAGCTCATGAGGATCATAATAATCTGAATAGATTATGCAGCAGTGAAAAGTGTAATGGAGGAGAAGCCTGGTGAAAAGTTTACTGGGGGAAGTTAAAAAAGAAACAAAGAAGGAAAGGGAATGAGAAGAGAAGCAGCATAGGACAGAACCAGCACCATTTCCAGCAATGATCATACTTGCTCATCAGATGAAGCAAGAGGGGTTTATCAAGTAAATAAGGACATTAAAAAATGTAATAAAGGCAATTGTTATTATGAATTTTATTCTGACCGCAGATTGCCAGGGTACCGCTAAACTAGAGTAAGTTTGGTTTACCTTTAGGAATTGTACCTGTTTAAAAAAATCAACGCTTTTCAGTGGGCAAAACTTTAATAATGACACCATAAAACAACTATACAAAAATCATATACATATTTTGATAGTTTAAAATAATAAATATATATATATATATATATACTTGATTTTACCTTTTGGAAAAGCAGCTTTTGACAGTTTTAGATTGTGACTGGCTGTAGCTGAAAAAAAAACAATCAAAACCTATTTTTCTCCAGTAGGGCACTTGGAAGTTTGACAGTTCATCAGATTTGTAACAAGAGACTTACTGTAATGGGTAAACCAGTAAAGTTGTTCCAGAGACAATGACTGGAAAACAACAGAATACCTTACGTCTGCCTTACATCATGCTTTGACATGAGAAACAAGGAAATGTGGGTCAAAAAAACCTGGTTTTGCTTTTGAGGGGGTGGAAACCAAGCTACAATACAGGAGCCAAAAGATGTGAAGTATTACACAGCATTTGGGGCTGCAATATTTCATTTTCCCCCATGGCTGCTGGAGCCATGAGTGTAAGACCTTAGAAATAAACTGGTAAAATCCCACTCCTTTCAACTCAACAGTGTACCTGCATTATCATCAATCAGATTCCAAAATTCAAGAGAGCTAAATAACTCGGATTTTTGGCAAGAGGGTAGGAAGGGGAAGAGGAAGAAAAATATTGGAAAAAAGAGTATGCTAGCTCCAAATGGATTTTACAATTTCAAAAAAACCCCAGGCATTTCTATGATGACTTATGTACCACTTTACCTTGATTCAGAAACACCATTAGGATATTTCAGATGTGACAGAAACTTTCAGCTTCAAAATACAAGAAAATTGAAATACTTGACCACTAGATTAAGATGCTATTAAAATACAATCACTAGGGTCAATAAGATGAAGTAATTTCTTTATGTAGGTGTAAAGAAAACCTATTTGAAGTGTGTAAGTGAACAGCTAGATGTAGGTACTTCCACAACACATTAATGCTTCCAATTGCTTAACTGTACCAGCCAACTGTTGATGTGGCAGAAATTCTATTTTAATTATAGGTCTCAGAATACATACAGGTATTTCTTTTGGAATTTGAGAGGTTACAGGTTTGGGGTTTTTTGTTTGTTTTGTTGAGGTTTTTGGGTTTTGTTCATTTTTTTGTTGTTTGTTTTTTAAATTTTGGGCACCTAGTATTTAAGGAACACATATGCAAATATACACAAGAGAACTCCATAAGTATCTCTTTTTTAAAAGGCATGTTTTTCCTTTTTCATACAGTCAACATTCTTTTTTGAAGTCTTGCCTCTCCTGCCCCATGTTACCTTCTCCACTAAAATTTGTTATTCAGCTGTGCAGACTTCAGACACTGATATATAGTACGGCATTAAGGAATTTCCTGAGTCAGGTTTATTCATCGTTACCTGTAAAAAGTAGAAGGGGAGAGACACCATGAAAAGGAGAGATACACACAGACACAAAGTCAAGCTGGGGTTACAAAACAAACTAGAAACCACAGTTTGGTAAGTAATAATACAAGAATCCACTAAGTCTGTCACTAATGAGGTGACCGTTACCAAAACTGCCTTGAAGCACCATGTGTACAAATACTGAACATTGTGTCATCTTGGATTAGTGAATTTAAGATAGTTTCAGCTCAAGTGGCCTGCTTCATTTAGAAAAATCCTCTTAGGAAAGAGCAGTAGATATTTTTTTCTAGCTTTTCTTATTTGAAGAGTATAAAGCTTTTGAGACAGAAGCTCATGAAGATGCTTCTGTCACTTGTCCTCTATTCACCTCTATTAGCATAGGATTTTTTTAATTTAAATGTCTGAAATGTAAAGAACTATTTTTTCTTTATATTTTTGTATGCTACCACAGATTTGCAAAATACAGAATTAGAACTGAATCCATTAAAAATAGCCACTTGTTAATCAGCATTTTGCAAGATGAAAGTTAGCTTATTTTAATAGGATTCACTCAGACAAGAGCTTATAATTTATGTTGCCAACATTTCAGCAAATTTTCATTTAAGCCTTTTAGTACTAGTCTTAAAATATCCTTAAGGCAGAGTGGCAAGCAAAAGAAAATGGTGATACTATAGAAACCATTTTCTTCTTGTTCTATATTGTCAGTGCTTTGGACACCTGAAAAATTAACTACTACAATATATTTTTCCAATTCTGTCATTAAATCAATAAATTGTGGCTGACGAAAATATTTTCCAGACATTTCTCTGTCGAACTGCTATAACACAGCAAGAAAACAACATGGAACTAATTGTTCTTACCGAGTGGTCCTATACCAGTGGAAAAGAAAAATTGGGAAAACGTAACTTGTATTAGAATTTTTAAAAAATTATTGTTTTTAAAACTCGTTTTAAGACTTTCCCCCTTCAAGTACTTACATATAAAAGTCATAGAAAGCTGTCCACTTACTTAACCATTTACTTACTGCTATTGCAATTCATTTGTAAAAGGATTTAAAAGATGCAGAAAGTACATGTTGGTTAACATGCATTAGAATATTTTTTTCAAAATTGAAATACATTAAATAGTGATCATTGCACGCATTTCTAAAGCCAATATATGATGCTTCTAATTTCTATAAACCCAATTAAGATTTTAGATTGCTTTTTTTCCCCCTCTCCAGTGAAGGCTATCATCATTAGATATCTAAAAATACATAACTGGAGTTAAATTTTTGACATGAGAGAAAGAAAAAAACCCCAAACCACTCTCTCACTGACAGTGGTCCGTGTGGTATTTCCATCTGCCTCATAACCTATGCTAAGCTAGGCAGAGCTCCAAAGCAAGATAAATTCTCTTCATGTATTACTGAGCCACCCACTAAGATGGATGGTATGTACATCAAGGTTTCTGAAAAAAGATAATTATAAGATAAAGAGCCCAATGAAATTTTCAGAAGAGCAGTGATACTGCAACCTGCTGAAAGTACTGTTTGGGAAAGAACAATACTATTTTAGCTAAAAGTTCATTAATTCTTAAGATAAAATTGTGTTTAATTCTGAAAGTTTTATTCTAGATTTCCACTTTCCCATCTGTGTAACTGTTTTACAGAAATTAAATAATTACACTGCACCTTTCATAAGGCAATTATTGTTGTAGTTGACTGTACATGTACATTCTGTTAAATCAAACAGGTCAGCAAAGTTTGCCACGTTTTGTTGAAAGAATAAAAATACTTTGTGGAAAATTTTAATTTAGCCAATCAATACAGCAAAGTACAGATATGTACTATAATTTGTGATTCTATGATGTTTTAAAAGCATGCAGTATATGACCAAGAAAGAACATAAGACAAGCCATAATTGCCAGGATACAGTGAGATTACCTTCTTGGTAGGCTCCATCCGCCATTACCAGGTGAAGTATTTTGGCATACAGGTGTTTGTGTTCATTTCCAAGAACAGTCTGAACTATGGTTGAGCAAATATCAATATTTTCGTCTTCATCTTCAAGTATAGCCTAGGGGAAAGGACAAACCATGTTACCAAAATTAAAACGGGTTTAGAATTAAATAGTTCAAATTTATTAAATGCAATTCATGGTTAAACCCAAAATTTTCCTCATTAATCCACTGGCAGGCATTTTCTCTGTTAATGCTTCAGTGTGTCAAAACAGATTACAAAACTGTAGAAAAAAAATTTAGACTCTAGTCACACAATGCAATTAGATGACTGTCACAGAAAAAAGCCCCAGGTACTTGCTTCCTAAAATACTTCCCATTTGATTTATTCCACAAACCTTTATTTTCTCATAAACTTCAATTAATTTATCAAAGCCTATTTCCTGCTCCAGGTTATATCTCAACTCTTCCAAATGGCTGAAGATACTATCACATTCTTCACATTCACTGGCAATCTCTCCATCACTATTATCTATAAAGAAAGAAAACAACAGTAAAACCCCCTCAGTTTCCCTACATTTTTAATGTTGTTTCTAAGTCCTTAAACTTGATATCCTTTCAGTGCAATCAAACTGGTAAGCTCAGGAGCACTGGATGATATTGGCAGATGTTCTGACAATGTGCAAGAAAATAGGAACAGTCCCTTTCTTGACAGGAAAGAAATTCTTAATCCAAAATGGGAAACGTCCAGCTACCCCTAAACCCCTACTCTGAATCAGTCAGCCATGAGGGTATTTAGGCTGAAGGAAAACAAAAGCAGAATTAAAGCAGAATTTTATTTAGCAAAGCAGGTCAAGTTCCTATACATTTCTGTGGTAAAAGTCATGCAGCCTTCTGTGGCTCTCCCCCACTAGGGAAAGATGCTCCCTAATGAAGCAGCTGTCATCTAGCAAAAAATAAAGACACAGATATTATTAATCCATTATTTTCTGCATCTTTTTCCATGGAGTAGGCCTAAAAAAACCCAGAACTAATTTACAGAGTTCCTCATTCTTCTCTAAGTGCAACTTCTTTGTGTAGCAAATTCAGTATGCCAACTACTGCAATTAGATAGAAGAGAGAAATCACAATAGTTTTGCTTATAGGCTACAGAAACCTTACAAATAGGTTCATAACAGTCAAACATTAGGTAAGTTTAACAAAAAAAAAAGGATCTTTAAAAAAATGCAAGATGGAGTCCCTATGGAAAATCCCATTATAAAATGTAAACTGGCTTTGCCAGAAAACGTATTTTCTTAAATAATCATTCAAATTGGGAAAGAACTTGTCTACAAGGGAAAAACACGAAACTTCTTAGATTTCAGAGTATATACTATCAAACCTTTAAATAGTATTGCCTGGTAGGCCACAAACTTCGTGAGTTAGTATTAGAACTCTTACTTTCAGTTCCTATGTATGACTGCTGCCCTGACCAAATTATATTCTTGATTCAAGTATCAACAGTCAAATCTGTAAGAAATTATCATTAAAAGTTGTATAGGCGTTAAAAACCCATTAAGTTACTTCTAATCCTCTATGTCATTTCTGGATCTTGAGGAGATTTGGTCTCAAGTTCTGTCCATTACCCTTTTGAAGGCCAGCCTGACTCCCTCCCTCCCCCAACGATGAAACTTGCAATTCTTGTGGAATATCAGGAAGCTAGAAGTTAGGACACTGACATTAAACACTAGCACTTGCAACAACAGCAGAATCACAGAAACAGATATTGTATGTTATCAGTGTATAACATCAGCACTGTCAAAAAGTTAAAGACGTTACCTAAGTTTATTTTACCTTAAAATAATTCTTGGAATGTATTATATAGATAATATTTTACAGGTATATTTACAGACATTCAATTTGTTTAAAATTGTCTTCAATAAAATAAAATTACACAAAAGCTATGTTTTAGATTAGTTACTGATTCTTTACATATTTTTATACTTGTATTTCTAAATTCACTTAATTTTACAGCAGAAGTAAAATACTTGTATTTCCACCAGAATTTAAAAAACAGACCTGAGGCTTCAGGACACTGTTGTGCATATTTAATGCAACATGCTAAAAGCAATAATAAATTTATCTGTCTCACTTTTAGTTTGACTGCATTAATACCTTATTTTGGCAAAGGACAAGGTGAATAATTTCATGTTCCTTTTGACTGCCTGTTAAATTACTTAATTGTAATTTAAGCTGGATCTCAGATACTTGAGTCATGTCAATTGCTACGTCTTTTTCACACTTACAGTCATGAATTATTCAAAACATATTATACACTCTGTCTTTGATCTTTCTTAAAGACAAGTTTTAGGCAACTAGAGGAAAAGGCACTTACCAAGACTGCCCAACAAACAGCCAACATTTAATTTGCAACACTGAATGTTGCTTAAATGTTGACCTTAACATTCAGAAAGTCTGGATATTATTTAGATTTTTTTAAACTTCTGTATAAAAGCTATTAGTTAGAGCTTTACTTTATTCTAAATTTACAAAGCAAAAATGTTGCTCTGTGTTTGAATAGTTAACATGAATAAATAACTTAAAAAACAGATATAACAGAAATCATACCTGACTGCCACTCCTCATTAAGTGCACTTTCACTGCTGGGGTTATTTTCGTCTCCTTCATCCAGCTCAGTACCATTTGTTATGTGTCCAATGGCATTAGCCTTCAAAGTAGACTCTTCCTCTTCACTGAATTCCTCGCTAGGCTGCTCCCTAAGCAATTGTTCCATTGAATCCCGGAGCTCCTGCAAATCTGTGTCTGTCTCTCCAAACATACTAAAGGAAAGTGATATAAAGTTTATATAATTAATACTTTACAAGACAAATCCTGTAGAAAGAGCTCATTTCTTTTCTTAATTAGCAAATTGAAAAGCCAATCTAGCTGGAGGGAAAAAAACAACCAGCTATTTGTGACCTCAGTCCAACATGACTACAGCACTGATACCCTTGTATGATATAAGATACAGGGAATAAATATTAGCTAAACAGATATCTGACAGTCTCAGGAAAAAAATGCTAACTCCTCAATTCAACCTTATTAGTAAAACTTTCAAAATCTTTGTGCATTAAGTATAACAATTCCAGTCCACATAAAAATATATCTGGAGCAAAAAAGAGATCTAGATTTCATCAGAATAGATATACCAGATTATTTTATCTCTGCAGACTATCCAAGCTAAAGGGAACAGTCAAGACCAGGCTCAGATTTTGAAGCCACTGAGAGAATTTGGGGGACTTGTAGGACATTCTAATACAGCAGTAGAGAAGATAAATGAGCAAGATTACCAGAACATAAAAAGAAAGGAAATATTCAAGAAGTCTTTATTTCTAGAAGAGCAGTAGCCATTGACTTTGAGCTGCTTCAGCAAAATGTAATTTGCAGAAGCCAGACAGAATAGCATCTTGGATAGAATTTGGGAAGGAAATTCAGACAGCTATTGTATGCAGTCCATCCCACTGGCTTCTCAATTCTTTGAAGCAAGACTCAAAGAAAATGGTGATTCAAAACAAAATTTTTAGAATCTGGGTAAAAGCCCCCATGCTACTATACTGTTTATAGTGTCTAATTAAAAACATTCTTGTTCTAAGATGCCGATTAGAATACTTGATAAATTTGATACACTCACATATCCTCAGAATCAGAGGGTCCTTCTTTGGCTTGCTCATCTTCTGTATCATCTATATCAAGATTATGTTGATGCTGCACATCTGCTACACTGGGAACATCAACTAAAGTTCTGTACAGTTTGTAAAGATCTGGGAGTGAACATGTTCTCAGCATCTACAAAGGTAACAAAAAACCTGCTTGGTAACAATACTAAAGACAGTTTGAGGTTACATGATACTTTAAAATGAAATTTCTTTTTTTGTTCTTTATCATTTGAAGGTCACTTTCGAAATAATGATGTGTACTGCACAGATACTCTAATTCTTGAAAATATGACATATTGAATTTTACCTCTCAGCTAAAAGGAAAGCATACCTTCTGCCTTCATGGTACAGTGACTAAAAGCTTTAGGAACATCAAGTGACATACAGCTCCTTGTTTTGTGTTGATTTGTTCACAACCTTGACAGCTTACTAAAGGAACCTTACAGTAGGTAAATAATATAAGTGTAATTTTTTTACAAAGTATCTATGTCAATCACTTCCAGTTAAAACCATCTCAAGTAGATGCCAAGAAATATTTTTTAAAATGAAACATCATTATTTCTCTAGATTGGTCATTGAAAACAGTAACTTCTGTTTATGGTGTACTGCAACACAGTTTCATAGCATTAGGAAGTTGTTCAAATTACAATAGTAATTTGTTGCAATGAAAATAAAGCAACATGGAAACAAAGCAACTGTTTTCTCAGTGATCTATGAAAAATATCTTTTAAGAAGTCAAAGAACCCCCAAAAATACTAAATATTCACCATAGTATAAAAAACCCCAAGAAACAAAACCTAATCTGCACTACCAAGTTTTACCAATAAGCCTGACTTTCCATAACCATAGCTCTGAATATGCACATGTTCATTGTTTGCTCCAAACAAAACCCCCTCAATTTTAATGAGCAAAATAGTTTCTCAGCTGCAATTTATACCAGCACAGTGTATTCATATACATGCTTAAATATTAAATCTGTCAGCACATGGCCAGAATACTATTGCCATTGAAGGAATAAGTGCTTCTTTTGACCTCTAGTTTCTGGTATTTTGAAAAATGCTTCTCTTCCTATTAGCTTACTTCTGTTAGCCTACAGACCTGCCTGCATGAACTCTGTCTACCCTGCGCCCTGCTAAAGGTTTCTACAGCTTCTGGGTGAGAGCTGCGGCAGAAGTGTATTTGGGAAATTCCAAGAAGTTACATTTGCAGGTACTGCCCAGAAGCACCAAGTATCCTCTTGCTGCAATCAAATGAGGACAGGGAATGTGATTCTCTCTGTCATTAAGCTTCCTGCAGCAGTAACATCTGTTGTTCTTCTCCAGGCTCTCTGCTATTGTGTGGAGCCCATCCAGTACTGCAGTACCAGTTCTGTGACAAACACTTCTGGCCAAAGCACATGGAACAAGTGTATGCAACAAGTGACATACTGAAGGGCTTCATATTGATGCACTGGAGAACTCCATTATAATGCATATCCACTACTCTCTCAGTCTGATAAGGGTGTTCATCTTGCAACTCTTAAATCAACTCTTAAATTAGGTTTTCTGTAATCATTATCCAACTGCCAGTTAAACAGCTTCATAAACTAGGGAAGTTAATAATTGACTAACTCTTCAGAAATGAAAACAAGAGTCATAAATCCATTTATGTGAATATATGGATCCATGATAATAAAAGGGTGTCAAGAAGCCTTATTTTCCCAGAGATGCAAACTGGTCCTTGGTATTATGCTTCCTAGCAATGCATGAACCAATAGCTACTACCCAAAATTCAACTAATTATGAATAGTGCAACTTCTTTCATGCACTCACAAAAAAGACTGGTAGTCAAAAGAAGAAACTTTCTTCTTTATGTGGCATTTCATCCCCTAGGAAATACTTTACTATACATTGACTGAATGCAATGCAGGTAGATAGTTTCCAGAGACCTTGCCACTGTTGTGTCTCCAAAAAGCAGCTGCTCTTTTATGCACTTTCCACTTTAGAACTCTGGCAAGTATTGCATATAATTTAGAATGTTTCATCTACTAGTCTCCTAACTATTAACATATTTTAAATCCATATCAAAACCATCCTGTGCTCATTTCACAGACTGTGAGCTGCCACTCAACCCTACGTAGCTGGTCCTGCTTCACAGCCAGAACCTGTGCTAATGGTTAAATCCTACAGGAAAAAACCCAGCCGCTTGGTTGCCAGACGCCTTTGCTGAGCTATTCAGTGATTATGTTTTTGATGGCAAGGTAGCGATAAACCAAAACAACTTCACAAAAGAGAGAAAGCAGATCGGGCAAGTTAGGAATTTCTCCATGAACTCCCTCAGTTGCATCTTGCAGAAGCGGTGGCATTCCTCCACAAACCCCCAGAACATAGTATGCTGAATGGTGAAACCAGGGACCTTCACTGCTGCATGCGACCTGCTGATACCATGAGCACAGTGCAGTGGAAATACAGGGCAGACAGGCTAGGCAAATACAAACACCTGCTGAAACAGTTATGCCATCTGTTCTGGCCTCATCCAGCTTTAGTAAGAAAAACACTATAGAAAAAACTATTTCTTTTCAGTTTTTTAAACTTGCCTTTGGGTCGTTTGCATCAAAAAGTCCTGTAGAAAGTCCAATCAACAATGAACTTTTGCCTTTATTTTTTGCTGGTGATATGGAATGCGAACGAGGTACAAAAGGCTCTTCCTGTGAAGACTGGGCTGACAGAACTGGTGAGGCTGTTGGTACAGCTGTGGGCTGTACTACCCTCTGGAACAAGGGTTCAGCTTGCTGAGAGCCACTGGAACAAGTTTCTGATGTGGTAAAAGAAAGTTTGTTATAAACCTAAAGAGATTAAAAACCCAAGGCTCTTAAGAAAAAGGTAACTAAAATGAATAAAACTAACTAAATTATGAAGTACAATTAGAAGGAAAAATAGCACTTGAAAGTATTAAAATATTGTTGATTATTTTAGTATATACATTATAATGTGAAATTTTTCCATTTAACTTTTGGAGAATATACAGCCCTCAGCTATAGCCTGTTCTGTTCTCATGCCTCCTGGTTTCTCATTATCCAGTCCATCCCTGAAATTATGGTGTCATCCATTTTCATCTGTTGCTTTTTTCCTTATACTACATTTCTTCAAATCTACCTCAATATAATTCACCCAAACAGTGAAAAAATAATTAACAGTTATTTTTATAATTTTTATAACTTTTTATAAAAACCCCTAACAGTTTGCTTAAGCCACCCATAATTAAATGCAAATATCCAGATTTCTGAAATTACTTTAAAGACCTTGAAGAACAAGCAATTCTTCTATGCAATGAGGATAAAAGATTGACATTACTAGCTGTTTAAAACATTGAACTGCAGCTCAATATTAATTTGAGATGTCTACAAACAAAGCAACGGTTCCTTGAAATAAATAATCAGATTTCAAAATAATTTAAATAGTCATTCTAAAAGGCTTTAACATTCAGAAATTTGACATTCACTTAAGTATCTGTATGGGCCACTGTCCTGTTCATCATACATAGAGTAGCTTTATTGTTACATGTTTTCTTCCAAAGTGGCAAGCATAATACCCATGAATTTGTCTTCCTAATCCATCGGAAACCTACTTTTTAGAAGTAAGACCCGAAGAACAAAATGAAAACAAAAACCTGCTCTTTTGGGTTTGAAGAAGTGAGAAGAGATGAGTCAAGCACCCCATACTGCCAGCCACAATAAATGAAACAAGATGCTTCAACTGACCTTCTGGAGCTTCCTTTTGTGGTTGCACCTTGCCAAGCACTCCTTTCTCTGAAGCTGCCTCATTTATTCTGTCATTATAAGACACCACATCAAGGTGAAACAACATGCAAAAAATAGTTATTAGTCTACTGAAAAAGTCACCAAGTGCAGTAAAACTAATACAGCAGCAAGCATGAAGCTTTAGCTAAGCTGAACACTTTAACTGACGTATCTAAATAAAACTCAGTTAAAGCTTAGTTGTTTGAACTGGAGAGAGGGGGGTCAGAAGAGAGTACTTACGTATCCTCTTTCTCTTTTACCCACACTTCATTAACAGTGATGGGAAATTCCTTACTCTTGTTACTTTGGTGCTTTTTATCTTCCATTTCTTCCAACACCTCTGCTTCCAAATCATCAGGTTCTAAAATTAATAAAGTCATTTACCTCATTAAAAATGAATCCAAACCAAGCAAAAAGATGAGAGAGAGCTTTAATAATTTTCTGCATTTTGCAGAAACAGCTGAAGTATTGTAAGTTTTTTTCTGATACTAGAAGAGTATCTTAAAGCTCCAATGAACTATATCTTCTAAAAGTATCAGTAACGTTCCTCAAGACATCAAAAGGGTGCTGGTATCATATGGGGAAAGATTCCAGCAAAACTTATGGGGAGAAACAAACCAAAGAAACGTCAAATCAACACCAAAACATTTGAAGCACTTTGAAATTCCATTTGTACTCTAGAGAGTTTACTATAAGTATACAAAAAATGTTTCTGGAAATCCACAGAATACATTAGTGAATCAAATTACAACATAGGTATAGAAAGTATCCCATCCTACCTATAAAGTATTAAAAAACCCCTGATATTGCTTATGGGAAGATGTAAAAGTATACAGGGTAACCACTTGAATGCAGTAAACAGATTGTAATTAGAATTACTCACAAGATTACTTACCATCTAGTGTAATAGGTTCGCTCTGCACCTGGGTAGGTGCAGCTCTTTCAGGTTCTTCTGGTACAGTCACAACAGACTCTGTGACACCAACAGGTACTGAAGACTGAGCTCCGACAGTAGAAAAAGCCTTCTCTTCCTTCTCCTCTGATGAAGACTGATGATCTTCTTCAACAGGTTCTGCAGTACCTAACAGAAAATGATTCTATTATTTCAACAGTGCTTTGACACTGCCGGATAATAAACTACCATGTAGCTAATAAGATGAGAATTCTTGTTCCTTTAAGGGAAACAGAAAAGTTTGCATGCTTTTATTATAAATATTATAAAGAAGAAAGAATAAATATGAAAATTTGAATCTTACTTCTTACATTATCATTAGTAAAAGTTTATATTTGGAATAAATGCAAGACCTTTTTTCCTTAGCAGAAAAAGGAGTTAACCAGAAAAAGAATCCACTGGTACAGTAAGCTACCTGCTGAGAAGAAGGTTATAGGACCTATCCAATACAATATTCAGCTGAAGACATTCTTTTAAAAAACAGACTTGGTGCTACCAAAAAGAAAACTTCAAGACTTTTCAGCAAAATGAAGATCTTTCCCTTTCAGCACATCATTTGTAATTTCTTACCACTTCACTGAATTTGAAGTATTTTGGTGTCATCCATTATCAGCATATGCTGACATTTAGAACTGAGGCAACAACTAGAGGTAGAAAGCAAGTGTGAAGATAAGAACATGCTTTTCTAACTTCAAAATTGTTCTCAGTAAACTGGCAATCTGGCACTTCCTACACATGCAGTGCAGATAATTACCAGCTGTGCTTACCATTTATTACATCTTGTTCCTCAAGTATGTCGGTTTGCAGCTGCAACTCTGCTTCTCCTAGGATCCTCAGGACTGAATCAGTAGGGCTTTTGCCCCAGACTTTCCTGTGGGGTTCACCAATATCTAACTTAATTACTTCCCCCAGAGTTTGACCTGTTGGGACAGAAATACAAATATAAAAACTTTTATAAATTAGAAGTATTTATTCACTTTCTATATAATAAACAAACAAAAAACCAACCTCCTCAAAACTAAAAACTGCAAAGCCATAACTCATGTCACCTTGCTCCAAGTCAGACAGCCTGAAGAGTGTGCTCTTCTGGTTTTTGTTCTGCCAGTTCCAATAAATAACAGGAGTTATTCAATGCCAGTTAACATATGCAGTTTATTAGCAGTCATAAACCTTTTCAGCAATTCAGGCACTCCAAAAGAAAGCAGTAAGAGAAATGTTTAAAACCCGTCTGGAATAGTCTGAACTTTATCTGAAATAGAAAACTAGAAAGTCTCTTGTCCCGCTATCCTTTGACATTTATCTCTGTTATTTCTCCCTTCCAGGAAAACGGGATATAAAGAACAAAGATAAAAAGCAAAAGAAGTTTCTTAATCCTCTATCATTCTAGCCCTGTAAAACTACTACACAATGAAGTAAGTCTGCCACATTCTTAATGATTATTTATTTCTACAATGTGAAACAGACCCTTAGTAAGACATAATGAAACCAGGAAAAAGGTCTTCCACCCAAAAGACCAGAGAAGGCAGAAAATTTTAAGAGAATCTTGATTTAAAAAAGGAAAAAATAAGAAGGGTGCAACAGAAGTAACATTTATAAATTGAAAATTTTTTTTTGTGTTACTGATAATATAAAAGGATTTTCAAGTTAAATAAGAAACTTTCATATATCTTAAATGCTTTTTATTCTTTCTGTTAAATTAGTGCCTATTTAAAAGATACTTACAAAGAAAGTAACCATGCATTTAATTAGGTAACTATTTATTGAAATTATGAAATTATTTACTGAATCTCCTACAGGCCATTGAAGTATTCAGGCTGTACCTTATTCCTTATCCAAGGGAATACACAACCACCTGCTTTTTAGAAGCAGAAGACATGTAACTGATACCAAGGCAATAATAAAGATTACTTCCTTTATAAAAACAAACACTACACACGGCAAATTGATTTATTAATACCATAGTAACAAAAAAAGGTACTTACACTCTGTTCCAGAGAGAGAATCTTCCATGGATAACTGAGCTAGAGGAACTACCAACTCGGATGCCCCAGATTCCCATTTTTTGCGATCACCTAGAAGTGGCTGGTCACCTTCTTGTTGTTCCTTACCATCTTCAGACCCAGCTGATTGAGAGATATTTTTACACTCCTTTTTTCCTTTCTCATCTTCTTGGGCTTTAAGATTTTGATTTAATCTTCTCAGTATTTCTCGTTTATTCTGAAATAAAGGCCAACATAGGTCACTTATAATAATGCCTTTCTTAAAAGGAAAACTAAATGAAACTGAATGCAATTTGACATACTTGCATTGCAAAATCTGGCTTTTTAATTTCCTCCTCAGATTCTGGGACAGCAGTTACATGTTCATCCTTTAAGTCCAAGAAGCATGAAACACAAAGTAAAAGAATATGTCAGAAAAAAATTATCTTCAGAAAAAAATTATCTTGAGAGTATTGATAGACATAACAGGGGAAAATCACCTCTAAAACCTTTCCACTGATAACTGCAGATAGACTGAAACAGAAGGTATGATTATTCTGTTCTTAGGGGGCTTCCCAAAGACAGAATTTCATGGGCAACTTCCATCTTTGAACCATTCACTATCTGAAAGTGATGAACAAATGAATCACTCAGTTTAAACAGATAAGTGAGAGTTCAGAGCACAAAACGCAGAGATAAAGCTAGATATGTCCTCTACAGAAAATCAAATTCCTACACTAGAAACAAGTAATTCCATAAGAGAACCAAAAAAGTGGCAAGCAAAGAGTCAAGGACCACCTTTGAAGAAAAGCAGAAGCCAAAAGAAACAAGTGATATGCAAAATAAATCAAGCATGAATCAAAGGCAAAAATATAGAATTTATAATCTTTGTGTACAAGGCTTGTATTCTCCATTTCTGATTGCTGTGTGTGCTAATTTTTAGTCTGTTAGAGTCACTGTCTTGCAAGACTATAGGACAAACTGTTGACATGGAAATATGTGCTAATGATTTAAGTATTTGTGAAAGCATAATTTATTTTTCCAGCTATCAACTGACGTCTTTCAGTGTATTATATTTTATATACACTCTTTAGCACTAAGTTTCACTGCATTTCCATAGTCATAGTCTTCAGAGTTGTATACAGTATAGTACCACAATACACTGAAATCTAGAAATAGCTTAGTTAAGAACACAAGAGCTAGCATTCAAACTAACACAGGTTGTGTTAAAAATTTAAATTGTACAAGGTTACACTCAAGTTTCACAGTTGTAACTTAAAGTACTTGAGGTAAACATGTAAGTATTTACAGTATCAGGACCAAGAAGACAGAAAACAGAAATCAGGATACTCTTTCACACAACAAGAAGAGACAACACTAAAACATTCAAGTATCTTAAGCTTTATCTTTCTGTTATATTCAACACATTTAAACTCAATTAAAACAATAATTAATATGACATAGTCCTATCACTCAAAATTTATTTGCTCACTTCCACCAAATCACACACTCCTTAACTCCTCTCTTCAAGAGGCTGTTGCAAATGCTGGAAGTTGATGTGTTCTTCCACTAACCATGACTCCCTTGATCAAAATAGAAATTGCAGCCTAGGGTTCATCACAAGCTATTTGTTCAAAATATGAATTTCAGTTTCAGTATTTCAACAGCTTCCAAGCTTTGGCTTCTTTTAATATTTTTTTCTATTTTTCCCTTTTTCCCTAACTAGAAGCAACAAATGTCCTTGACAATTTTTTTCTACCTAACCTACACATTTATTCCAAAAACTCTTTTTTCAATCAGTATTTATTTTCTCTCCATTAATTTTACCCTCTTAGCAAAAGTACCTACCACACCCACTTCCTTCAAAGCATAAGTCATGGAGATGACAGGTGCATCGGGCTTTACTGGAAGTTGTGGCTTAGGAAGAGCTGCTCCAGGCTCTTGTAGTCCATTCATAGAACTACCTTCTGTAGCTTCCACATGAAAAGGCGCATTAGGATTCTTGACCCCTTTTGCAATCAACTGTATAGATTCAATTAAAAGAATTTAAATCAAAAGAGTAACTTCAAGACTTTGCATATAAAACAGTATTACGAATTAGGCTCCTGTAATCCTTACAAAAGGCTAACACCACCACACATTTTCATACAAAAGACAACTGCCAACTACACATCAGCTTCACACGCTGCTCTTTCCAATCATAATATTACTAGTTAGACATGTCACTCTGCAGCACGCAGAAGTAAAACAAAATAAAATACACTTTGGTAAGCAACAGATCATTAATAAAATACTTGAGGTGATCCTTGTAATTCCTAGGTTTGATATTCTTAAATTCTTCATGCAAGCATACTTAAGATTAGGCTTCTGAATTCTGACTCAAGATACTCTTTTCAGTTTCCAAAGACTAATTATCTCATCTTGAAAAATCACAGAATAGGATTTTAATTATACAAAGATATGGCCCTACACACTACGACTGCATATAACAGATTTATTTTCTTACATGTTCTTCCCAGGCTCTTTTCTCTCTTTCATACGCTTCCTTTCTCTTTCGCTCTAACTGTTCCTTCAGAACTGCAGCTCGAGCATTTGCTTGGGCCTTCAGTAAACAAGCAAAAAAAGACCAACTTGAAATCATTAGCAACCTATTTCATGGAACATTTTAAGAAGAAAGATTATCGGATTACTTATCTTCCTTTCTCTCATTTACTACTGTATAGACTGTGAAAGGAAGACTCCACTGACCAAATCACCGCACAAGTTTAAAAACTGAGCTTCAATGCTGAAATAATAGCAACTCCTCAAAATTTAATTAGAGTTCTTGATTTGCATGGTTATATTTTTAGTATACATAGTTATCTTAAACAGAGTAGTGTAAAATTAGAATCTCTATTTAAAATTAGCTTTGAAGCCAAATGCATTACTCACAAAATATTAAATATGCAGTTTAAATTTTACCAACTTTGTTAAGCACAAAAAGCTTCAGTTGCTGTTTCACCTCTAGTTTTGAGGTTAGGTGTAAGGTTAGCTTGTTTTTACACTGCTCTTTGCAGATGATGGGGGAGTAAGTCAGAATAGGTACGAGTAAGTAATAGTTGCTACGTACAGTATGGTAGAAATAGTTATTGATACAAGAACACCACATGGAATAAAGTTCCAAAGACTGGATTTCTGTGAAATGGTTTTAAATGTACTTCATCACAGGGTTATATAGCTCACCTTCTAATCCACATTCAGCCCATGTAAGGAGTCTTGCCTTCCTTTATTCTTTAAGTAAAATAAAATTGTTCTTTAGGGTACATCTTTCTTTCCCTTTCAGTCTCAAAATGCTCTTTTAGTTATACCAAATTGCCTTTAGGACTAAAGATATCCTAGAGATAAATCTCAAAGGCAGGGATAGGGAAAATCTTTGACTTGAAGGATAGACTATGCTATGTCTCACCATATTTTAAAATAAAAATAAGATAAAACAGTTGAACAGAGTTGTTTCCTCAATACAGTTTAAAAAAACCCTGTCTTGTAGTGGATATATAACAAATTATTGACAGCAAAATGAAATGTAAGAAAATTCATGAGATCTGAAACAAATGTGAAACCAGTAACTTCCATCTCCTCCCATTCCACAATTACCTTCTGCGTTTCTATCTTTTTGCGTTTCAGTTCTACTTCCTCGCTTGATTCTTGTCCATCAGAACTGGCACTTTCATTCTGCAATATAAAGAGTCCTCAGAGAATTATCATTAGTTCATGTATTTAACTGCTGAGTGACATAAGTGACTACTCAGATCATTTAAACTGATTAACATGAGTCATAACTTCACTAAGTAACTCCTGACTTAAATGCAAAGTCTATTCAGACAGAACTTCATCTTTGAGACTGGTAGAGGTTTTATTTATTTATTTGTTTGCTTTTGGGGGAGGATTGGTAATGTGCCTCTTGTTCCAAGGAAAGCAACCTAACAGTGATGGGCTCTCATTTGCCACCCCTCCTCACTGTTGCGTGTTCTGCAGGTGAGCTACACAAGAAAGGTTTGATGCTCTAGCATTTCACTTATGTTCACTGTATGTGCTCAAAAAACCCATGGAATGGGTGATAGGGGGCAATGGTAACAGGTGAGAACATATAAGATCTACCTCTGAAAATCTGTTTTCCATCTCTCTTACTTCTCCCCATGGCCCCTGCATATTCCTATTTACAGACTGTTGGTCTGACAGGACCACACAACAAGGTTCTGACGGGAGCTTTTTATTGTTCATGTCCAACTTGTGCCGACTTTTTATTTAAAAGAAACTATTTAGAAGGCCTAATTTGGCAAAACACAAGAATTTTAGGCAATTTTTTAAGTGAAAATCGAGAAACTAAGGTCACGACTGCATTGCCTTCACCCAAATAACAGGAAAGAAAGATGACTGAAAAGAACACTGGAGATAGAAAACTTCTGAAAAATAATTTGGCACTCTTCATAGGCAAAGGAATTAATACATATGTTGATATATTGTATATAAAACAGGATACTACATAGTAGCAGTGATCGATGCAAAACTGTCAATCAAAATAGGAAATAAGCATATCTGTGAATTATTTGATCTCAGATGATGTTCCTCTAGAAGTGAGCCTCCTCATTGAAGTTTGCAAAAATCAAAAAACCAAACCCTAAACCTACAGTAACACAGAACTCTCTTTAGCTGAGTGGCAGTGAGCATGCTCTTGCCTTGTATGTCCACTCACTACACATAAGACACATGAAACACTTAATATGGGTGCTTAAAGGAGATGGGCAGGGCAGAAATGTTGTCTAGTTTTAAATCATACTGTACAGTGTGAATATATAAGCAGGTACTCACTTGAGGAAGCCAAACACAGCAGGTTAATGAAAAGATGGAAACAAACTCCAGGCTGTATTTACCACACACATTGCCTCTCAAATGAAATGTTTTCTAAAACAAGTAAATGGATTGCTTCCATGTGTGCCTTGGATTATTCATTTGACATCTGAAGTTTTTGTTCTGAATCTACTTTATGAACATATTATTTTGGTTTTCTTGTATTACAAATATAGTTTTGAAAAAGTGATGTTTGAAAAAAATTATAGTGATTAAATTGAGCTCATGCCAGGAATTTCTAATTTTAATAAACACCTACAGAACGTATGAAAAGCATTGCTTCATATTCATTCTGTGTGTGAATTCTAGAGAAGCTCCTGTAACTAAAAGCAAATATATAAAAACATGCTAGCACTTGATGAGACATTTATATGTAAAATTCAGAAATTCACATGAAACCTTATGCTGCCTTGTTTTTAAAACATTGGTAGTTAGCAGACACTGAAGCTGCACTCTCAGCACTGAAATAACAAACAGATTTTACATATTCTGGAAGAGATGAAAAGACACTAATTGTGGAACAGAATTAAATGTCTAAAACATCTCTATATAAAACTGCCTAGAACAAAAGTCTTCTCTCAGGGATAAAAGAATACACCCCACAGCCAAGTTCCAAAAGCATTTCAGGTTATTTTTCAACCAACCTTCTCTCCACGAAGTTTTGCTCTAATCTGTTGACGTTCATTAAAGTTTTGTAGCCTGATCTGTCTTAATCTTGCCAAATATTCCTAAGGCAAAGAAATGAAATAAGTTTCAGCTATACAGAAACTATCTCCAGTATGGTTAACTTAAAATAACTTAAAACCAGATTCCACAAAATAAGACAGGTGAATCCCTCACAGTATTGCTATCACTGTATTAGCATTTACTAATCTCCAGAAAAAAACCTCTCATGTAATGAAAATAAAGAAAATCAGACGTATGTTTCCCAGTATTAAGCTATCACTATATTTTATATCACTGAAGGTTAGGAAAGGTTGTATTTATCATAATAGGATTAAGGTAAACAGTCATACCTATATGTATGTACATTCAAGAACACCTCTGAGGCATACCATGTAGACAACTATTGTTTTGATTATTTAAAAAAACCAAAATAAACAAACCTAAAGTGTTGAACTTTATACAATGAATTTTTTCCGAGGAATTTAGAAAATCCTTTAATTTTTTTTCACAGATGGAACCATGCAGGGAAACTGAGCACAGTCATGGTCAAAATAGTGCTATTTGTGTGATGAGCAAAGTGGCAAACATGCGGCAAACATACCTCTTCCTCCTTGTTTCTGGATTTCCTTCCTCTTGCAGAAATAGGCCTGCCTCCATAGGTATCTGCCACGTTTTGTAGTGTACCCTGTTTGCCATTTAAAGGTATCAAATTTAAGGTGGCTGGGGCAGTGAAATTATGTGCTTTATCCAGTAACTGTTCACTCATATAAGAAAACAAATCCATCAATGATCTGCTGATGTTCTGAAGTTAACCAATAACCCCTTTTCATTTGATGAAACTTATGATAGCAGTGACTAAAAATCCTGAGTAGCCAGAGAGACTACAGATTTAAGGATATAGTTGCCTTCCTCCTACAATTCTGATCTTCTCCATGCTATGGTATGAAACTTAAATTGTGATGGGCATGAGTTTTTCTATGTCTGGATTACATACACACAAATGGTGACACATGGTTGGGATTTCTGCCATTGTCAGGACAAGCCTAAAATAAAGAGTGGAATCTTTATATATTCTTAGATTAGGCTTTTTTCATAATGATGACTCTTTTTTAAACATACTACAAGTAGCAAACCCAAAAATCTAATAAAGAATTTAAATATATACATTACATCTAACAAGCTGTGTTAAATGCCTAATACACATGTAGTGTATAGTCTTGGTTCGTGTGATGTACTCTGTGACCTAAATGTCACCCAAAGGATTTCAACCTTCAAGGAAGTTCTATACAAAACAGTACAAGAATCATTTAACTCCAAGTTTCCTGACTGGATTAAAATAAAAAATACTTACATTATTCTTTTCATGATATGCCATAAACCTTTGCTGAAGGGGTTAAAAAATCCTTGAGTTTTTAGCTTTTTCTTTTTTACAATAAAGACAGTAAGAATACATGTGACAGATGTTCTGCTTCATAAAAGGCCAAGGCTTTAGCTCTCTCACAGTTGAGTGTAGAGAACCATCAGTAAGTAAATACTCCAGTTAAGTTCTTGATAGGGAGAACTGAATCCACATACTCTGGTTAAATAACCTCAGATTGAGTAAAATCAATAGCTCAAGGAAAGAGTGCATTACTGCACTTACGTGGTTTAGTGACCAGGAGATCAGAGAATAAATCAAATGAACCACCTTGTGGATCAGAAGTTTCTTAGTGTTCATGAGGACTCCACAAATACTGGTTTCAGCTTAAGTCATACAAAATGGAATGGAATATTTTTCATATTTACCTTTTAAGGAAATATTTCTTTTCATTTTTAACTTTTTAAAGCATGTTCCTGAGCTTTACAAAAATTTACTGGCGCTATTCAAGGAATTTCATTGTCCTTTGTTCTTGCATTCAAGTCGG
The DNA here is from genome assembly GCA_035222235.1 of Margarornis squamiger. Lineage (NCBI taxonomy): Eukaryota > Metazoa > Chordata > Aves > Passeriformes > Furnariidae > Margarornis > Margarornis squamiger. The sequence continues at coordinate 35,421,849 of JAWWTY010000123.1, forward strand.
TTTAGGTATTTTCATCACTGATGGAGATTTATATCACTGCCCTTAGACAAGAAAGAAACTGGAAGCAAGATTTTTGAGAACTGATTATCTTTCTGTAGATTGTTAACTTTTATTCATCTGCCTACATTAAAATTTTGAAAGACCAGGACACATGTTTGCAATGCCATGCAGCTAAACTGAAGTAGCAAATTAGGCCAGCAGCTGTCTTAAAAAAGAGATGTCTGAAAGGATCATCAATCCAACTACTGAGTCAAGCTTTAGACTCTCAGTTGAAAATTAAAATTGACAGCAACTGTATTTAACAAAAACTGACTAAATTTGTGCCAGTCACTTGGCTTACAAGTCTTTATATGACAAAAGGCTGCCTGTTAGCTGATGATTTCTCCTCTCACATCAACACTGTCCAGACAAGAGTCCCACTTCTATATGAGAAAAACTGCCAGGAAGTCAAATTATTTTCCTGCACAAATAGAAGGAAGCTGCTGAGAACTTCTGCTTTCAATGGCAAATCCAGTACAAGGATTTGTTACCCTGGCTTCAAGTTGTAAGTCTTAAACATCTTGGAAGTTACTTTTTTAACTGTTCAGTAACCTCTCTGTCTTATTATAGGAGCCATCCAAGAATAAAACATTTGGGCTTAGTTGAACACACTGGAGAAGACTGAGAAACATCAACCTGAATACTTGGGTATCTTGCATTAACTGATCTCATACATTTATATCAATGGCAACAAAGTCAAGAACAAAATGGAAGCAGGTACTACTAAGCACCTGCCCAAGAAGAAGCAGTCTTAACAAGAATTGTTAAAAAAATTATGTACTGATCTTGAAGGTTTTAAAAAATAGAACCATAGTTTTAGCATGGAAGACTCATCTTTTAAAACATATATAATCTAAGGATAGTTCCCCATCAAAGCAGTGAATCAAAGTAGCTAAGAATTGCTTACTGTAAGTGAAATAATCCCTGACATTAAGATCTGACCATAAATCATTTTATCAGGTATAACTCAGGAGATGCTTCTATCAATCTGCAGTTGGTCTCATCTCACTGCAACTCCAGCACAGTCAGTTTAATTTCAGCAGCTGACAGAGATACTGTCACCCAGTGGTATATGAATAGTGTGGAGAAGCATTCAAAAGGCAAAACTCTCCATGTTACCAAAACACACAGTTCAACCACACAAAGTCCAAGTGTAGATGAGTAATTTCCAATATATGTTTTAAAATTCCTAAGGGAATACTGAATTTAGAACCATAAGCATAAAGAACATTTTATGACACTATCTACTAATTAATCCCTAAAAAATAAAGCTTTTCTAACGGTTAGTGTTGACAAATATGGATGTTTTTGTAACAACTTTTCAATAAGCAGAATGTGCTTTCCTAAAACACACTACTATGTCTGAGCAGTAGCTGTATTAGTTTAATTAAAATGATTTTAGGTTCAAGCTACTGTCGAATACATGAAGTTTAATTTTAACCAAGACTAAAGCTATGAACAGAAGAATGTAAATGAATGTTCTAAAATTCACAATACCAAGTCAGACACATGCAAACAAAGGTATTTGCCTTTGTTTATAAATTTAGAGTAATGAGAAATGTGTTGCACGATTTTATTAAAATTAGCAAAAATATGCAGAAAATTTACTTCCCATTCTCTATTTTTTTAATACTTAAGGAAGTTAGTCAGCATTTCATGGTTATGATGCTACTTCAAAGACTCATAAAGCATGTTGAAACGGTAATATACTTAGAAAAACTAGATTTCATACCATGTGTCCCTGAGCTCGAGCTTTGTTCTCCATGGCTTCCCTCTTTCGTTGCCAGAATTCTTCAACTTGCTTTGCTCTATCTGTAGCTATCCATCCTTTTTGCCTGAGTAATTTCAACATAGCAAGATGAAAGTATCTGAAATATGACACTCCAAACGCCCTCTCTACCCCCCTAACACATACAGAAAAAAAGCAACTTTCTACAAGAAAGGCATCCTCAAAAATGTCTTTCATTAGCCAAAATACAAGTCAGACTTCCACACAATGTGGAAAAATAGGTTTGGTAACTTAGAAGAACAATTAAAAATACATAGACTAAACCACTCCATTTTCCTTCCAAATACCTGTCATCAAAACAAAAATGAATATCAAAACCACAATCTTTGCATGATTATTTCTCAAAGTGTCTCAGCTCCTTTCATTATTGTTATTGTCTGTGAAAAAGAAGGCTCCTCCTTCGGAGAAGACCAAGAACTCACACATGAACCAATCAGTAAGGCCAATACTGCAACAGCCTTTCAAGATCGTCCTGCATTTGGAGTAAGAGCTTCTATCACTTGGATAATTAGTATGGTGCTGCTATTCTCAGAGTGTTCTGGCAACTCCTTTTGAGGAATCTTCAGAGATTTTTTTGGTTTGTTATGAAAGGGACTGTGAAGGAATTTTCCTACCTTAGAGTCAGCCATAATAAGATGGTTGGTTTTTGACAAGTTCCACCCCAGGTCAGGGACCTGCTTGAGTAGACAAGGTGGCTATATTTAAATTACCATAACCTAGCATCCAGCAAGTCTATGAATACATTCATAAGACTGTTTCTAGAGGAACCAATTTCTGATAATTGGTTAGAAGTGAAAGTTTTGTATTAAAAAAACCAACAAACCACCACTGAGAAATGGTGTAAGATATTCCTACAAATGATAGAATGATGAGGCCTTTCCAAGTTTTCCCTGTACTCCTTTAACTGAAGATTATTGGGGGTTCTGGAGCATTCAGTATTTCAGGCAGGAAGAAATTGGAATAAACTGATAGCAATAATCCATCAGGCTGAGGCAGTTAAAGAAAGAATCATTTTGCAATATAGGAAGCTACTGCGACCCATTCATAAATTAATTAGCACACCAATTAAAATCCTTGCATTGTATTTTTCTACTCTCCCACCCACCAAGCAACAGGAAATGAAAATTTGTCCATATACTACAATTCACTAAAAGCAAGACAGAGGTAAAATGACTTTGATACAATAAAACAAACACTGTAGCTGCCCTGAAAAGGCAAGACAATCCACACAGGTGTCACTGGTAAAGAAACAAACACTTGATAATCTTTGTATACACATGCCTGACTCACTACAAGGTTTTTATTCTAGCTTTTAATTACATATGAACTCAATTGGTGGGTAATGAAATCTGTCCAAAACCCTGCCATGCTGCTGAAGTTCGTCATACAGCATGAAGCTTACAGTATTGGAGAAGAAGCGCTTCCCAACCAAAACCACACAAAGCCACACCTATTTGTTTCAAACCAAATTCACAGCAAAAAGTTATTTCAACTACGTTTTATGATGTTTTTTCCTACACTAAAGCTGTGTGACTCACTTCACTAAACATTTCACCTAGATGCTGCACTTCTGTCCAAGAAACAACTTTTAAAGATTTTTTATGCTGAATATACTTAGCTTTAAATTAGTGGCAGTGTAATCAGAAAGACTGCAACTTGAAGATTTCTCAACTTCTTTAATGTATGCCCTAAATTGCCTATCTTTAACAAAGTTCTTGTTATTTAAATTCTTTAACTGAGGTAAACATCACAAACACTTATCTTGCCTCCAGCTGAAAGAATGAAAGGTAGGACAGAAATATTGCTAGACTAGCTATGATAGTAAGATTGCTTCTAGATAGCAAAATACAAATTCTTAACACGTAAATGCTAAGAAACAGCACCTCAATCTAAGGTCAAAAGTAAGCCACTTTATAAACAGAAAAACCCCAATCTCTACCTATTTTGAAACTTCTGCACAGTATTTTCATTGAGTCCTTCCAAATTCATGTATATGAGAAATACTGAATTGGTTTTTCTTCCTGATCTCCATGTTATTCATAATTTGCAGCCCTCTGCTATAGTTTCTCTCAATTCTGATACATTTAAAACAGTTTACCCAGGTGTAGACAAGTATCATTTAATATTGTCAAATGTATGAGGCAATTTTTTTCCTAATCTAGGCAAGATTTGGGGATTGTGCACTTTGTGAGAAGAATTGAGAATAAATAGAGAAGGATGGAAAATCACATATTTAATTTACATTAAATTAAATTACATGACATTAAAATACAGTTGGCAAAATGCATCCTCCAGTACTAGGCTGTGCCAGGAAGAATTTTAATTAGTTCAAATTACTATAAAGAAAATAAAATATACCTCGTAGCTTTCAAAATTGTACTGTTAGTGTTAAGCATATTATGCTATTGCTGCAAATTTTAAAAAAAGTAAAAATCTGTGAAGGCATATATATATTATATTAGAACATAAACTGAACTAAGTCAGTTTAGAGGAACAAGTGTGTTCTTTTGCAACTTCCTTTTCCTCACATTAACTCCATTTATTTCTTTCTCCATGGAATACATCATTGGCTCTGCAGTTTACATATTGCAGAAAATTAGTCCCTCTAGGAAGTTTAGTTAGTAACACTCACATACTAAACTTCCAGAAAAACAGTGTTTTCCCATTCACTGCTCACAACTGCAAACACAGTTCTTTGGGCAGTATTAATAGATATGGAGAACAAAGAAGTTTTGAAGAAGCTACCTGAAAGCGTGAAATCTTTAAAAAAAAAATCAATACTTGTTTACAATTCTTTCATAGATACAAATACTCAGTTTACAGCAATAAGAATTAGATTTTCTATTTGATATTACAATATTGAATTAGATGTTGCATGCCATTACAACATCTGGCATTTGCATCTCAATAAAGAAAGCTCCTAGAAGTTTTCCACTGATAAGTAAATAGGAGCTAACAATTCTGGGATCATTCTAGACACTTTCCTCTGCTACAGCATCAAACACTTAGGTGCACAGAAGGCAGGAAGAATGAGATGATGGGAGAAGAAAGCATCTTGTCAGGTAACACAAAAAGTGGAACTATGGACAAAGCAGAGAAGGAGGCTTATGTTATTATCTGCAACCACATTAAGCCAAGAATTTTGACTGAAAACTAGTTTAAAGACATTTTCTTAGTAAACCATTCTTTTCACTACTGGAGAAGCCAAGGTCTCCACTGGTTGTAAAAGAGTTGTGGTCTGTGAGGGACTAACACACAAACAGATGGCACAGTACCAATGGATAAAAGTGATTTTGAGACATGTCCAACTACTAAACAAAACCAGACAGAACAAGACTCTAACATGTAAGGACAGATTTATGGATTAGCATAGTCCAACCTGTTTGCACTGGCTTGTTTAGACACCTCCTTCAATCTTTTCACTTTTTTCCTAACTGCACCAAGATCAGGTAAATGGTGATGACCTGCAGGTCCCCTAGGAACTCCTGGACGTGTTCCAGGTGGAATTCCTCTGTAGATAAATATGTACAGTGACTTTCATTACTTTCATCTAAAGCAGACCACATGTAACTTCTAATGGAAGGTAGCCATACCTTTCAACAACTTCTCGGTCTTGTAGTTTCGCCCTCAATTTGGCTTCCCTCTGTTCAGCTACTCTAACGTTTTCCTTTTGCTGTTGCATCTGGTCAAAAATAGCATGATAGTGTTCATAGTGTCCTCTGGAAGACACAGGCAAAGGACCGACACCACCTCCACTGACATAATATGGCGCCTGGAAACCAAAAAGGGTAGGGTGGAAATCTCAAATATGGGTTTGAATAAGCCCTTCCAATTTTCACCTCTTCAGCAGAATAACAGCATTAACATATTCTGCAGCAATTCTGAATTGGTCCTAGTTTTATCCCTGGCATGCCCCTATTTTAACAGAGAATTGAAAACTTGTTTTCCTGTCAGCAGTCCAGAATAAAATACCATTTAACCTTCCGCTAGTAATAGTCTAGTTATACACAAGACATCTGCCACATATTTTGGAAGTCATTGATAACAAATTCATTGAAATGTAAACAGAGATAGATAATTTTACATGTCAAAAATAAAAGTTTTAGCACAAAAAGCGATACAATACCAACTGAAGCAGATTTATTTAAGAATCCCCTTGCTGCCAAACCATAATTTGATTTTGTCACCAAAATTGAGATGCTTTCCCACTAAAGCTCAGATCATGAGAAAATCTATCACAAGCTACTGCTTTATGTGAATTATCCCAGTCATTCTCAAAGAATTAGAATTCCTGCAGAACCTTTGTGTGAAAATAATGAGAAAAGTAAGGTTTCAAGCAGCTGTGTATAGTAGTAGCGAAGGATGGATGCAGAAAATGTGAAACTGGCAAAACAAGGTTAAGGTTGTCAGCACATGCATAAGAATGTTCCCTTTACACCTGGCAGAAGCCATCAAATAACCCATGTAGTGAATCTACAGAATTTGTTTTAACAACCAATCTTCCTTCCAGAGTGCTCTGAAGTATTTTAAATAAATTCAAACAGGTGAGTGCATACATGAAAGGTTTAAGACTGCCTACTTAGAAGTTCTTGAAGAGACTGTATCTGACAATGGAATTTATTTCACATTCTGAGTTTCAGTTGCTCAATGACCATCAACAGCTTCCAGATGACAGAATACTAAATCAAGGATTTATCCAGGCATTCAAATAAATATGCAGGTATAGTGTTCATCTGAATAAAAATAACTATACAAGACTATAGTTTCTCCAAATGGAAGGAAAAGTCTTGCTTTAGACACTATTCAAGGTTTCACCCACCATTATTGGAGTTCTGTTTCCAAAATCTAAAGAAATAGTATTATCAATCTCTAGGCAAATGCTATGAAGCAGGTCCTCAGTAACAGTCTGCAGAACAGTTACAGCCCCTGCTAGAACCACAAACCCAAAGCCAAATCCTTGACTCCTGTTTCCCTACTTGCCCCCAGAAAGAGGTGCCAGCAATCAACCTACACAAACAAGAGGAGAGAATCATGTAGTGCATGACCCTCCTATGCCTTCATAAGAGGCTATATGGCTTGTGTTATTGGAAAGCTTGAACCATGCTATTCGACAGTAGTACGAGGGAGTTGCTGGATACAGCGCTTTCATGGTGGAGAAAGGAAAAGGATAATTAAGTCAAGAATAACAGAATATGGCAACCTGGAATGATGGGAAACTAGCAGCCTGTGGTAAGATTTGTACTAAACTATCCAATTTGGAGCCAAGATTTCAATGATTTTTACTGCCTGTCCGCCATGTTTTACACCAGTGGCACTTAGTGAAAACAGGCACAGCCAATGGACCTCAGTTTCCCTTGGTAACTGAGAATACCGATAATGATGCAGCTGTAGCTATAATAGAACACTTTGAATGTTTGCAGTAAAACTCTCACAGTTAAGCAGAAACACCGTGTCCAGGAACATACGCATCTCTCATCCAAACGTGGCAAGGAATGCATATTATGTTGTATGGAAGCTTGTATTAGTGCCTGTCAGTGTGATCGAGAGAGAGAGAGGAGAACAGCATAGGGACCAAATTATATGTTTTGATTTTTTTCATTAAATCAGCATTCCCTAGTTTTTAAAGTCTGGTATGCTTAAACTTGCTTTTCTATTTAAGCTTTACTTATATGATGTGTGGCACACATCCAAAGATGTCTATTGGCTTAATAAGCAGCTACTAAAACCTGGTCAGTGTTTGTCTATTCCTCATTTTTGTACAAGGAATAATAGTAATAATACAAGGAATAAAACTCCTCTTCATTTTGACTATACTGCTCAATCAGAGCTTGCTTAAAAAACCCTACTAAACATGTTTATGATGAGTATTTTTGTAAGACTCACTACCACCACAACAAATAGCTGTGTTTCAGTCAACTTTTTATTGTCAGATGGATTTAGACTACAGCACTACTTAAATTCCTGCACTGGCTCTGTTTGATGAAAGCACCCAGACCCTTGTACTGAATTAACTTCATGAGGCTACTTCCCAAGACATTTACGTTTCCATGAGACTATGACACATACAAATAGGCAAAAAGAAGCTGTCATAGGAATCAAATTAAATTATGCAGGAAGTGAGTGGCTAAACAGTATACTGTATTCAGAAAAAAATTAGATCTACTCAGGATTTTCTACCTCACTCCTGAACATCTTACCAATATATATAAACATAACTGTTGCTAAATAACATGGAATGCATAGAAACAGGTGTCTAATACTGTGAAAGAGGTCCATTATTATATAATAAGAACCTGGAAACAAAAAAATTCAAGAACAAACTTGAATGTGAAAGCTGTCCATGCATAGATTCAGCACAGGAAAAGGTGCAAAAGCAGGTGTGGCAATAAGAAACTGGTGCATGAAAACCGTTACTGGCAGAAAGAGAAGAGATTCAGAAATTTAGTAAGCACATAATTGCACATAATCTCCAAAAGGCCAGGGGAGGAGCTGTTACAGTTTCTCTTAAATTATCCACAGATTAATAATGGGCAATCCCAAGAGTTATTCTCCAAGAGCAGATCTTTCTGAAAAGAGAAGACCATGCCAGATAGTTAAAGATGGGGGAAACAGACTACACCACATTTCTGCATCTGCTGCCAACCTTAACACCACTTCCACCTGAACCAAGCACATTCCTCCATCCTTGTTCCCTGGCTCTGTTTATTCGTTCCATCTGAAGGAGAAAACAATATAGGAAAACAAAATTCAAGGAACCACTAAGTAAAAATTGAACTTCACTATTAACACATTTTAAACATATTTTACCCTTTCTTTTTCCGATCTTCTCATTTCATCTGCCTTCAGTAAACTGATCTGCAATATGTAAGGATTACACGTTAAGTAACTGGGAAATTGAACTACTGCATATTCTTACACACCATACCACACAATATTTCATTAAAATTACTATAGGGGAATAAAGAAAAGTCTCAAGAATCTCGTCTACCTGCTCTCTCTGGCGTTTCTCTTTTTCAGGCAATTCTAACCTTTTCTTTTTTGAAGGTTCCTGAAAAATAAACATATAATTTGTTATTTATTATTGAGTCATTACTCTGTCAAGTCTCTGTCAAGATGGGTTATTGCTCAAATTGCTAGTGTATGTCCATGAAGATAAAAAATTAAAAAATAAAAAAAAAATCACTGCTATATAATGTTTGGGAAAAAAGAAGGAAAGGTTTGAAGGTTGTATTTTGTCATTCTTGCTTTGGACTTAGCTTTTGCTCAGTTTGAAAATTAACAGATGATTTTATGATACCTCAAACACTTTCCTCCTTTTTTCTACTGGAATAATTTTCTTCATCGGAGTTGAAAAAGTCTGCATAAAAGGTGAAACTTCAAATTAGACAGCACGATGCCAGAATGAGAGAAAAATTCTGATCAGAAAAGAAAAAATCTTAAACCCACAACTGAGTGTGCACAAAATGGGGTTTGTTTTAAACGAAAAGCACTGCTAGGATCTGCTATTGTACTTGTACATCTTGTACAAAAATTTCTGTCTCAAAAGCTGAAGGCAGTAATTTTTAAATCTGTTTTGTCTTGATTTTTCTTCTCTGATGATATCACTCTGCATTACACTATTTTCTTATAAGTCTTTGAGGGTGCCTAGATATTAAGATTCTCCTTTTGGAGAAAAGAACTGTTAGGTTATGCTAGGGCTCTTTTGCTTGGTTCTTCACTTGGTTCTAACTCTAACCAGGGTTCTTGTTACCTGTGGAACACGAGAACACAAACACCACTGAATACCTGGTAAAGCAGCAGCTATACTTAATAAACCATGCAGCTTATCTAATCTTCTCAAAAAAGCAATGGTTACTTTTAAAGACTTTTTTTTTCTGACCATACTAGAACACAGAGAGCTTTACAGTATTTTCTTTCCACAACCTACAATCCTGTTAAATGGCTACTTTAAAATCAGGTATTGTGGAATTCAGAAACCTTCAGAGACTCGTAATATTGTAATGGTAATGTAATATTACTGCACAAAGGAGATGATTGCTACATGCTCCTTTGAAAAGTCAGTTGAGAGCTGTAAGTGCAGACTACTCTGGAACAACAAAGAGAGGAAAATTTGTATTGCGTTATAGCCATTGTTTCTATCCTCCACCTTATCCCTTATCACTAGGTACAATTCACACAAAGACTTATGTCTTAAAATTGCAGTGTTACTGACTCTTTACATGCAGGAAGAGTAGATATCTCCTCAGCTTCTTCCCCGCCACTTTAAGTCTCTACGCAAGGTGAATTGGTGTTGGCTGGTCAAACTGGTTATAAACAGCAGCAGATGGTTGTGCCACCAAGTCTTAAAACATGCAAACCTCGTGATCTCATAAGGACACACAAGTCTGTGTGTTCCCTTCTTCTTGCTCTCAAACTGTGCATCACAAGCCAACAAGGGTTGTGTGATCAGTGAGCTTTTCCCTAAGCCTCTGATAACTTTTGATCCTCACAGATGATTTATATCTCAAGGATAATTTTCTATCCACCTATCAAATTTGACAGATGGACAGAGATCTTAGTATTATGTTCCCTGAAGTGCCATGGGGAGAAGGAAAAAGAAAAAATCCAAACAAACCCCCCAACAACAATATTACTTATTCAGAAAAAAATTTGAATTAGTTCTCCCTTGTTAAAATGGCAACTTCTTGGTTGCTAGTTGTTTGGCATGTGAATATAGTTGTTTGGCACATGAACATAGCTCAACACTAGCTATAGCATAACCATCTCCTGGCCATGCAGTAACTAAAGGAATAAAGAGAGAGAGAATAAAAGTTTTATATAATAAGGAATACAGAGAAGACAACTGGAGGAAAGATCAAGAGTACTGTATGAAGGTACACAGCAGACTATTTCTCATTAGCTAATGGAATTAAATCTGGGAAACTCCTCTTCCTGTCACACGGTTTCTCTGGCTGACAACACTTTGTAAAATGACTAAAAAAAGTTTTTATGTTTTGAAAATTTGAGATTCTTTTTGAACAAGGAAGAAAGATGCAAAGATTCTTATCCAGTGTCAATAACTTTGGTATATCTGACAGAATACCAATATTTGTAAGAGTGACTAATACCAACAAAGCAAATGAAAACATGCAAATGTAATTCAGCAGTGGAATTAAAAACGAAACCTAAGGTAGCAGTCTACAAAAATCATCATATTAAAACCAACTAAACAACAACAAAAAGATCAATACTGAAGCAAGCCAAGCATTAAAACTATTAGTGCTACTTTCTTTGCAGGTGCATGTATCCACATACCAAGACATTTTGAAAAGGAAGGCATAGTATTTTGGTAGCATTTTAAAAAGGTATGAACAAAACAGTTCAATTTAACTAACAGTTTCTTACCTGTCTAGATTTAGTCAATGGCTTCTTCTCATTAGGCTTTTTAGGTGCACCACAAGACTTCCTGATAGTTAAAGGCACTCCATATTTTGCAGCAGGTTTGGTAATTTTCTGAGCTGGTGCAACTGAAGTCAGTACTTGTTCTGGTCTTTTAGCTAAAAAGAAAAAAAAAACACAGCAACAAACAAACCTGTTTTACAGCTACCCAGGCTGGCCTGCATACCATATTTCCCTTTCCCAAGATCTCAGAATAGCAAAACTGAAGAAAAACAGGTGAACTGCTAACATTTCATTCACATGAGTTGATGCATAATATCCAGCTGTCCAAAACAGCTTGTCTAAATTTGGTATTTGATAAGAAATAGAAGAAAACAGTTTCTGAACTTTTCAATCTTAAGACTTCAAAGTGGAGAATTGAAGCTTATTTCAGCTGCCATGCTTTATTATTACAGTTATCACTCGCACAGGGAAAAGTTTTCCTAATGGAATGGAGAGATAGGTCTGTCTACACTAACAGCACTGGACAGAAACCTGCAGCACTACTGTCAGCAGAAAATGAGTTCTGGAAGAGCTTTAATGACCTTCAGGGATATTGTTTTCCCTGCAGAGTTCCTGAAAATGTGCCAATATTGTGAATTTGATTCTGTGTTAGCAAGGCTGCCTTACTACAGTATAGCAGGACAGCAAAACTATCAAAAGACACCAGAGCAATTGCCACAGCTTCAAGTAATTACAAGGAAATAAAATAATTCGGAAGGAAATCTCTGGGAAAAAAAAGGGTAAACTAATGCAGGAAAATGAAGTAAGCTAAGACCATCTTGAAAAAACTAACCACAATCTACTTTGCTACCAGTAGCAGAAATTCCACTGAATTCAGGGCTTAATTTTGGACTCTCTCATGAATCTCCCGCATTTTTTTTCAAGAAATGGTATTTCTCATTAGCCACTTGTCATTACTAAGGAGTAAAAATAAGTTGCATGATCACAATATATAAATTATTTCCAGTCTACATTGTCTCCTTAAATTCTGGAAGCATAGGGTACTGCAAGAGGAAGAGTAAACTTAAAATTTTACTGGACCACAGATTGTATTTGCTTCATTTATACCCTACGTACATCCAGCTCACTAGGGGAGGGAGGTAAATTTCTTCATCTCTCTTTTTTCCTGAAAATTCTACAATCAGGTAGAAGAATACACACAGACACACACAAAACAGAACCCAAAAATAAACAAAACAAAAACCAACTCAAAAAAAAAAAACGGAAGAAAAAGAAAAAGGTGCATGCACTATCTTCCCAGAGCTGAAAGCAAAAGCACTTTACATACTCACTTACCTGGTGCAGCATGTGGTCCAAACTTCTGGAAAATTTTGTGATTGAATTCTTCTGCAATAAGCTAAACAAAAAGTTGAAGAGTTAGCCATCAGCACTTATGACTGAAGCTAGAAAGAACTTATTTTCAGAGAAGCATGCCATTCTCAGTAAGTATCTAACCAGTATTTAGTGGGACTTAAATGAACACTCAACTTTATGTATCCAATTTACTATCACTAACATGAATATGAGGTTGGATTCAGTATTTTCAAGCACTTTTGGCATAATTACTCAAATAATTTAAAAACACATTTCAGTCTGACTTCTGGGTGGCACATGTTATCTCATTTATGAAATAGCTAAGAATCTAGAAAAAAGTTAATGTGAGTATCAACATAGTTTCATGCATAATTCATTTTAGATTTCTGAGTAGTTGCCAAAGCTCACTTCAATTTCTCATACAGCTTGTGTCAAAAAAATGCTTGCAGTTTTCAAGTTTTGCTATCCTTTTCAAGATGGGAAGATGAATACATATGTGGGTATCTACAAACAATATATATGGCATGCTGTCAGGCATGTCAAATTAGCAGAATAAAATATGGAAAACAACCTTCCTGGAGTAAAAAATTTGAGTCTAGACAAAGACCATTCGAACATTAATAGGCCATAATCTTAAATACCGCAGGTAGTTCTGAAGTCAACTCAAGAACCACATAGTAGAAATGAAAAAGATTCAAGGAAGAGCACCAAGGATAAGAAGTGCAAAGTGTCAGTTCAGGAATAGTTTTAACAGGATCTTGAACTATCCAGATTACTTTGACTTGTTTAGAGTGTATTGGTCAGTTACAATGGATGTTGAGAAGTTAAACCTGAAAAAAACCCAAACCAAGAATCAACGTGCAGAACTTACAACTCCGCACATGATGGCAGAGAAAGTTTTTAACCTGTACAGTCTGGCATCAAAGATTCTGGAAGCAAGAAGTCACACACGAGAACAGTTTCCTACTTAATGGTACTTTATTGATCTTAAAGCTTTTGTTTGAGTGGTAAGCTGGAACATTTGAAGTATGGTGTTTCCATGATAACAGTTACTGACAGAAAAGAAACTTGACTCTTAGTACCTTTCAAAGATCCCCTCTTTTTATTTAAAAAAATTATGCTAATTTAGATCCACTCTTTACTACAACTTAGTGACTATGAAGATTAAGAAAGCATTTACATAAAAATGGAAGACTGATTTCCTTACACTTAAGAGTAGGATTTCAGCAATAGTTGAAACATGTTGAAGATGTCAGCTATGAAATATCTCTTAAGCTTAGACTAAGGCAAACAGAAGACAACAGCATAACAGCATTAGCCATAGATGATACTGAAAGAAAATAAGTATTACAGCTGTGTCACAGGATGTAATGACATTGTCACAGAATGTAATTATGACCTCCAGTTGAATATGTAAAAAGTGTTTTCTGTGTGGTTTTTGGGTGTTTTTGTTTGTTGCTTTTAAGATTAGATAGCACCTCTAAATTAAACATGTCAGAGATAGAGTTGAAAAAATTGTGCACTATCTAGGACAAATTAGTATCACCATCTGGTGAGCGATACAGGTGATTAGTAATTATACTTGGACTGACTAACTCCTAATAAAAATTTCATATCCATTCTAGCTACTGGAAATAAAATCAGATCAAACTGTTCTCATTTTGTCAGAAGAAACTTATCTGTAAAGATTTCTGGATCTTACCTTTCATTGGGACTTCAGTTGGAACTATTATTAGTTGAAAGTCTATTTCACATACAATAGAAATTCCAATTATGTATGGCCTCTCAAAACATTTCTTTAGTTGTGAATTAGAATCTATTAGAATTCTTTATATTGCATTTCATCCATGTCCTTTCTCAGTCTATATTTACCTTGTATCAGTACTATTATGCACTCGTTAATCTTTCTTTTAATTAGATTTATATTAAAAGCACATTAATAGACATGAAATTATATCAATAGATCCTAAACAGAATAGCAAGCAACTTCTTTGAGGTTATATACAGGATACATTTAAACATAATGAAATTTGAAGAATAGTTTACTTAGCAATATTTCCTAGAACAGGTTCTCAGGCCATTCCAAATTCCAAACAAAAATTAGATTGAAGTAATCCAATACAGCAGTGATGCTGAAATCGAGAGCATCATTTTATGAAGAGATGCATATCTAAAGAAATCAACCTCTCACTCATAATTCCTCTCTATATTGAAAAACACGTAAAACAATACACTTCAGAAAATACCAATTCAGATTTACTTATGGAAACTACAAAGCACTTAATAATTTGAGAGTTTTCTTTACAGTTCATAGGAAAACTAATTTTTCCTCTACTGACACTGTCTGTAAGAGCTCTAGGGAATACCTTTATTCCAGTTTCTCATGTTGTATATTAACATTAGAATACAGAAAAAGGAAAGTCCTATGATGTTTTAGCTGAACAAGAACTGACACTAAATCCGTACCTCTGGTGTGAGAAATTTTTCAACCCGTTTGGCTATAAAGTTTTTCTCCAATATGGAGTTTACTGATGGTCTATTCCTAGGATTCCTTTTAAATAACTGTGACAGCAGACTGCGTAGGTCATAGGAGTAATGCACAGAAACAGGAGGAAAAGGTCCAGAGATTATCTTCAATACCAAGTTCTTCATGTTACCGGCTTCAAACTGTATCACACAAGGAAGAAAACAGTTACTACGTATTACTTACTGTTTGTTCACACCCATGGCTGCATATACAGATGATGCAGAAAACAAACTAGCAATGCACCTTCCCTTGCCTCAACATACCAAAACACACTTTCAGAGTCATCAACAGTTTACAGCAGCAATTTAAAACAATTTGATTAAAAATACATCATAGTAAAGGTATTTCATAATAGGCATAAATTTTGCTAACAAGTAGTTATTTCCCTTCAGATCTAGACCGACAATGATATATAACTAAGGAAAAAATCATTATATAATTATCTGCTTGATCTCTTTCAAACATTTTGAACCACCACAAGCCTTCTCCCTTTTTTAGCAAATCCACACTTCAAATGAAAGAATGTAAAGTATTTACACTCGTTCAGTGTGAAATCCAAAGGAATGTCCAGACCTCAGTTTAAGCTCAGGCAACAGAGAGCACCATTTCAATTCATTTGTACAATAAAAAGAAAACAATACATATCACCCAGCTTACAGAAAACAACTTATTGCCATCATCTTTCAGAAAGGCAACATCGTCAGCATGGTTGCCACATAAAAGACCAAGTTTGGATTAAAATTAATTCTTTATCCCTTGGAATTTTTTTTTCCATTTCCATGTTGCTATAATATTTAAAAAAAAAAAAATAACTACTAAAAAAAAAAGGAAACAAACAAAACAAAATCCACAAAAAAATCCAAATCAAGACTGAAAAAAATTAAAGTTTTTCTTCCCTTCCTAACTAGAAAATAAAATGACACACACACAGAGGGGGGAAAACCCCCAAATTCTTCCATCCTAGAAACTTTTTCTAAGCACTATTCTTGTTCTAAACAGAAATACATTAATTCACCTGCACAAAAGCTGAGAGTCCAAATTCAGGCTTTCAATGAAACTTTCAATTAAGTCAAGTTGTTTTGAAAAAAAGAAACACTATTCCTGATATCCTTTGATACAACACCTAACAGTTTTTTCAGCTAGCTCAATTTGTTAAAAACAAAAGTGCCAAGATTTCTGAGAGAATGGAATGAACCAAAACAGCAATGGAAAATGCTGGTTGGCACAGGAAGCAGAGATGAAAATGCTGAAGGGCATTTCCAAACAGTTATCATGAAAACCTTTCATCAACTAAAATGCATTTGTGAAGCATGAGAAAAAAATTCTGTTTGAAATGACTATTCTTTTATCGACACACCAAGTTTGTACTCACCGCATGTTTAAGTGTGCACATTTCATAGAGAACACAACCAAGGGCCCAGATATCACTAAATCAAAGAGAACATACTTTAACAATTAGTTTTAGGTGTAACATTGCCAAGTAACCTATATCTGTGAAGCCATCTTTGAAAATTAAAAGGCTGTATTTTGAGTGTGTACAAGCATCCCTGTATGAACTTCTTTGAGCCCACAAAATCCCAAACAACAATAACAAAACCAAAACAAAACAAAACAAAAAAAAATAATTCAATAACCAAAAATAAGGTCAAGCTGAAAACAGATGAGGCTATTTTGGCTTCAGATTTAGAAATTTTCATCTGAACTACCCTAACCACATAAATTAGAAAATATATGGAAAAGGGCATTTTATCTTTAAATATATACAGTCGCCTGAAGTTTTTGCATTAAACAAACAAAAAACCAAACCAAACTCACCACCAAATTTAGAAAATAACTCAATTTACTCTTGTTCACACTGACTCATCTTACCCTCACTCATTACAGGATTACAGAATTGGTCAGAATACCACTGGATAAAAAATTCCATGTAGAAGAAATTAAGGGCAAGGAATTATAATAATTTTTATCTTTAAAGAAACCAGTTAAAATTAGTAAAAGGCACTCACAGCGGTGACTGCATCAGTTTAGTGCCGTGCAATGGTAACTTTATAACAACCATTTTAATTACCTGGGATGCTGTTACCAGATACAGCCTGCGGCCAGGGCAGCAAATGTGTATCTGCAGGCCTTGGTTACCTGGAGCAAGCTGAGCCACGCATCTATGCACATGCTTAGAGAATCCAATTACTGCCTTTCATCCTTAACACAGTTGCACATATGTAGTGCATAAATTAAGGCAGTACAACAGATAGGCAAAGGCAGAGCTGTATTTAAGGACACAGTTGGATCTAGAACTGAACACATTAAGCTGAGTCATCTCCGCATCACATTGCTTTCTACTGCACACCTACTAAGGTTTCACTCGTACAGTGAGGCTCAGTATCTTCTTGGGTAAGAGACAAACTAACAGCTGTTCACAATCATAAGATTTGAACAGCTTTAGAGTCCTAAAAAAAATAATTTTCTTCTCCTTAGCAAAAATGTTTAATAAAATCCTTATTAGTACCTTTTATTGTTGTAAGGCTTGTTCTGACATATTTCAGGTGACAAATAGTATGGTGTTCCTATGCAAGTGCGAGCCAACTCTGCAGTACTAAGGGAAAAAATAAGAACTGACGTTAACTGGTTAACTCATATGAAGTGTACAGATTGTGTTTTCCTTGATCAAAGCAATTTAGATTAAGACAGAGGAAAAACAGCATCAAAAAGGAGTTACCTGTTAAGAACTCTGGCGATTCCAAAATCTCCCAGCTGTATTGTTCCATCTTTGGTTAAAAATATATTCTTGATATAGAAATGTTAAGAAGTCTGTTAATTAAAATACTCGTACAATTGCACACTTTTTCTTCTCTATATGTTCTGGGAAGAAGAAAGTTTTCTACCATTCAATCCCTCTGAAGTCACTGGCAGTAGTGCTATTGATTACTATAGAACACCAGACTTACTCTAGTCCTTCTTCATTAAAACAAGAAAACACTACTACACACTCTCAGACATAACCTCTTCTGTCCCCACACAAACATATGAGTAACACTCTCGTAGCTTCATCAAATAGCCTCATCTGTTTGTAAAAATATAAATCTCTTGCAGCTGATTCTGAAGAAGTGTTTTCAGTATTAGAAAGGTTTACATAAAAAGACTGTTTTCCATAATTTACCAACTTACACTAGCAAGATATCAATGTACACATTTTGGAAGTAAATTCGGTGGGAAAATAGCGACCTACATACCTGTGACTTTATGTCCCGATGCAAGATTTTTCTATCATGTATGTGTTTTAGTGCTAAGCAAATTTGTACAAACCAATCCAGAATCTATTCATAAAAGAAAATGCAACATCAGCATCATCATTTATCTGAAAGCTTCCCCACTTACACGATACTACCAAATCAGTTTTATAACTCCAGATTTTACTCTCCTCCCTCAAATGTCTCCTTTTATACTATAGGATAATTAAAAACTTATTAGAACTGTCACTATAGTGCAAACCTTTTAACGAAAGATGCTTATTACCCACATTCGATATTAAGCTTGAGGCTGCTATTTTCACTACATATTATAAATGTAACCAAACTATGCAATATGAATTCCATTGGCTAAAATGCCTAAGGTGTGGAACTTGCAAATTAAAAGATTTTATTTTTGCTGTAACCAATACAGCAAGCCTTGCAGTCAGGGATCCTAGAGAGCCATACTGATATTCACAGAAACATTACTTTATCATAATTTTGTGTATCTTACCTTAGAAAGAAAAACAGTACAAAGTAGATTTCAATGAGAAAAGCAACAAACATCTAACTAGAAGATTATAAACAAGCCAACAAAACCCTTTTTTTTTTTGTTAAATTGGCAAAAATCACAATTTAAGGAGTAACTAATGACACGAACTTTTCCATGTAAATAATGCTTTCACATTCCCAACTCAGAAGTATATAGCATGACAAAATTACAGTTTAATTCAAGGAATAATTTTCACTTTTCTACTTGAAGTCCTTTTTGTAAAAGTAAGGCCAAATGAGAGAAACAAAAAATTTCTCAAAGTGTATCTGAAATGTTTCATGAATACCCTATTCTAAATACTATTAGTAGACCTAATACACTACTGAGCCTTTCCAAACACAGGTAAATTGAGATCCTACTGGATGCAGACACAAAGGCATAGACACAATCTATAAACAAAGAAACATTTCAGTTCTAACAAAAAAACACCCTGAATCCTACATAATCTATTCTCACCTAATTTAATCAAATCGGTACATAAAATTGTCTCATTTCTTCCAAACTCTCCCACTTCTCTTCCACTACAAATGACTTTATGACCAGTTTTGTGGAAAAAGAAAATCTGCTGGCAAAATAAACTTTTGCCAACTCATATTTCAGTATTTCATATTGTTATATTTAAAAAGTATGTTATTTGATACTTCTAATACATGAAAATCAGTGTTATAATACAAAACTCGTATGCCATTATATCTTTAAAAACTTTACTTCAAAAGTTTAAAAATATTCATGTTGTCCTGCAGTATTTTTCATTTCTCAGATTTGGTTTACTTCACAGAAGATTCAGCTTTTTTGAAAGCATCTTACACATACAAAAGCACAAGTAACATACCCTTGACTATGTTTTCTTTCTGGTTTTTCATTTTGGTGGGGAGGGGGAGAGGGTTGTTTGTTTGTGTTTGGTTTGGTTTTGGTTTTTTTAAAGATATGACTGTGACCAATGGCAACAAGAATGACCATTTGAGGACCTCTTTTAGGTTGAACAACCACACCTACAAACTGAACCAAAATAATTTAAAATTCATGAAAAAGTATCCTGCAACAAAACACTATAGCAGCAGTTTGCTGTTACCTGATCTTCAGAGAATAAGACTCCTTTCTGGGCATTTATCTTCTTAAATAGGTCTCCTCCTTCACAGTAATCCATCACTATGTAGAGACAGCCATTTTCTGTAAAATAAAACAAAGTATTTCAAAAAGACAAAAAAAAAAAAAAGACCCATCTTTACATAACTTTCTGAATATCTTCACTATAGTTACAGAAAAAGCAACAACAACAAAAAAAAGAACTTCTCATGCAGCTTCAGATAGAATTTATTAGTCTACAAATGTTCATTATTTCGAGTTTCACAACATGAGTTTCCCATTTCTGGTAACATCAGACTATTATGGAGAGAAAAAAATTATATCTGCTGAGCCATTGTCCCAAAATGGGGGTCAAACCCACTGTGAAATTAAAAGCATCACTTTATGAATGCATATAAACCCAATCTTCAATCTGCTTTCAAAAATCCTATAGAACCCCCCCCCTAAAAATAAAGAACTCAAGTTCTAATTTAGGTACTTGTCTCTATTTGCCTTGTTCTTTCTTGGAGTATCACCTGGACTAGGCATTACACTAAGTGCAAGAACATGACAATCATCAGCTCTCATATTAGACATCCAGTTTATGTCAGAGACTGAAGACCAGTAACAAAACTTCCAGCAGACAATGAGAGACGGAAACAATTATTTTCTCAGTTTTATATGAAATGTGGGGAGACTTCAAAAAATCCTATGCAAGTTTCCAATAGAAGATATGATCATGTCTAAACTATTTCATTCAAAGTTACAGTTTTGTTCACCAATGCAATCTTTCCCAGTTGCTGATGAAAAAAATAGGTTAGGCAGAAGTAAATTGCAAGTTGTCAAAAACATAAGAACTATGCTCCTCACATACTAGGCATGATTTTGAGAAGAGTCAAATAACTGCAAAAATAAACAATCACATGCTGCTCGAAAGAAAAACTTTTATTTTATGAAAAAGTTAGTCACAGCACATAAAGTCCAAATTAAAATCAATTGAATCATCTAGGTCACTTAAATTTCACTCCCACAGAATGCTTCTGAAATTTGCCTTTCAAAACATCAAACTCTTAGAGCTGTTAAGCTTTATCAGTGTTATTTTAAAAGATGACCCCAGGAGTCTGGATTTCTTGCCAACTTATAGCTGAAATAATTCTCTTGTTTAGAAACCAAATCAGTATATTCAAAATCAATGTGTTTTAGCAATAAAGATGCAATACGAAGTCTTGTGAATTATGGATTGCATGGTCTACCTTGTAAGAAATAATCAGTCTTAAAGAACAGGTCTCTAAGACAAAGAAGACAGAAGCACGGATTTATAAACCAGAAGTCTATGGTCATGTAACATGATTATGTCACAAAAATCTAATTTAAAGAATGGAGAAAATAAAAGCCTCCAGGCAAAACACATACAAAAGTCAGCAGAAATGAAGTAAAGGAGAAGAGAGCTCTATCCCTAAACAGTATTTCAAATAATTTTAGGGGTTTTAAATAATATTTTAACATATATTATAGGTGTTTGGAATTTTTTTTATCTGTTCTGCTCATTTCCTAACCCATTTGCTGTGAAGACAATGTGGAATTATATTTCTCCTTCCTTCATATATTGAGGAAATAAACAGTTCCATCTGTTCTTCCAGCTCTGAAAGCAATGATATGATTGCAGTTACTGAAGACCGCATTTTAAGAACAACAAACTCTGACATGAAACTGCTCTTGCTACGTTACTAATACCCAAATTTAGACTGTACTCATATTTAACCCACACAAGCATTCCAATTGCTAGCATATTCAAGGAGATTTATGCTCTGGAGAAACAAGAGAATACCTTTCATTTAACTATCAACCAAAATCAATGCATATAAGGAGTAGTCACGAATATTTCTGTTTGTTGCCCCTTTTTTATAAAAAGCCCTTTAAATGTACATTGGAATTGTGAAAAAATACAATGAAAAAGAACTGAAATAAATAACAAAGGTATGAAAAATACTGATGAAAGAGAGAAAACACAGACTTTTAAACAAAATGCAGTAAGTAGTGCACAGAGGTGGCTTACTAGCATTACTTCACGTTCTACTGTATTAGTTAATCTTACCTTCAAAGGACTCCCTATACAGGACAATATTTGGATGTTTCACATTAGCCAATACAGCAACTTCTCTCCTTGACTCTTCTCTCTCCTTATTTGACATCTTCAGAAGGAAAATAATGATTTTTGAGAACGGAAATACAAAAAGAATGGATCAGGAATTAATAATAATCACTCACCTTAGAGATGTTTATTTCTTTAATAACATACTGTTGGCCATTTTCTTTAGCTTTCACAAGTATTGCTTTTCCAAAGGATCCTTCTCCAATCTTCCGTACTTTAATATATTTATCCATAGTTATCTTCTTAAAGCATGCTTACTTGAGTACTGGGGTAAAAAAAAAATAAAAATACAAAAAACCTTACAAACCAGACTTAATTAGGTGTAACTAGTCATCTAGCCTGACAGGTCATGTCACATTTTTTTTTAAACTCAAAATGTCAATCCTTTTGTCTCTTCAGCTGCTTTTCTGGAAATCATCTACTCTTAACCGCATGTCTTATTAGTACAGTTAGTTCATTTTGGGCCAACGAGGACTGCCTTGCTAAAACCTGTTATAATTTTTTTATTTTAACCAAAAAGGATGTGTTCTGTCTTTGAGTAAAGCAAGCAGTCAGTGCCATAGCTTCTAGTTTAGGTGGCACAAAAACACCATACAGAGCTATAGCACACAGTCAACAATCCTTCATTCAAATTTTCTTGGAAGAAATACAACAGTGTCAGGGGGAATCCCTACAGGTTGTTTCTTAAGAAGCACTAAATTCAGTATTTTGGAAATTAGTCACTATAACAAAGCCAAAAATGAACCAAATTCAAGAGATTCCCATCAAGTTTAAAATCATTATTCAGTACAGCAAGGTGTGCCTTAAAGTCTGACTGAAAGACTTTTTTCCTGTTCCAAATAAATTCATTACAAACAGAGCAACTCACTATTTTTAATGTACTATCTGACCATTTAGACTACCTTTTGACATAAAACACAGTTCTCAGCTGAATGCTGATGATGTTTAAATTTCTATACTAATAACACTTTGGTAAAAACAAGATACTAGGGAGCTGTGTGTGGAAGCTGTGGCAATATACAGAAATGTCAGAACAGCAAAGAGTATTGGGAAAACAAAGACCAAAGCAACAAATGGGAAAAACAAATTCACAGTGGACTAAAAGCTCATCTTTTTTTACAGCAGAAAGAGCTTCCATACCCCTGAGAAAGATGAAAAAGACAAAAGGTTCCTATGCTTTTCTGCATCCAAGCCTTATTTTCAAGGACTAACAGCACTTATGCTTTGCTGTATCCAGCTTCCTTCCAACAGGAGGTCCCTGTAGCTTAGATCCATTCTTCACACACATCACAGGTCTCACAGTCAGGGTCTCTCTTTTCCACCTAGTTACCATGCGCTAGATAAAAATGCTGCTTAACAGGACCCACACCATGCAAGCAGACTAAAATGAGTAAGCTTGATTAGTATAGCAAGACAAAACAAAACAGATCTGAAGTAATATTCTGCAAAGGAGGAGATGGGAAATCTACAAGGACTAAGCATAACTAGCAGCAAAGGAAAAAGCGAAAGGTATAGACCTGCAATGTCTTAGAGTGGCTTTTTTTTTCTTAAAGTAAGAAAGATAGTTTGACGTGAAGTTGCACTTCTGTACATAAGAAGGATTTGACATTGACTTCAATATTCTCTTTTGTGCAACAGTAAAGCACAATTTGAACTTCACATGGCTTTACTGAAGGTGTCTTCCTACCCCGACTTTCTGAAACAACCCCTGTTGTCCTACAGCTAGACCAGCTGCATTAGGCGCAGCTCAGGGCTGCCATCGCATGCTGCTCCGTGCAAGGATAAATGGTCAATAATCAGCCTGTGGGCGAGGAGTTACAGTTCAAAGGGGGTGCATAATCGTCTGTGAGTTAGATAGCTTATTTTTACACGTGGCAAGGGAAAAAGAGGCGTCTCGCGAAAGGACACCAGGGCTGACAGGGCGTTGGCTTTTCCAGCCCTGGTCAGTAAGGCATTTTATCCCCCACGGACACGCAGATAGCAGCACATGCCGAGGCAGCCCGCCCGACTGGAGCGGAGCGCACGGCCGGGCCCCGCCGGGCCGGGCCCCGCCGGGCCGGGCCCCGCAGAGAGGGGCAGGCACGGCCCCGGGGCCAGCGGCGCGGCCGGGAATCCCCGCCGCACACCGGGATGGACAGGCTGCGCAGCAGGGCGGCCCCAACACCGATCCCCGATCCCCGCCCCGCCGTGCGCTCGCCCTGCGGCCGCCCCATGCCGATCCCGATCCCCATGCCCATCCCGATCCCCATGCCCATCCCGATCCCAGTCCCGGTGCCCATCCCGCCTGACCTGCCCGCCGCCGCCACAGTGGCCCAGCCTGGTCTCGCGCCCGGCGAGGTCCCGCCCTCTCTGTCCCTATTGGCGGGCCCGCCCCTCGTCTCGATTCCCATTGGACGAGCAGGAGCGGGGGCGGGGCCTCGGCGGTGCGCGCCCGCCTTCCCCGCGCTAGCGGCGCGTCACCGTGGTAACGCGCGGCCGCGGGGCATGTGCGGGGCGGGGCGCGCGCCGCCGCCGCCGCGGCTGCCACGGCTGTGGGGAGCCCTGAGGAGCTCCGGGCGCCGCCCGGGCGGGCCCGACCCGACCCGACCCGACCCGCGGCCCCGGGCGCGGTGATGGCACCGCCGGCACAGCCTACGGGTGCGCGACGCGCCCTCCCAGCCCCAGGGCCTCGATCCATCTCCCGCCGCGCACAGCTTGTCAGCCTCGCACAGACGGACCAGCGGGCGCTTTCCTTGGAAAAGTAATTGGCTCCTTTACCTGCCACGTTTTTCCGGAACCTGCCTCCTGTCGCTGTGCTAAGCGAACCCTCCCCGGCCCCAGCAGCTCGGCCGGCAGCCCCGCGCTCAGCCCGCAGGTACCCCCTCTGCGCTCCCGCGGCCCGCAGCGCCCGGCGCCCCTGGAATTCAGAGGCGGCGCGGTCCAGCGGGAGCCGGACGGTGCCGCGGGGCGCCCAGCGCCTCCCTGCGTTCCTCCCTCCCTCCCGTACCGGTGCAGCACGGGCGGTCCCGGTGCAGCGGCCCCGGTGCAGCCGCGCCCGGGGCGGCGGGGGGCGGGCCGGCCGTGACGGAGCCGTGACCCGCGGGGCCGCCGCGCCTGCGCGCTGCCGGGGCCCGCCCTGCCCGCGCCGAGGGGCGGTGCC
>JAWWTY010000123.1:35447496-35475098 GCA_035222235.1 Margarornis squamiger
TGGGGTCCCGCTGAGCGCGGGGACACGGCGCGGGAGCGAGTGGGGCCGGGGCGGCGGCGGCAGGAGCAGGGGGATGGGGACGGGGATGGGGATGGGGATGGGGATGGGGGGAGCGGGCAGCCCGCAGCCCGCAGCCCCCGCCCGCCCAGCGGCGCCCTCCCCGGCGGGGTGTGTCCGTCCCGCAACCGGGGCGGGAAGGCACAGGCGCGGTGGAGCCTGCCGGGGCCGGGGGACAGTGCCCAGACACCGCCTGTCCCCCCATCCATCCCGGCCTCCCGGGCCGCTCCCCTGCGGCTCCGCGGCTGGGGACATCCAGGGTCTCCTCCCCACGTACCCAGCGCTGGAAGGATTATTCTGCTTGAATTGGTCGCTTTATGTTGCCTTACGGGTTTGGCTAGTAGGGCCGCACTTGCACAAGGGAGAGATATAATGGGCTTGCTCTCCTTGGAGCCTCTTAATTAAATGGGAGTGCAGGTCACCGAGGTTAAAACTGAATATTGACTGCATTCTTTCATATTGTCTTCCCCTCTTGTCCGAAATTCTTCCCTTCCCTACCCAAAAACGTGGGAATGGCTGTGAAACACGTGTGTGTCAATTCTGACCTAAAACGAGTGGCTGTGAGTGTGACCGTGGAAAATCGTGCGCTGATAGTGAACTATGTTCAGTGTAGCACGGTAAATTTGCTGTGTCACACTTTAAAGTACTAAACTAAATAGGGCCTTACAACCAAATTTAAAGTGTTTCTGGTGCTAAACTGTGTTAGAATAGAGACTTAAATATTTTTGGCAACATATCAGTAATGGTAGTCATTTGAGTGTTAGAACTTGCACCTCCTTTTTGAGGTTGTGGGACCTCTGAAGTTTCTGGTGCAGAGTTTATGAAAGAAATTGTCAGGTGTATTAGTGCTTTTTGCTTTCAGATGCTTTTCTTCTTGGTGGACCTGTGAAGGGTTTATGTTCTGTATCCCTTGGCAACAGTGATACTTCTTTGCAGACACAGCTATTTGAATGATGTGTTGGTATGACAGATTTGAAAACAGATTATCAGCAATACTGTTTCTCTATTTAAGGAAATGTCAGTAAGCTGGAACGTAAAATAGAAGAATAAATTGTGCATTATAGGAAACATACCTTTGTGAAGTATAATAAATAAACCCCTAGAGAGCTCACCACCTGTCACTATAATTTTTTCTAAGATAAGTCTTTCACTGACTAACTGCTTTAAATTTGATGTCTTGTCTCTTTGGTTGGCAAGCAGATGTAAACTTGCTGCAAAGTTGTCAAATGGGAAGGCATTCTGCTCCTGAAAAACTGCAGGTAGCTTGAAACTCACAGCTTGAAACACAATGACTGCATCTGTCTGCAACACTTGTGAAAATAAAATTTATACAATATCCAGAAAAAGAGAGCTTGTTTCTTTTTTGCTTCTGTTTAGTACTGGTATGTCAGTCCTAAAAATTCTTTGCCTGACAATTTTAGATATCATGCACAATGTGTAATGTAATATTTCTAGGAACTTACTTTACTTCTTGCATGATTCCCAAGGCTGTCTTTGCCCAGATTTTTACAGCAACCTCTGAGTGGTTTACTATACCACTGCTCTCCCTATGGTGGTACTTGCAAGTTAAAGTAATCCTAGGAAAAATATCTTCTCTCTTTCTCTTAATAGTGACATGTAATAAGACCAAGCCTATCCAAATTCTCTAATTAGGAAAGACTCTTGAAGCTGTTGGTCTTTGCTCTTTGGAACTGCATTGCTCTGAGTGACTTTATTTTATGAATTTGCCTGCATTTTTCTTATGACTGTGTTTGCACTTCCTCTTTTGCTCTTTTCCACACCAAATGTTTGTAGCAAACTGATGTTGAAGTAACCTGCAAGTAAGAACCCACTGTACACTTGTTATTCCATGAATACATGGGTCTAGCTGTGTTCTATGTGCTCTTCTGTTCACTGAATATACAGATTGGCTTTTTTTCCCCAGCTCCATTTTGCTTTGAGTTTCTGTGCCTGTATCTTACCTTGGTATTTGAACAGCAGAATTGCATTCCTTGAGTGTAAGCACTAAAGCTGGGACAACTGTTCCAAGTTCACAACCATTGCCAAAAGGCATTCTAGGAACATTCAGATTTTTTTTCCTGCCCTTATTTAAGTGACTTCGTAGGCATGTGGATAGGTGTAACTGTGCAAATGAAGTTTTCAGGGTAAAGTCTTATAATAATTTGGCAGCGGGGATATTTTTAACTTGGTCATAATAAAAAAGTAGAATAGAAGCCGTATTGCTGAAGAGATTTGTGTCAGAAGTGATAGTGCCAGTTTGAGTTAATTTCCTAATTCTCAGTCTAGTTTGCATGTTCCTAAATTTCTTGCTCTGGCACCTTGACAGCAGCAGTAACCCACTACCTTCCAAAGGTTGTCAGCAGTAGCAGTGATCATGTGCATGAAACTGCTTACATACTCTCCCTGCTTATTTTTCCAAAACTAAGATTTCAACTTAACGCCTGTGAGCTTCGAGAGCAAGTTCCCAATTCTGTCCTCCTTGTGTCAGTCGTTTCCTTATGTCATAACCTAAAAGTGTGGGTTCTGTGTTGGCAGAGTTTCTAAAGCTGTTCGGGTGTTGGGCCAGTTTTTTACCTCTGCTTGTGTACAAGGAGGGTCTGTGACAGAGTACTTTGTGCTTGTTTATATGGTGTGCTTTGGGAATTGAAGATGCTTGGAATATTAGAAAGTTGGCAATTAAAAATTTTTTATAGTTGTTTAACTTGAAACTTGTTTTTGAATTTTGGAAGCCTTTATGAAATCATCTGA
This sequence comes from Margarornis squamiger, assembly GCA_035222235.1. Lineage (NCBI taxonomy): Eukaryota > Metazoa > Chordata > Aves > Passeriformes > Furnariidae > Margarornis > Margarornis squamiger. The sequence continues at coordinate 35,450,302 of JAWWTY010000123.1, forward strand.
GAGAATAACATCTAGACAAAACAATACTCATTTACATTGATTCTGATAGGAAAGAAGGTTGTAAACAGATTAAAAAAAGTTTGCTGGAAGATGTACTCTGCTTTAAAAAGATAGAAACTGAAAAATGTAAATTGTTGAGATAGTGGTTATTCCTAGTGATCTGATAATATCTGTTATTATCGGAGAAGAGAGTTGACAAAGTAATTCCTAGGCATCATGCATAATAGAAAGAATTCTAGACAAAGCTGTTTAACAGATTGCAAATCTGTTTACATCTGGAGCATCCTTATTAGTTTGTATTATGTAGTAACTAGTCTTGAATATATACTCCTGGAAATTAATGTAAAGAAGAGAATTTATAACTTCATAGTGGATACCAGCAGTTATCTTTAATGACTTGCAGAGAGTCTGGTCAGTTATTTCCCCTTAAACTTTCTAGGCATTCAGCTGTTTTGTTTCATAAGTATTTTCTTTAGGCTTTCTAGTTACAGGAGTAGGCTCTGTGCTTACTTTGGGAGGGTAAGGAGGAATAGTAAAGGAAAAAGTGAGTTAAGTTCAGTTCTGAAGGACAGACCCTTTGATAAAAATAATCTTTGCTGTTACTTTTTTTTCCCTTATATTTGACATATTTTGATAAATTTTGCTAAAAATTTCAGAAAAGAGAAAGTACTCAAATGTGCATTTTGCATGCTCATACTGCAATGAAGTATAATGAAGAAACATATCTTAATTGAAATAACAAAAATGGCATTTCATTTCAGTATTTTGTTTATATTCCAGATAGAGCTACTGAAGTGACTTAATATTTTGGCATTCTGCCAGTTAAATTTCAAATACTTTTTCCTGAAAGATAAGTTTATGTTTGAGTTCCTTCCACTCTTATCCTCAAATTAGTGTTCTCTGCCAGATTTGTTGAATTTTCATGTGTTATCTGTTCTTGATCTACTGCAGCTTTTCCTCTGAGTTTTCTGCTGTTAATTTGTCTCATGTAAGTTGGGAGAAAAAATGCAATTCTCTGTATGTTTCCAATATGCTGATTTTCTGATTTTTGAAATCTACAAATTTCTGAAGCGAATATCTGTAGGAAAGAAAACTGAAGTTTGCTTTTATTGTTATTTGACTTTTTGCTGCTTGTCTTGCAGAAAACTTTCGTATAAAAAACTCCAAGAATATGTAAACACTTTAAGTCGTACAGACTTCCCAGTTTTCTTCTCTTTTGTGCTGAGACATGAGTATTCTTTTGACTTACTCAGTCAAACTTCTAAGACACTTGAGGAGACCTAGCAATCTGTGCAGTAAGGATTTATGTAATCACCAGTTACAAAAATCTCTATGTTTATTCCTCTCTAACTTGGCATGAAAGTTGGTACGTTAGTCCTTGACCTACTATCTAAGCACATGGCAGTGGGTTTTGAATGAAGGGGTAGAGTGGAAGGGAAGAGAGGAAGGAAGAAATGAATTAAAGAAAGAAAGGAGAGAAAAAGATCACTAGTCTTGTTTCCAGCATCAGTCCAGCTGATGGGGTGTTCAGGGTCCTGGGGGCACTGCCTAGGATTGGTAGGGGTACCTTTTTATAGATAGGTTACCCTGCCCTTAAGATAGGTTTCTTGCTTTCTATGCAAATCAGCTGTCATGTGCAGCCTGTTCTTTCAGACCTTTCTGGAAATGAGTCGGAGAGCTTTGAATGTTTTCGTTAGTCTTGATCTCACCTGGCTGACACCTTGCCCTCATTCTGCACTTGCATGGTGCTGCATTATGCTTATGTGCAGGAAATAGAACAAGGATGTTCATCCCAGAGAAGTGCTGCCCTTCCTCTGCATAGTCCCCTTCTCCAGCCACATCTTGTTCTTTCTCATAGCATGTTAGCACCAACTATCCTTGTCTGTTATTACTAGCAGTCCTTGTTGGCTCCACAGCCATCCAGCTATCAGTGTTTGTGATATTCATGCTGGCCCCTTATCTTCTGGGATTCTACAGTTACACATACCAAGAAGAGTGCCCAGCCTTTTTTGGTTTTTGGTGACCAAAAGCTTGTCACTTCTAACCAGAGTACAATGGATGTGTTCCTCTTACCTGGTGTTGTCTTCACTGCTTTGAATCTAGATAATCTTTAGTAGGGAGAGTAACGACCAGGAACTACCAGGGGTCCCCACAAGATGTCACAAGTGGGCCTGTGCTTGTACTGTGTTTTGGAGAGCTCTGTAGGATTTTTTCCTTGCTCTCGGGGGCTTTGGTGAGGCTGTAAAGACATTTGAGTTCAGTGCAAGGACCTTAAAAATCTGTGGTAGCAGCTGTTGCTGAGAAGATGGCTAGAGTTAAACTGGGGATAGTGGTGCCTTTTCAGATTCCAATTTGACAATCCTGAATTATATTGAATTTGAACGAAATTATCTGAAAGATAACTCAGGTGTGACCCTGAAATTATGAATCTGTACACACAGGTAGGGACTGTTCAGTGCACTTCTCTGAGAAGTTAAAGAACATTAGTATGAGTAACAAGATTTCTAGTCGTTCTGGTGGTGTGTAGAAGCTCTTCTCCATTGTTCGTATAACTACCAGATGAATGCAACATTAAAAAGAAGCAAAATCCTTTGTAAACTGTAAAGAGACACTGTTGCAGTGTCTTTTCATCAAACAGAAAATGAGCATCGTGAACTACGAGTCAACAGACAAAAGTTACATTGTCTACAATAGAAATTGCAGTTCCTTGCCCTTCAAAAGAGAAGGATGGGTTATACCTTTTGGTTGTCTTAATGAATTTCAGTTCACAGAAGGGACACCAGAGATTTTTTTTTATTTTTTTTTTTTTATTTTTTGCCATGGGAACTCTCCATCTTTTCTTTCCTGGACTAAATATTTGGAGTTGTAGGCACTGACCCATTAGAAGCTAATACTATATCATACATGTATTTTAGGCTTGCTCCAAAGTGGCAACCATGGACGCAGTTGTTTACCATAACTCGACTAAGGATCAGTACTTACATGTGAAGCTAAAGCTTTTGAATTATACTTTCTTTTATAATATTTGCTTTTGTATTTAGTGCAGGTTCATGCTAAGGGATTATGTTCTTAATTTTTCTTCCCCCCGCTGCTTCTTTTTAAGCTGTTTACTAAAAAACCCTCGAAGACTTTGCCACTTATGGAGCTGCGTGTTACTGTACCTAGGTGGGAGACTACTCTTCAACTCTGACAACAGAGTTTTTAGTAATGTATCAATAAATGAGATTAGTTTGGTAAATTCAAATTGGAGTTTTCAGCTAATTCAGCCAGTTCTGGCTGAATTCCATTAAAAAGTATTTACATTTGTAATTTGGTGGATATGAAAGGAGCAATCCTTTCCATCAGGGAGGCTGATATCTTTCTACCAGTGGATATAATTCTTCAGCTGTCACAGCTATGGGTAGCCATAACCTTACTGGTTAAGACATTTTAGAGAGCAGAGATGCAGTGGTTTTGAATAATTTATACAAACTAAAGTCAATGCCCTCAATGTTTGGCATCATATGACTAGAAGCATGAGTTTGGTATTCATCCTGTAATTAGGCTGTCAGGTTTTGGTTCGTTTTTTGTTGGTTTCTTTTTTATTTTTTTCCTAAAGCTGAGGAGATAAAAAGTAGTATAAAAATGAGTATTTATTATTAAAAATGAGGTTTTGCTGTTGTGAAGATCAGGTTTGTGGTGGTGGTATCTGTATTGGTATGTATCATAAAAGTGAAGAAGCTTTTCAGGCTGTTATGTTATATTAAGTGTTTTTAACTTAGAGTAGCAAGATTCAATACAACATAGATGTGAATACTGATTTTTTTGTTGCAGTTTTAAAGTTAAGACTGTCTTTGTGCTTTACAACTATTAGCTTTTCATGTAGTTTCATCTATGTGTTTCTGTTCATATTTGAGTATCAGTATTTGAATGTCAGTTTTATTTTTGAAGTAGCTATGAAGAAAACTAGACTAAACTTTACCTATGTATGTTTTTGGAAACTGACTTAGCTTCTATTCCGAGAGAACCTAGGAACCTACTACATAAAGAGATTTTTTGGTTTTTAAACTCAAATAGCTTCAATTAACTGGCAGTGTTCCTTTGTGAGTTAATTTTTCTAAAGATGCCCTAAAAATTGGCCAGGATCCTTTCTCACTAAAGATCTCTCCTGAGATCAGTTGTAGAATCACAGAAAGGTTTGGGTTGGAAGGGACCTTAAAGATCATGGAGTTTCAGCCCAAGTGCCATGGGCAGGAACACCTTGCACTAGACCGGGTTGCTCAGAGCCCCATCCAGCCTGGCCTTGAATAGTTCCAGGGATGTATCCACAACTTCTCTGGGCAACCTGTTACAGTGCCTCACCATACTCACAGTAAGGAAGAGAAAAAGATTAGCTTCTGATGGGTTTTCTGAGTGCTACAGAGAATGATCTGTGTATGTATTTCTGTAAAGGTTAACATATACATTCTATACATTTTAAGTTTGGATTCTTCAGTATCCTTAAGAATTTTTGTGTCCAAGCTGACTTGAGAAAGTTCAGGAGATCTGGTATTTTGCTTATCTGTATTTGATGTGAAGAATTAAGATTATTTTTTTTTGAGCCTTTTTATGAAGAAATAATCTGCTAGTGATCTAAAAATTACAGTGGAAAATTCCTCACTATTCATTCACTCTTTTCAAAACCTGGAGTTTGAAAAATGAGTGATGTTCTCATCCTGCTTAAATATCCATATCACAGACAAAGTAAATAAATGGAGGCAAGATATGCTGAGTCTGCAGTGAAAATGAAAACGTAATTTTCATGCTGGTGAGACTAAGGAAGAGTGGCCACAACATGGCCTTTCATTTAGAAGGAGTGTAAAATCCTTTGAATTTCAGAGTTCAAAATTTTTCTGAAGGGCAGATTTATTTAAAAAATAAAAAAGATGATAGTGCAGTATTTTGAATTAGAGTAATATGGAAGGTTTGGAATTAAGAGATCAAAGCTGTTCTTGATTGGTTCTATCTTTTGGGCAAGTGTTCTGACATATATACACAAACATGGGATACATGTTAAAATTTTAATTTCAGTATGGGTGTGGGAAATGTTTCTGTCATATTATTTATCTTTTCCTAAAGTATAGAGTAGTTGGATACTTACAAATAAGATGATATATATATATATATATATATATATATATATAAAATTTCTGACTATTTTATAACAAATAATCACTTTTGAAAGATCTTAACAGTTAAAACATTTTAAATTCTATATTATTTTCAAAATTTTTCAGCAAATTACTCCTCATTTCCTATCACTCCATTTTCTCCACTGTACAACACATTCTTATGTGTAAAGATTGTATTAAAATTTTTAATTTCATCTCCTTTTGCTTTATGGGTGCATAGCATTTCTCACTAGGTGCTGTCCTTGGGTAGGGTTTGCAGGAAGGTAGGTGTGAGTTAGGGGACAGATTACTGCCTTTTAGATCTTAGTTGTTAGTACTGAACTCAAAAATTGAATATTACACTGATTTTTGGTTTGGTTAAGAGATCTGTTAACAAAGTCAATCATTTTGGGTTTTTATTAGCTTGTGGGTTGTTTATGTTGGTGGTGGCTGTTGGATTCTTTGTTGTTCTTGGGGTTTATTTAGTTGTTTTTAACTCTTAACTATTTAAAGCAAATTTGTCATCTGGAAGAGTACTTTTAACTCCACCCCCTTTCTGGGGAAATAACAAGCTTAAGATGTCTTTTTTTCCTGCCACCCCTTTGAGATATAGAAAAGTATTTTTATGGAACAGCAGAGCGCATCCTGGAGATTTACCAATTGCTTGGATCACCTGACAACAAATGTCTTGTAAATGAGACTTCTTACTGGCCTACTCTGTCTTTTCCAGAGACATGTCTCTACACTGGAAGTGGTTCCCTCAGCTGACTTGCTTCTTTGCTTGACCTTTTAATTGTAGAGCTTGAAAGATAACCAGGATGTCTGACGTTGGAGAGCAGAAAAGTGCCTGTGGTACTAGACTGTGCAGAAAACTGCAATAACCTTAGATGCTTTTTCTGCCGTTAATGTAGCTGTTTCTCCGTGGTTCTCCTTTGCCAGTTTAGTTCCTGCCTGCACTGTATTTAATTAGATTTTTCACAGTTTCCTATACCTGTATACTCGTTGCTTTCTTCACTCATCTCTAGTCGTAACAGGTAAGATATCCTCTATTAGCTCTCTGTTCTTCAGTTTGGTGGTGGTTTTTTGTTTGGGTTTTTTGTTTGGTTGGGGTTTTTGTTGTTTTTTAATTTTTTGTGTGCCAAAGGCTTCTCTCTTAACCTGCTTTTGTACAAGCATTTTGACAGGTTAGGACATCTTGGAAATACCTTAGTAATAGAAATGTGACAGGTTAGTTGCACCTTTTTAGCTTTACAGTCTTTTCATAGAAGACTCACATATGTGAGTTCAGTCAAATTCGTTTCCTGTTCCAAAAGCTTCCTGAATATTGCTTATATTTTTTTCTTTTTTTTTTTTTTAATTATTCTTAAGTGCATTGTTTCAATATTATTGGGTTTTTTTCAAAGATAGTCTGAAGCATTTTGACTCTTTTTTCTGAGATATCTGGACTAGACTCTGCATCAAAACTGTGGTGCTTTGTAGAAATAAGTTAAAGGTAGTATCTTTAATGTTCTCAACAGTCCTTTGTAATTCCTCTTGGATTTCTACAGAAGTCTATGTTGAAAAGATTTATTGCCTAAATATTTACTGTAACTCAAACTTGTTTGGAACCTGGTGTAGAATTCTTTGTTTGCTTTTCCAGGAGGTTGAGCCAGTACCTTTTTTCCCCGTTTGCAATTTCTTTTGAGTAACTTCCATTTTTTCCATTTAGTGCCTGTTTGGGTAAGGCAGGGAGTCTGTGGGATGAATCTGATATTATAAGACGGCAAGTTGGCTGATTATTTCTCCTTTCACAACTCCGTAAGCATTTGTGCAGGCTCTCTTGTTTAAATGCACTCTTGTAGTATCCACAAATGATTATCTGCACCAGCGTGGGTCAGGCATGATACTGGTTCTCTTCTGGCTGCTGAAGCCATAGAAATAATTTTACTAGCACTTCATTTTATTATTGATGCTCCCAGCAACCTGCTTCCAAGGAGGAGTCTACTCTCTGTGAGTAGTGCTAGCAGTGTTTTAGGGCACGTGAACATACGCTCATAAGTTATCCTGAGTATTTACCACAGCTCAAGATAGTGCATCACTAACCTTTTATCCTAGTTTGTTAAACAAACCCTTTCCTTACAGGTACACAAGGAAATGTGTTGTCAATACTTGAGCTGTCCTCCCTGCAGGTAGCGGTAGACAAATTAGTGACATGCTCTTAAGGAGTAAAATTTTAGTCTTCTGTGAAGCTTATTGACATTCACCTGGTCTGTCAGCAGCAAGACTTCTACAGCAGGATACATGCAGCATTTCAGATAAGAAGGGAAGGCCTGTAGTATTGTGCCTGTCATATAGCTGGAGTCATGTATGTACCAGAGGAGCTGGCCCATGGAATCACATATATGGACAGGTGATAGAGGGGTGCTTTGTGGTGTTCTTGGTTGGCTCTGGAGAGTCTGTTGGTTTGTTTGTAAATGACCCATTGATGAAACTTTCACTTCCATTGTAGCACAGTCTGAAATAATTTTCTCACTGATTGGAAGATTTAATATCTGCAATCCACTGCTCTGACATTTATCTAGGGTGGCGTTTATCCAAAGGGAGAGTTATTTCTCTTATTCTGAATAGCAGGTTTGTAGTAAAAGTAACTGAAGCTGTGGAGTTTAGTGTAAATAAAATCATCTTTCATTTTGAAAAATACATTTACAATGTCCAGTCTTTATACTGTAATAAATATTTCTGCTGAGAATATTACAGGGGAATGTCTTTTATTAGATGAAAAAACTGTATGTGGCTTCCAAACTTGGTGTAGTAATTAAAAGACTAAGCAAACTTTAGCCATGCCCTCAGTATGGATCAAACACAGCACCAGTAGTTAATAAGAGAAGCCGCTACTCATGCTCTCTTAATTTGTGTCCCCTAACACTATAGAATCATTTCCCTCTGAGCTCAAGTAATTGCTTTTGGTAATCGTGTTTCCGCCTGTGGTTTACAAGAGATACTCTCACTTTGGTACGCTCACAGTAAGCATCTTCAGGAGTTCTTGGCGCACTTTGAAGTTTGAGTTTGGGGCTTGATACAAAAGTAGTAATACTTTTGGTGTCTACATTTGCTACCTCTTTATTGTTTTGATAGATTTACGAAAAACTTTCTTTGATTTCTCACTGAATGGTGGTCTTTATCCTCCATGTTAATTGATTTCTGCTTTGTAGTAAAGATTACTAAATGAGTCAGGGGAAAAGAAGAATGAATGAAAAAAGTCAGGTCTACAACTGGAAAAGAACACAATAAACAAAACCTTACATTTTATGACAGGGGAGTTTTGCGTCTCCTGCTTTTAGTCTTCTAGTGCTACTTCTATGGACAAGGCAGGAGAGCGTTCTGTCTCCTTGCAAACTTCATCAGAATGTAGGAAAAGTCATATGAACGTAGAATAAAGATTTCATTTTAGCAGGAGGCCAGTTGGCAGATGGGAGTCTATAATATGATTTTCAGTGCATGAAGCAGGTGTAGAAAGGCAACAAATGATGCAGTGAGTGGAAACACTTCTGAGAAGTCCCAGTTTCTCATTTCAGTTGTGGTGTGTCTTCCATTTATGATAACACTCCAATGGTACTGGCAAAGTGATATTAACATGAGTTTCTGTGAGCACAATAATTAAATAGCCTGTTTGTGTTCTGACTTTTTGGGAGGCATGTTATTTTTGGTGCCATTTTTGGGAGGAGTGCCAAAAATTACTGTGTGAAAAGTTAGTATCTTTTGAACAGTTTCAAGTGTTACCTTCTGGTTAAAATATAAGCTGGGATCTGATTTATTTGGGTTAAAAAATGGAGATGAATGAAAGAAATTTGTTTGAAGAGAGGGTATGTTTTAAAATGTAAATATTTTTTAGAGAAATAAGAATGAGTAAAGTCAAACAGATCTGTCTTGCCCAAAGCAGATCTCTAGGGAAGAATATAAGAAGAGAATAAGCATATGCACATCTCCAGAATGCTCTCCAAGTCTCCAGCATTTCCATCAGAGGTGTTGTTTTTAACAGCTTTTGATGTTGGGTTTTTTGTTGTTCTGTGAGGTTGTCTGGCTGCTTTATGAACCATTGCATTCTCCTGCGAAGTGACAAAGAATTCCACCACTTCCCTACATGCTGTGTAAAGGATTAGCCCTTTTTTCTCTGTTTGTCCCTCACATTTTTCGTTATGACATGTAGAGACTAGTGAAAAACTTTGTTCATGCCACTTGTGATTCTGCTGACATCTGTTGTGTCATTGTCTACATTGCATCTTTTCCAGACTGAAGAGTCCTGATCCACTTTGTTGCCCTTTAGAAGGAAAGCTATTTTGTTCTTCATCATCACTGTACTCTTCTGTAACCTGTTTCAGCTCCTCTGTATAATCCTTTTGGATTTCTGGCACTATGGAAAGCATTTAAAGTGTGGACAAGCTGTGGATTTATACAAGGCTTTAATGAAGTTCTCTCTCTTATCTGATAATTCTTGAATCAGACTGGTTTGGGACTGCTAGTGCATACAGTCTGTCTTGTAACTTCACTAGTTGGCCCAAGGAAGTATCATCCAGTTAAAAATCACTAAAAATTTATGTAAAATGTTCCGTATACAAAATGTTCTGTGTTACTACTATCTTTTTGTAACTTTTAGTATTGTGACCTTAGCAATTTTCCCCCAAAGCTTGAAATATTCTTATTTTATGTAATAAAAACTTCTTTGCCTTTTTTGAATATTCAAATAGAAAATAACTTTTTTTTTTTAATATATATATAGGTTATAAAGCAGCTAAATGGAGTCTGAGCAGCTGTTTCATAGAGGCTACTATCGAAACAGTTACAACAGTATAACTAGTGCAAGCAGCGATGAGGAGCTTTTAGATGGAGCAGGAGTAATTATGGATTTTCAGACTTCTGAAGATGACAATCTCTTGGATGGTGATGCATCAATTGGTAAGTTAATTTCCACTTAAAAATTTTTGTAGGTTCTGTTTTTATTGCTGGGTTTTTTTGTTTGGGTGGTTTGGTTTTTTGCGTTTTGTTTAGTTGCTTTTGTTTTGTTTTTAAATAACCAAACATGATTCTTTTCTGTTTAGTTGATCTATCCTTCAGAGAGACGCTTTAAACCTGAAAGCGGCTGAACATTTTTTTGTGTGCTTGCCTCACAATTACGTTGTATGTGATTACTTCTGATATAAAGCAGATATTACCATGCTTCTAACAGATGACAGACTTGCTGTCAAGTAGAAGGATGGCTATTCTGCAGCTACCTGGTCTTTCTTCACTGAAGTAGGATTTTGGAAATCTTGTTGTCTTCAATGTTTCTTTGATGCAGAAATTAACAGTCTGTTTTAATCGTTACTTCTAGAGATAAATCTGTGCTTTATTCTACTTCAGTTGTGTTAAACATAGGCAAAAGCCATTTAAATAGAGGTGTTGTTAGAAGAAACAGATAACAGCACATGAGCTCAACTTCTGACTAGTTTCTACTGTGAACGCTGTAAAAGCACTGAAATAATACAATGAAGAAAGAACTGGGAAGCTCTTTCTCTCTTTTTTTAATTTAAGAAGGCCTTTCATGGAGTGAGAACATTAAAATTCTTCTAGCAATAGTCAAAGAGGTGAACTGAAGGAGGGAAAGAAAGTAATTTCTGTGTAAGGTAATAAACTTTGTATACTCTGGTCACTTCCTCTTACTTGTTTAAAATCAAATTCAGCCTCTTGAGTTTTCTTTTTTTTTTTAGCACCTTTTCCTCTCCCATTAACCTTCAGTTGCCCTCCTTCCCTGCAGTGTCTCTTCCTGCATATGTTTTCCCTTTGCCACACTTAGCAGTTGAATGTTGGCATTGTATTGGATAGTTGTGACATATCATCATAAGCATCCTTCTCATCTGCATTCCTTCTATCTAATTAGATATGTCTTGCATGTGTAGTTATTTACTTTGTGTACTAATAGAGATATGAGCCAGGACAATTTCAATCTACATAAAAATGTTTTCTTGCACATTACTTGGAGAACAGCAGCATGCTGAAGTCCAGCTCTTAAAAGTTAGGATATTATTACATGAACAGCTGGCTTCTTAATATAAGTTTTGTTCTGAGTATCTGGCACTTTCAATAAAGTGCCTTGGTTGTCTAACATAATATTTACAACCTGTACTGAAAGTCTGAAGCTACTCTGGTTATGGTTTATAAAAATCATTTCCATCACTTCAAGCATAAAGGAGGAATAAGTTTGCAGTGAAATAATTAGTTTCAGAGCCAGTGTTCTGCCTTTTACATGTTGCGAAATCAGATCCATAAATTGAGTCTAAACAGATGAGGTGGTTGTTTTGTTTGCATTGTCAAAATCAATGCTGATTGCTGCACATGCCAGCAGCTCCTATCTCACTGTAACAATGAATTATTAGAATGTGCATTGGTACATAAATATGAACGTATTTTCTGTCATGGAATTTATTTTTTTTGTTTATGACTTATCAGCTTGCCCCAATTCTGGACTCTTGGTAAGAGCCAGCAATAGTAATAAGCCCTATTATTTTATTTAAGTGGATGGTGATTTATGTGTCTCTATACATGGAGAATGTTTTATTTCACAGTAAAACATAGTAAATATCTTAGTAGTAGACCAGAATGTGGTGTTAACTTTCTTGTTAAGGTGGTGGTAAGAACATACTTCTGCAAACGTTTCAAATGAACTTGAATGCAGGAAGTGAACATCCATGTTTCTTTTTCCTTAGGTGTTCAAATGTTTCAGGTGGTTTTTCTTTTGTGTTTTTAATTCAACAGGTCTCATTGACAAGACCAAACTAGGGCTTCTTGCATGTACCCTTTCTGTAATCTTCTGTTACTCACTTAGCACCAACTGTTTGATTGGGTTTTTTTTGTTTTATCATTATTATTTAAATACTCTTATCCTTTAACCCTATTTTTGTTTTGTTAAGTCTAAGTACAGATGAATTCATAATACAGAATGTGTCCCCCTCCTGAGGAAGGGCAGGACCATCCTGATAACTGGAATATCATGTGCTTCTCAACCTTGGAGACCCTCCAGGGCAGGATGTGAATGCCCGTGATGTGAAGGCCTCAGGTTTAGCTCTGTGCTTTAGCAGGTGAACCCTGCCAAAATCAGGAGCCCTGTTTGAGAGTATAGTTTGTGTTTTAAAGCTGTGGGACTGGAAGAATTTATAAGCCTGGTATCATAGCAACGTGAACACAATGGCAGTGATGTATCTGTGGTTTAAATGATCGTGGAAATAATGTAGTTAAATTGAAAGCTGCAAAGCTGTAGAATATAAGCTTTTGGTACAAATGAGCATAGACATGAATTTATCCAACCTGGGTAAGTTACCATGGACAATAGAGCACACATCATAATTTTACAGTTTATGGAATAAAATATAGAATCACAGATATTTTAAAAAATTAAGACCATGCAATGAGGAGAAAAGGAAGAATTAAGAAATAGTCTGTCTTTATTTTTTTTCTTTTCTTTTAGCTAATGAAAATGGAAGAACACACTGCATATATGTAGATAAAAGTCTAAAGTAATTGTAGTCTTTCCCCCTCATTCAGAGGGCAGTAAGCTAAGACAAGATTGCTTATTTCAATAGGCTTGCAAAGTCCCTTGGCTCTCAGGACAGCAATTCTATAAAGCCTGCACAGTACTGCTATTCACATTTCCACTCATACTTAAGTACTTAACTGAGGCTTACAAAGCCATTGAGGCTGTTATACAGTGGTGAATACGCCTTCTGTTGAAAGCATGTGGAAACTGGATGATATTGGGAAAGAATGCTAACCTCATATACCCCTTGTCTTATGTGAGAAATTTCTTGATACTATATGGGACTGAACAAATGAGCATTAACTGAAATCAGTCTTTAGAAAGTCTTATCACCTAGACTTTTAGGTTTCTTTAATATTTAGTTGATAGTGATTTATCATTTTAGTTCCATGTCTTATTTGAAAGGATCTGAGTAGTTCCATGTTGGGGAGTCACCATTATCTTAAAACTAGCACTGTACAACAATCTTGTTTCTCTTAACGCCATCTGAAAGGATATGACCTGTCCTTTATTGCCTCAATTGAGAAAAATACAGAAATTGAGATGAAGTAATATAATATGCTAAACACATATATATGTACAGTAATTATATATGTAGTATACTGTACGCCTGTTCTTCTGTAGCTGTTTTCTTTGCATAAATGTCAGATTTTTAGTGGTACTATTAGGGAGAACAAGTAGGTATTGTGAAATTGTGAATTCTTTGAGCACAGTATGTCTTAACATGCTAAATAATTAAATTGCTATGCATGCGGAGGCTTGGATGGCTTGTACCAAAGCCCTGCCTGGAAGGGATGCTCCCTGTCAGCTTTGAACAAAACTTGCTTTTGTTGCTTATCAAAAGTAATCCCTTTGTAGTCCTGAAGTTAGTATCTTTCCTTGTTAAACTGGTGTCTGATGAGAATTACGGTGACATTATACTGAAATGGAAGTATCTGCCTCTTTCTAGGGAGGATATCTTACTAGTGCTTGTACGGAAAACATATATAATTTATGGAGGTCAATATAATCATGACTTATCTGGGTTGTGTTTTTAGACTGTTTTCCCTGCTTCTTGCTAGGTCAGTTTAAACATATTATACTTACCACTGTGAAGCTATCAGTGAAGTCATATAAGCTAATATTTACTGGTTTAAGTTTTACAGCAGCAGAGCTGTTCTATTTAGCCTTTTTTAAAAATGTTACACTAGGATAGTTCATTGTTTTCTACCAATTTACCAGAGGGAAAAAAGAATTCTTTCTAAACAGAAATGAAATCTCCAGAACTGAAATATGTTATTAGATATTTTAACTGTGGAATGTGATGAGAAGCTGAAATGTCTAATCAGTTCTTTTACTTTCACCGTTGTTTTGCCTTGTCTGTCTAAAGTTTGAGAGAGTCACAATTCTTGGCTGCTGGCTGGGTTTGTAGGGTGTAAGAAGTGTCTTCGGAAGTTCAGACTTTTTCCTATTATGACTCAGAGTTAGCCAACCAACGAGGTGAAATTGAGAGGTCTCCATAATTTTACTCAGAATTGAGGGCTGTTTATTTGATAAGAGAGGACTGCATCAGTTTTCACTATTTTTTTAATTAAGTGTGGGGCGAGCTCAGCAGGACGTGGATTTTTATACTGTTAGACTGCAATTTTTTCAAGGCACTTACTGAAATCAGATGATTAAACCATATTTACTTTATTTTACTTTTTAAAACTTTATTTCCTTTATTGCAGTAAAAATGGTTTGCAAACAAATGATCTCAGTGGTGTTTACCTTTAAAGGTACTTTGATCTGTCTGTGTGAGTCCTGAATGAGCTTGCATTCTTTTCTATAGCTATAGAGATTGCTGCTTCAGTTGAAGGAGCTTCGTTGCTTATATTGTGAGTTCAGTGTGGAGACAGTTTACAATTTGGCAGATGGTGTTAGCATAAAATTGGCAATACTTAACCTTAATATGACAACCTGTAAATGGTAATTCAAAAGCTGCCCCAGCCGTTACTATCTCCTTGCAGTGATAGCAGTGCCACTGAAAAAAACTATGCCAACAGGTCATAGTGTAAAACACTGCAGCTCTCCTAAACTGACTTTACCCATGAGTTGGAGTCCTTTGCCTGGAGAGAGAACCCAACAATCAATTTTAGGTGCCTTAAATACTGACATTGAAAATATGGTAGAGTAAGCTAATATTATGGCATTATTTCAGGAACAGAATGCAATTTTCAGTAAGTGCAGGTGGTTCTATACAATTAAGAAGTTTGTACCACATGAGAGGTTAATTTTTCAAGCAAGGTCTTGTTATCTGACAACACATGAATGTTGTTTCACATGTATGCTTGTTTCTGTTTAGCTATTCCCCTTTATCAAGAAAAGAAAGAGTGGAAAGAAAAGAATAAAATAACTTATTTCCTGCATAAAAATCCCTTAAGTTCCTCTTACATTCTTTATGTGTGGAAATTGCAATTAACAGATTCTTCCTGTTATCCACAACTGATATGAAAGAGTCTTCAAAGCCATTTTGCACCATTGGCATTGGTTTTGTTTTCCATCCATGTGGTATAAAACTGACTGGACTGAACAGTCATTATGACAGTCTGACATATCTCTTTCCTAAGTTACATACAACTTAGTTTCCAAGTTAGCAATATTTGCATTAAAGAGCTCATTGTTCTTCTTACGTAAAGAATATATTCACCCTCAAATGATGTCATACAAATTGACGTATGAGATAACACAACTTGCTCTGATCACAAGGACAAGCATGAGGCACAGCTAGTTTATAAATTGTCAGTAACTGGCTATAATTTACTTTTTTCTAATGGATTGTAGTTAGGCTGCAGACATTTTGTCAGTACTCCATATTGCTAATGCAGCTGAACACAGGATATCTGACAGTATCAAGCCGTGACTTCTTTTACTTTTTCTATTAGTAGTGCACAAGGTTGATTTTGTCCATCTGGCTGCAACAGAAGTTGTCATACATTAGGTTTACATGCGTAACTGGGCTAATTAACAAAGTTCTTCTTCAAGGATTTCAAAATTCCTGTCAAAAAAGCCCCAAAATTGACTGGAAGATTCTTAGGTTAAGGAGAAAAAAATGTTTTATCTTAGTTATTGGATGTCATTACCAAATGAGTGAGTTGCAGTGAGTATCTCTTTATCATGGTAGGGATTTCCTGAACTCTAATGTTTGGGTTTTGTTTTGTTTTTTTTAAAATTGTGGTTATTGTCTAAAATGTAAATTCACTTGATATTGTTTTAGTTGAACAGCCTGTAATGGTGTTACAGTGTTAGTCTGGGCCTTCAGATTGTAAATGGATTGGTGTGGCATTAGGTAGGCTTTCTGAAGGGTGAAAATTATGGCAGTGTGTATGCAGAGTTTTAATAAGCAATTAGTTTCTTGTTCTCTTTGATGTTTGAAAACAAATACTTATTTTTTCAATTTCTCACAAATGTCACGGTCAGTTCTTTGAGAACCTGTTCATAGGATATGAGAATTTTGTGGCTTTTAGAAGTCAGCCCTGCCAACAGTCCTTGAGTGGTCTCACCAGTCTTTCCTGACAAAGTTTTGTTTACAAAATTAGATTTCATCATCTTCCAAAGCACACAAGCCTGATATTCTGGAAAAAGATGAATCATAATACTAATAATCCATTCTCTCCATCTTTCTGATATTATATAATCTTGTTGGTTTCCTTCTGCAGCTCTCCTGAAGTGCTTAAAGCACCCTGGTTTTGTCAACAGATACTGCTGAGGAAATTATTACTGACTTGACAACCTGGTGTAGTGTTATTATAAGTATTATAAGTATGTCCTTCTCCCAGGCAAACTGTATGAATAGTGTAAAATGAAGGAATGAAAACAGAGAAAGTGTGATGGCATATATGTAGAAAGAAGAGTCTGAAGTGTACAATAAAATAATTTAGCATAATATGTCCGTAAAGGCTTTAGGTACTGAATAGAAAATTTTTGCTACAGCTTTAATAATATTTTATTTATTCATTTATTCATTTTATCTTTGATTTGTTCTCTCAAGTCAGACAAAGAAGGCAGACAGGATTTTATCCAAATTGATGTCAGGCTGTATTCTAGTTTTCTACCTTTCAGAACATTCTTGCTTACCAGTGTTTTAAAATGAAAGCTTTTCATCTGTTTGGATTAAATAGAAATATTATTCTGAAAGAGGGTATCATGATGTCCCTGAAACATGAGAACAGCTGTACTGGGTCAAACCACAAATCCACCTAGCTCAGCATCCTGCCTCTGACAGGGGTCAAAAGTCAGTGCTTAAGGAAGAGTAAGAACAGGGTAAGTGATAGGCACTTGAATAGTTGTACGCAAGTTTTTGTATAGCTGAGGGCTTCTGTTGTCTGAGTGGTGGGTTTTAATTTTAGTCCTTATCAATGAATTTTTCTTCAATTGACTTTCTCTCACTAAAGCATACCACCCATACCACCCCTTGGCAAGATATGATAGCTTAGCTAGATTTTATGTGAACCACTGCCTTATTTTCTTTATTTTGAACCTAAATCTAGGTATAAATTCGGCTGAGAGCAGATGTTACTGCCAGAGTCTTGCTTAGGTTAACAGTGGTACATGCATTAGCATGAATTGACACTTGGACTTCCTTGTCACTCACCCTTGTATGGCAAAATCCTTAAGCTCGTTTTTTGATTTTTATTTACAGTTGCAGCTGTGAAAATCTTTCTGCTGATACAAAACATTTTAGCTTATTGAAGTGAAACTGCTGTTGATAGAAAAAGGTTTGATACAAAACTAGGACAGGGTGGGTGACCTGAAACTGGGATGACATGATTGTTGTGCCAAATACACATACCCTGATAAGGCCTATCATGAGGTGGCCATATGCATGTAGAAACTAACAGGGATTAACGCATGGATAGCATGGTGCTGTCACTGTTATTGGTGAACAGATGGTAAAGAATTTATTTCCATTGCTACTTATTTTTTCCCCTCCTCAGTTACCTCTTTTTCATGTTAAGATGGTCTTGTTTGCTTGGTTGAATCTTGCAGCTATCCCATCCTATGGGTCCTCTTCACTGCCCCTTTTCAAACCCTTCCTGTAACTTAAAGGAGGGATCAGAAAACTTCACATAGCATTTGAAGAATGGGCATGTCATGGAAATGGAGTAGCAAGTTTTTTTTGACTACTACTAAGTACTGAGCTCATAGTTTAATGGAATTCAAATATACCTGGCATACTACAGTATTATGTTACATATAGAATTACTGTTGGTACTATATTCACACAACTTATTTATGAAGAAGATGTAATATTCTTAAAGATAGAAGGTAAGCTTAAGGTATATATGGTTGTCATGGTTTAGGAATGCTGCTCCCAATTTAGTTCTCCCACTGAGACTTTTAAAACTACACTGCTGCTCACTTGCTCCACCTCCCTCCAGTCTTCAGCTGCCACTTCCACGGGTGGACAGAGAAGAGGATTGGAGGCAAAAAAGGCAAAGATCATGGGTTGAGATAAGAACAGTTTACTGGAAACAGCAATGAGATAAGAAAACAAACAGTAACAGCAATAGGATTAATAACAAAAGCAGTGTGGCCTGACAGCCAGGAGGGCCAGCTATGTCCTTGGGGGCATCAGGCAAAGCATTGCCACCTGGTTGAGGGAGGGGATTGTCCTGCTCTGGTCTGCACTGGGGCAGCCTCACTTGGAATATTGTGTGCAGTTTTGGGTACTGCAATATAAGAAAGACACTAAGCTTAGAGAGCGTCCAAAGGAGGGCAATGAAGATGGTAAAGGGCCTTGAGGGGAAGCCGTGTGAGGAGCAGCTGAGAGCACTTGGTCTGTTCAGCCTGGAGAAAGGAGACTGAGGGAAGACCTCAATGCAGTTACAACTTCCTTGTGAGGGGAAGAGGAGGGGCAGGCACTGATCTGTTCTCTGTGGTGACCAGTGGCAGGACACAAGGGAATGGCCTGGAGTTGTGTCAGGAGAGGTTTAGGTTGGATATTAGAAAAAGGTTATTCGCCCAGAGGGTGGTTGGGCACTGGAACAGGCTCCCCAGGGAAGTGCTCACAGCACCAAACCTGCCAGAGTTCAAGAAGTGTTTCAATGATACTCTCAGGTACAAGTTGTAAATAGTGGCCAACAGTAATCAACTCTAAACCAGAAAAAGGGTAATTGAGCAGATAAGACCTATATCCTTATATGCATTTATGTATGAGAAAAAATAGAATGATCTCAGTAGCAGAATTTTGCCTAGTCTGAGAAAAGGGAGAAGTGAACATCAGGGAAGGATGCCAAATCTTCCTGTTGATGCATTATAACTACAGTTTTAGCAGATTGGAGTGTGAGGAAGGAACACATATGCAAAGATGAAAATGCAGCAGGACCTTTTTTTCTTAGCAAAAGCCTACCCTGTAAAGAAAAAGAACAGAAAAAAATAGTAGAAAGTAGTTAAGAGGCTCCTAAAGAATAAGAGAAAGCAATTCTTTTGCAGAAAATAGCTTGCTTTTTTTTCTGAGTCCTCCTTGCATGATTAATAGTAGAAGTAGATATTTTTAATGTCAGTGTAAAACTGACAGAAAGAAAATAGCAGAAAGAAAATAAAAACTAACATCTACCTCTCATAGGTTGTAGTTCTATGTAGTCTGTTGATGTCAAGCATTTTCTTCCAGTGTCATTGGATTACAGATCAAGAAGTGTGATGGACAGGCCCAGAGAGAAGTGAAAAGAAAACTGAGAGAGTAGTCTTGCTTCCAGTGTTTTGGGCCAAGATGTCAAACAAGTTTTTAGGGATCAAACTCTTTTTTTTTTTTTTTTTTTCCCCAGTTTATTTTTGGTCTTTGGCACTAACATTGCATCATTATTCTATTATTTCCCCTTTTTTAACTCTCTTTCTTTCTTCTGCTGCCCTGAGGTTTTGCATGGCAGTGGGGAGCCTTTACTCCTGTTTCACTGATTGGAAGTGAAGGTTCAGGTGCCCTGAGGGGAAGTCAGTCTCAGAATTGATTACACAACATGCTTGCGGCTATATGACCTGTTCTGCTGCATTCTGTTTGCTGGTTGGGTTTGACTTCAATTACCATCTTCTGTGTCTGGACAGTGAATAAAAGCACCATAGGAAGTTATACAAAACTGTAGGAGTGTAATTCAAGAATCTGTGGTTGGCCAGTGAAAAAGTGAGCTTATTAGGCAAGAACCTGGAATACAGTGTTCTCTGGTGGATAAAATGATTGTGAGCAAAATTAAGTAGCTAATTTGTGGGAAACAAGTGATTATGGAAGAAAGAAACTGTGATTATTAAACTAATTTTTTTTGTATAATAAAATGCAAATAGAAAAAAATCTTATTGTGTGTTACTGCTATGCACTTTCCTCTGGGGTTTTTTTGGTGTCTGTTGTTTAAACTCTTCCTGCCTTCAACTACTCAACAGCATATGCTATAAATTTGTTTTCTTCTGCTTTTAGAGTGTATTTGGTCTAAAATTTGTCCTGTTTTCTGTCTGCCTCATTGAGGCTTTTGATAAGGTGGCAATCGAAACAGATAAATGGAGTCTTCGCTATATAGCCTGATACACTGATCAAGCAGAGAGTTCTTTACACAGCTAATGAAAGAATAAAGTTTGGGACTCTGTAATTTACAGAGATTTTAAAAATAATTTATCTTTGATTTTTACTGTGTATTAATTTGAAGCTATCCACAGCTGTACTTTTTTGTCCCTTCCCCTTCTTCCCTCCCGTTTTTATGTGGTTGTGTCTTTGTTATCTCATCCTAGACCATGTCTGGGTGCCGGAACTGAGGGAAAGGTACTTGTCATTTTATCAGCTTTCATGTGCTCACTGCTAGCTCTGCGTGACCCATAAGAGAAAGCAGTATGATTTTTATGAACAAAGTCAGGGTGAAGAGGCTGGAAGGTCAGTAAGCTGAGACAAGTTAAGAAGAGAAGTCAAGCAAGTAGAAGGATTAGACCAGGGCTTAATTTGGCTGCATGGTTTGAGAAAAGGGTAAATGGAAGACAGAATTGTGAGAAAAGGCAGGAGAATAAAGCTGGAAGGAAGAGGAATGGGACACAGCAGGTTTGGAGACATTTTATGTATACTTTGGACCCCCTGTTGTAAAGGGATTCTTTCATGCCTAAGCTTCAACTGAAGGCGCATACGAGTTAAATTCTTTTCAGAATGGTTGGAGGTGGTAGCTGCTTTGGTGAGTGCTCTATTATGTAGCATTTTTTAAGAGAAGATTGTCTTCTAGTTCTGCTGAAGAAGCTTTAGTTTTGAATAATAATAGGAAAGAAAATGACAGTTAAGAGTCATCAAAATCTTTTGCATCACTTACACTAATATCTGTAATTATCGGTCACATTTTTGGCATCTCTTGTTACGCGAATGAAATCATTCAGCTTACATTTGAAATTTCATAAAAGACACAATTTTAATTTTCATTATCTGGTGCAATAACGTTATATACTCTGTCACCAAAATAAACCAAGTAATTGGGGAAATTGAGAGCATGTATTTGTTTTATACATAACAAGATGCTTGGCTTTCTTCTTTAAACCTAGCTTACTTTTTAATATGAAAAGGTGGGATAGTGCTTCAGAATTAAGGTCCTCCCTTCAGCCTTGGGTAAGCAGGCTGTCATACCTCTGTGATACTCGATTTCATTGACCTTGTTTTGTCGGCTCAAAACACCTTTCCCTGGGTGTATCTGATTTGTCTAACCTCTGACTTGTTTTATATTGCCAGATAGTTTATCTTGAATATGTTTCTCCTCTTTCCCTAAACCAGAAAAGTTAAGGTGTGGAAGGAAGATTAAAGTGTCTTTCCTCATTCTTAGTATGCTTTAAAGGTGTGTCACCTGTATACATTCCGATATTTTCAGAGCAATGGACTTAAAAGTCCTTTTCTGCAAAGACAGATGGATCTAAGTGATGATTAACATCAGAACACCAATATGTTGAGAAGAGTGTGAGCACACAGATGTGTGAAGTTATTTGGGCATGGGGGATTTCTGGGATTGAGGCCTTATATTGTAATTACTGTGATGAAATTTGGAAGGCAAGCTGTTGTACAAACCTGCTGTTTACATGTGAGCTGTTCTATATAGTAAACTGGCCATTTAAAGGGGCTCTCAACCATTCAAAGTAAGGCTATTGTAGAACTCACTTCAGGCCTTAAATCCAAATATTCATAATATTATGTACGCTAGAGACACCATTTCACTAACTAAAATTTTGGAATTTGCTAAACTTCACAACAGAAATAATTGGCATCCTTTTTGGAATATAAAACTGTCAGACAGTTCAAATCAGGCACTTTTTCAAACCAGGTAGAAAAAGAGTAATTTGGAAAGATTAAATTGTATAGGCTTTTAGATATTAAAAAGGAAAGAAAAAAAGACTGGCTTAACTAGGTCAGGTTAGTATGCTTAGTATCTTTCTCTCTCGCTTGAAAAAAGCCACACAAAAACCAAACCCACTTTTCATGATATTGTAGGAAAGGGAATACCCACAGAGGTAGGGGATGTGAACAATGATAACACAAGCTGCTGGTATTTGAGAAAGGAAAATGATTGCTCTGCTTTTGAAGAGTAGACAAAAGACTGCATTTGGCAGCCAATCTATATACAGTGACCTTGGAAGAGCTGTTGTAATTTAATACTAGGTGGACTCTTGAAATTTCATGTAGCAAATATGAAGTCATATCTGTTATACACTACAGACTCCTTGTGATGACTTTCCCTTATATGCAAAGCTGATCAGATATGCTTCCCAACAAGTTACACCCTTTATCTTTTCCAACTCAGACTGAATTTTAGTCTTGTGTAGAAATTTTGAATGTGCCTTAGTCCAGTGAAAAAGTTTAGGCCAACAAGTGAGGCATTTCTTTCCTGTGACTGATATTAATTATCGATTCTTAGACATTCCAGTCTTTCGGTAGCCACATCAAACTCATAAACTTTTCTTCAAAGTGCTCTTCCAGACTTTGTTAATACAAGTCTTTTATATCCTTTATTTTATATTCTCTCAAATATTAAGCTGAATTTATAGTTTCATCTTCTATAATCAACATATAATAAATGCACTAACAGTTCATTCTGTAAGAATTCTTTCCTCAGGTTACAGAAATTCTTGTATTTCTTCCTCCTCTGAATGACTTTTTATTTAGAGTCTTACAGTAAGATTACAGGCTATTTCCAGGTGCTATTGAGTTAGGGAGTTGAGAATGCTGAGTAATTGCTGTTGTATTTCTCCATAAATAAGGGATATGGATAATTTAAAGTTCAGAGGTGCTTAGGTCTCGTTTTTTCACAGTCAGAAATAAATGGTGATAATGCGTGACGGCTCTGGAAGTCACACGACTTTGATATGCAAGATCTTAAAGATTCTGTTGTTTTGTTGAAAAGATTGTAGGAGGCCACTCTTCAGAAAGCATTTGCTTGCATGGATGATAGCAATTAGAACTGTCTGTTTAACTCGGGAGACAACACCAGTAATTTAGAATTGATCTGTGGCTCAAGGGTTCCCTTTATCTTGGATAGAAGGTAGTCTTTAAAGTTCAAAAATACATTTTGCTATATGCTCATTTTTTCTCTTTTCTCCTTTGTTTTTCCATTTATAGAAACACCAGCATCTTCTCAATGTTTGTATTGAGCTGTATTTTTAAGATTTACTATATTTACAGGTCCATTAAGTAAATTCAACATTTTTTAATGTCCTACTTCATGCTCAGAAACATCATTTACAGTGCACAGTTTGTAAAAAAATAACTTCCTTAAGAACATACTTGGAAAATTATTTAAGAAACTGAAATGTTTAAAAACTAAAATAGTTGTCTGTCTGTCACACTTAGAGATGTGCAAAGGCATAACTAATAAAATTAATTCCTTGTTTGCTGTGTGAATGAAACTGAAGCAGGGCCTTGGTGCTGCAGGCATGCAGTATTTTCAACTTTGGTATCCGCTGAAGGGGAAGAAAAGGAAAAACAATATGCACATCTTCTATATGTATTTTATTACAACTGGGCCAACTATGGAAATCTCACGTAAAATTGTTTTCTTACTAATTTTTTCTTATCAGCAGTTGAAAGATAGGATCAATACAAGATCATACATTAAATGTAAAATTATATATGGATTCAATATGTAGTAATACCTATTTCAAACAGAAGCAATTATGTAGTCAGTTTAAGATTTCCTGTCTTTAAATGCTGGCTGTTTGAAGTGCTTGGGTTTTGCCAAAGCTGTAACAGCCACTGTTTGATGATGCATCACATGAATGCTTTGGTTAGCATTCATGTGGGTTGTTGCCTATTTTGAGTCTGTGACTTTTAAGGGACTCAGAGAATTTTGTCAATGTGTAGAGTAATGCAAACTTAAGTGTGGACTTGTGTTTATTACATTAGCTTCCACCCCCATCCCAAGATTTTAGTGTGAGTATGGATGGTTACACAGTTGTAATACCAGAATAATAATCACCCAAAAATTGAGACACCAGACCACTTTAGTTAGATATGTAATTAAATTCTTGCATGAATGTTTTTGATTGCCTGTGTTCAATCCGTCAGTCACTGCTGTAGGAGTGAAAGTTCTATATGAATGGGAGGCTGTGGATGAAAGTGGGTGAGGCAACCCTGTGGAGCAGAGGGGTTGGCTGTTGGTAGGTTATGTTGTTCTTCCTCGGTAGTAATCATTTTGATGTTTGGAAAGAGTAAATAAAATGCCTGGGAGACAGGCTTCCCTCCCCACCACCATCAGCAATACATCAATCTTCCCTTCCAGATAAAATGCGACTGATTATAGCTGTTTAAGCAGGCTCTGCAGGCGTGGCCGCGGGAAGGTGCACGGAATACGGGCAGCTCCCTTTGTGGCCGGTTTGCCTTCCGAGCCGAGGGTGCACCTGCGGGCCAGGCGGAGGTTTGGGGGCCCACCTGTGCGAGCGCCGTGTGCGGGCCGGGCCGCCTCTCCCCGGGGGCTCCCGGCAGGGCTCGGGGTGTGCCGGGGCCGTGCCGAGGCCGGGGCCGTGCCGTGCCGGGGCCGTGCCGTGCCGTGCCGTGCCGTGCCGTGCCGTGCCGTGCCGGGCGGTGCCGTGCGGTGCCGTGCGGGCGGGGCGGGCGGCGCTGACATCACGGCGGGGCCGGCCCGCGGGCTGCGGCCGGCGCTGCGGAG
>JAWWTY010000123.1:35475198-35527626 GCA_035222235.1 Margarornis squamiger
GCTGCGGCCGGCGCTGCGGAGCCACGGCGGCGGCGCAGCCAACATGGCCCCGGCCCCCGCGGCCGCCCGCGCCGCAGCCCCGCCGGAGCCCGCCTGAGCCCGCGGCCATGGAGGCCCCGGCAGACCCCTACCTGCCCTACGATGGCGGCGGCGCAGACGGCATCCCGCTGCGGGAGCTGCACAAGCGAGGTACGCCGCGCTGGCGGCTGGGGGGCTTGTTCGCGGCGCCGTACGTGCGGGGCTGCCCCTCGGCTGCGGGCGGCGGCGTCAAGGCTGGGTAATTAATTAGCGCACTGCTTTGTTTGGCCGGCCCGAAGCCTGCCTTAGGAGGACAGGGCAGCTCTGGCTGGCTCGGGTGCTGTCGGGGGTTGTTTTCTCTGCGGGCAGATCAGCCCTGCCTCACATCCCAGCGCCGTGGGACTCCATCTTCGATGTGTGGCAGGCTTGCCGCTCGCTCTCCCTCGGTTTGGTTTGGCTTTTGGTTTGGCTTTTTCTTTATTATTTTACTATTTTTGTTTTTTAATCAATAAAAGCATCTCGTGCACAAAAAAAAAAAAAGTAAAACCAAAAAACCGTCCCAAAACTGTGTTTGTCATTGATTATAACCATATTAGCAAGAGTTGTTAAATAAGCTGTTTTCATTTCATGCCGTTCACCGAGTTGAATAGGAACGGTGTTTGTCTGGCCTTGAAGTTTCCGTGGGTGCTTTTAGGCTGGACTCTTTGTTGCCGGGTTTGATACGTGGAGGGGAAGCTGCAGTGGTGAGGTGTCGGCTCCGCAAACGCTGAGCGGCTCCTGAGGAGTGGCACTTGGCCGTGGGTACTTCACTCTGTTGCTTGCAAGGAAGCAGATTCAGAAAGAAAGCAGTGCTATCAGTGTTCACGGGGTAAAAATCCTCTTTTAGCCTTGCATTTTGTTTCTTACTGCAAATTTAAAGCAGAATACGTAATATAAAGGTTTGGTTTTGTACCAAAAGAAGTTGTAGGAATGAAAGTTATGTCTTCAGATTCTGAGGATATGTTTTTTCTTGGTTGGATTTGATGGTTACAATGTGGTGTTTAAAAGAGTGAATGTGGTGAATTTTTACTTTTGTTAGAATTGGCCAGTCTAAAATTAGAAAGTTGTCAACATTTATAGCTGCTAGTGAAGGCATTAGAGAGGACATAGGCTGAGAATTAAAATAGGATTTACATAAAACTGTTTTTTCCTCTGTGTTTATTTATTGTTTCACTTGTCTTTGCAAACTCTTATTTCTGTAAATAAATCAGTTCAAAATGTATGTTCATTTAGCATTTTATCTGTTTTTAGTAGCTTACGTAGAAGGTTATTTTTTATCTTTTTACTGTTCTTATAATGTATTTCAGCATATATTAAAAATATCAAGAAGTTCCAATACAGTCTATTTTAGACAAGGAAATTTTACATCACCCAGATTATTATTATATAGCAAGTGCTGGATAATTCTCTAAGTCAGGTTTTAGAATCACTTCTGAGAAATTGAGGATGCTGTTTTTTTAGAACATTTGCAAAACATGAATTGGGGGTCTTATCAATGTTGTGTATAAATACCTGAAGGGAAGGTGCAAAGAAGGCAGAGACAGGCACTTCTCAGAGTTGCCCAGTGACAGGACTGGAGGCAATAGGCACAGGCTTAACATGGGAGGTGCCCTCTGAACATCAGGAAACAGTTTCTTACTGCAAGGTTGACTGAGCACTGTAACAGGTCGCCCAGAGAGGTTGTGAAATCTCCTTCCTCAGAGATAGTCAAATGCTGTGTGGACGTGGTCCTGGGAAACCGGCTGTAGGAGGCCCTGCATGAGCAGGGGGATGGGACAAGATGACCTCCAACCTTCAAAATGACCCTTCCAACCTCCACCATTCTGTGAGTCTAGGTTTGTAAATACATTTAAGTATGCAAACCGAAAAACAGTCCTAACATGACTGTTTCAGACTATGTAAGTTGTAGTTAGACATTGAAATGTGATCAGCTATATGTTCCTGAAAATTAACAGTCTTTAGTTGATTTTTGCAATACAAAAAGTAGTTATTTACAGTGTAAAATGGTGTCTGGCACACTGGAGTATTGCTGTCAAAGTTTACAAATACTGTAATGAAAACATTGGAACGTTCAACTAGGTAGTTCCATTGTGGTGACACTGCTGGGAGCCAATAAGACAATTCCCAGTTGTGACTTGTCATTTTTGCAGTTTCACTGAAGTCCGTTAGGGCTTGTACTTCCCATATTCTAATACTGTACTTCAAAAGAAGTGTTAGCGGTGCTTCTTGGGCTTGCTGTAGTGATTTTACATTAAAAAAACCCCAACCAAACAACAACAAAACTCAAATGTTGTTCCCTTAATCTTTTGCAGATGTGAATTTTTCAAGTGCATATGTTTCATAAAAAGATAGTCTCCAGACCAGTTTGTTACACAGATTTAATCAAAATTTCTGGGGATTTCCTGCTGTTTTACAATGCCACAATAATCTGTTATTGTGATTTAGCTATCAAAGTAAGGCTTAAAAAGCTAACAGACAAAACCAGAAAAGGAAACCAAGTTCTTCACATTTCTTACTTTATTTGTGTCTGAAAAAGGATAGTACCAAGAATTTTTTCCTCTCATGTAGATTTCAGAGCATTGTAGTAACAAATTCAGAATTCCGAGAGTAATAAACTTCATATTCTGAGAAAACAAACTTAACTGTTAAAGCCTGTGAAATTTTTTCCCTTACTTACATGCTGTCATCTCTCCTGCAGAGTAATGTTCACGTCATGCAAAACTGCTTTGTAACATCAAAGCATTTGTTGCACTAATTGACTGCAGTGGCTCATCCAAAGTAGCCGTACCTCAGCAATTATGAAGTAACTGTTTAAATCATTAGGGGTCTTTGAGGTTTAATTAACGGCCTTTACTAATGTTCAGTGAGTTGACATACAAAGTACATTATTATTAAAGGCTTGATCCGTTTGCTTGCATTAAGAAGATTTTTTTTTTCCAGTGCTAATACACTGTGGAACATCAAATGGAAAGATACAAAAATACGCATTTATTAATTGTGTTTATCTTTTATGTTGATTACTCATTATTATCTCATTAAAAATGACCCCAGATATTTTTGAATACTTTTTACTAGAAGTTCCTTTAACTCGTGCTGTCCTAAATCTTCTCTTTATGTGATACTAAATGCATCATTCCAGACCTACTTATCCTCCCTGATACCATGAAATAAAACTTTAGGAACGCAGCTCACTTCTACTCTCTTCTCTACTAACTAAAAGATTTAAAAATATTGTTTCTCAGGAGGGGCCTAAAAGTTCTGATTTAGGATTGCATATATCCTAAGTAATTGACATGTACACTTTTTCGTAAGAATTTTCCATATGATAAACCATACACTGGAATATATGCAATGTAAATAAATTACTTGTGTTGCTCTTGGATTTATTTTAGCATCATTTTTGCTAGATGGACCCTTTTGAAAGTTCCAAATTATCTGTATCTTGCTTGTCTTCCAGCCGTTTGTATACATGCTCCCACAGTTTGATATCCCCAGCCCCATACGTTTTTGATTCATAAATAAGCATTCATTTTAGCACTCTCAAAAAAATTGAAATCTTAGCAATAGTAATACATGCATAGTGGCCAGGCTACCAGTAGGAAGATTGGATCTTCAGCAAGCATAAGCATTGCTAACTCTCTTTTAATTTTTACATATACATAAACACATTTTAGGTTTTAACATCCTGGAAGTCCTCAGGCAAAATTAATGAAATTTTGTTGGACTAATAATCTGCGATTGAGTCAGTAGCCAGGAGATATAAAAATTATATATATATATAAAGAGCATGCCAGATTTACTGATGACTTAGTTTCAGTAAACCCAAATTTTGAGAGACTGAATAACTCACAATTTCATTTCTTGTGAACCAGTCACCACTCCTGTAGGTGCAACTCCTCTTGTTTAGACTACCCTAATAACTGGGGAAACCTCTTGGCCTTCCGCAGCCTCACCTGTTACTGTAAGCTGTGGCGCAGAGATTATTAAATAATATCCCAGGAGGAGTTCGAGTCAGTTGCATACTGAACCAGTTCAGATCCTCTAAGTGACAGAAGTTATAGTTTTGCATTTTAGGCTGCCGTTCTCTGCAAGGGCCTCCTATATTTAAGAATTAGTAATATATCAAAAGTCATTAGATACTGAAGTGTGACCTTTGAAGTAAATGGTTGTGAAAATTGTGTACACATGCTCAGACTAGAGCTTAACCCTGAAATGTTATTGATAGCAGAGGAAGAGTAAAAAAAATTAATTTTTAGACTAATAACATGTTCATGATAGACAATGCGATCAAGATTACTATTGAGCTCTGAGTACTTCAAGAAAAAACATTACTTGGAGAAACTCCACATGATTTTGCCACCGAATTTCTGCTGTGCTTTCTTTGAAGGTGCCTAGGATAGAAAGGGGATAAGGATTTTCAATTATGAATTTAGTACATTTGACCTTTGTGATTAACATAAAGTACCGTGAGATGTAACTACAATTTGTTGTAGGTAGTTACAGGTTATCTGTCTGCATGTGCTGTAAGACTGGTAAGCTTCCGTATTAAGCATGTGTTTCTCAGTTTTGGAAGTAATTTTTTTTCGTGCACTTTTATCTAAGATATTAGAAACCTAATGAACAGGCCAAGATTATGCCCTCCTTGGGCCTGAATGCATTCTGATAGGGATGATCATATTAGTAGAATTGTTGTTTTTATTGCATCCTGTCTTTGCCCTACAAACAACATATAAGTAAGTTGTTCTTATGTATATGCAGCAGCAGCACTTAGAAATCTGATTATCTAAATTTCTGGTGTTCTGCCTTATGGCCTTGGTCATAGGTTGTAGATAACTTCCCTTTTGTAATGTTTGCTTTATCTAACTTTATATATTTTTTATACATTTTATTTTTCTCATGTCCTCCCTCACTGTTCATCTTAAATATAAATTGTAAATTTAGTAGTGGGAGGATCTCCATAACTCTTCACTTGCATATCTAAAGTCCCTATTCCTTACAGGCATAACTAAATAAATATATTCCATTCTGCCTTTAAGACTATGAGAAAAGAAACCTGTAACAATAAAGCCATTTTTTTTGTGTTGCATCATAGAAACAGAAATGTTTCTTCCACCTAAATAAAAAGCCAAAGTAGTTTTTTCCCTCCCCGCCCCGCCCTTTCTGCCCATATGTGGTGGACGTGAATCTTCAGAAGTCTTAGTTTAAATCGGAGGTGTTACTACTGAACTTTCATCTAACTCCTAATTTTTTTAATGTTATTTTTAAACCCAGATCTGTTTGGGGGTGGAAGAAATGGAGGGGACTATCATGCAGTACTTTGTGAAAGCATTTAATTTCTTTTCCCTATTCAAAACTTGTTCTGAGTCTTCCTGTTTCCCACTTCTACTTGATTTTTTTTCAGTTTGTGTATATATAGTGTGTCAATTTGTATGCATTTTGATTGTAATGCAGAGGCCAATTTGTGCTTGTAAGTCTTTGATGTTTGATGCAGTTTAGAAGAGCTAACTGAAGAGACAGGCTGTGAAAATTCATTGTTGCACACCAAGGGAAACGTATTGCTTGATTGCAAAGACTTTAACGTCATTAATCTTCAGCAGTAGCAAATGATAGCACTCTGGCATCCTGTGCTGTGCCTCTGATTCTGAAATTTATAAATTACTTCTAGCCAGGAAAAGAAAATAGTGCTTAATGACTCCTTTTGAGTGGTTACAGACAAATTTAAATAAACTGATGATTGTTTCTTTTTAATTGAAAGCCTCATATTCTGAGGTCTGAATATTGAGAGAGAAAGAAGCTGAGGCACTAACACATACGTTGTGTATACAAATCTTCTTTGTTACAAGCGTAAGTGATCCCTGTGGTATGTGTTGCATGCAGGGTGCTTCCCTGCCTCCATTCCCCTTGCCACCTAATACCCAAGGACACACGGGTGAAGCAAAGCCTTGGATTAGTATCTGGCCTCTGGAAAGCTACAGCCCCTGCTGATTTTAACACTCAGCAGATTTGGATGGTCATGTCAGGGGGAGCTTATTCCAGCCTTCAGTTTAAACTGATTAGCTTCATTTTCACTCACAGAGGTGCATTTATTTTTTTCCTGCTCCTTTCACACTGCTGGAAATAACCCAAATGAGACACATTGCACGGCTGTCAGCCAGAAGGACAGTGGCTGAGGGGAATGCTGTGTAGTTGGGCATTGTCTAGAAAAAGAGATGTGTGAACAGCAGCAAACTAGTGCATTCTTGCTGTAGGAGTTAGTAATGACATAGCTTGTAGAGAAATACCTTTGAGAAATTGGGTCCTATTATTGCTCTTCCATTGAATCCAGTATTGACATTGTTTATCTGTTGTTGTCTTCACAACTCTGGAATGTTTCTAAAGCTTTTGGAGTTTTGAGTTCTCTGAATATTTACTGTATGGTGCCTGGACATTAATATTTATATAGAAGTTTTGAGTTTTTTCTGGCAGAAAGATAAAATCTAACAAGACCCCAAGGATGTATTTATGTATTTCAGTATAACTAGTCTGACAGTTTGTTGCTGTGGAAGGGCCTGAATTTGCTTGTTGTTCCCTATCTCTTCTCTCAGTTCGTGCTCTTGCACTGACTCTGTTTCTTCTCCAACAGCACAGAAGCTTGATTCCAGTTCTGTATAATGGCAGATTTTTTTTTGTTGTGAGTTTTGTCTGCTTAGTTGGATTAGCATGTTGGCTTGGTTTACTGTGCAGTCAGATCCAAGGGTGACAGAGCTGATCTGAGGGTGAGAATGGGATTGTGTGACCAAGAATGGGAGGGAGAAATAGGGGGAGCAAGATCTCCTATTTGTGTGGCCGCAGTCAGTTAGATCAGCTTAGTCTTACTATGCAATTAAGTTCTGAGAGATATGTCTCTTTTCTTAAAATGGTGTAAGGTAATACATGCTCAGTTTGAGGCAGTGGTGTGTTTTGTGATGTGCATTCATATACGTATATGCATATCATATGCTGTGTAGCACGTAGAAGGGGTCTTTAGCATAAAATTATGGTCCCTTGTTAACTCTGATAGTTACCCTCTTAAGGGCCTGTTCATATCTCAGTTCTGTACCTTATTCTCTAGTGAGGCTGTAGCTGTGAGGATTTGTTCTCTAAGTGATACTGGGTAATTTTTCAGATAATCACATGGTGGAGGAGCACATAAAAATATATTATGCGCTATTTGAGTAGCCAGGATGCAGCATTTGTCTTAAATCTTGAGGTTTCTCGTTATTTTTATGAGAAAAGAAGGAACACTGTCTACAAGGGAAGAGTTGGGGAGGGTTGTTAAACAGGAGCATCATGTATGTTGCAAAACCACTTTATTGCGTGAAATAAATTAGCTATAAACTTATCAGGTATTTTTCTTTAAAAAATATACCTTTCATCATCTGTGTGTTGCCCAGGGTTACTTTCAAATTTGAAAGAAATCTACTGAGTTGCCAAAAGACGAGGCAGTATGGGATGGCTGCAACAGGAGTTGAGGTGGCCTTTAAAAAGGCTGTGTGTGACACTTGAGGAATGCTGTGTGTGGTCTACATAAATCAGCTTTTTGTCATGTTTATCATAGTTCCAAAATCAATCAAGATTGAATACTGCTTGTATGAGACAGGTATATAAAATACAAAAGAAGAGATATTCCTTGCCTCAGTGAGGGACATAAGATGAGGAGGAATCTGTAATGTATAAAGCAACTTGTGTGAATATAGCAAAATACTAGTTCTGTAGTTTCTTTGTTCCTGCTGGTTCCATCAGCAGGACCTAGCTAGGTAAAGCAGGAAGTTGGATCAGTGTTGGGAGCCAACTGCCATTCAGTGTATCTTCATGTTCAAAGGGAAATGTAGGAGAGCAATATGGTACGGACTGCTTTTTTCTTCTGTCAGGCATAGTGTCTTCTCAAGTAATTTTGGATTGTACTTTTTGCATTCTCATTAAAATAAAACAAAACAAAAATCCCTTCACTTCTTCAGAGTTAAGAGCTTTTTTATGGTATTGGAATCTACTTCTCTTGTTTCAATTTTGTGTAGCATTTTTGTTTTTGCTGTATCTCATTCTGATCAGGTGTCCCAAAGCACAGTGTTTTACTGTTAACCTTAATGTTTATTACATCTTTTTCTTTCAAGATGATAAAATATTCTTTATTAGTTTTTTTGTTGGGCTTTTTTTAACAACTTCACTTGAAGCAGTTCTTCAGCACCCTCAACAAATTTGCAGATGACACCAGGCTGAGTGCTGTAGTTGACACACCTAAAGGATCGGATGCCATCAGAGGGATCTGGACAGGCTTGAGAAGTGTGCCCATGGAAATCTCATGAGGTTTAACAAGGCCTAGTGCAAGATGCTGCACCTGGGTTGGGGCAATCCCTGGTATCAATACAGGCTGGGGGATGAACGGATGGAGAGCAGCCCTGCTGAGAGGGACTTGAGGGTGCTGGTGGATGAGAGGCTGGACACGAGCCAGTAGTGGTATCCTGGGCTGCATCAAAAGCAGCATGGCCAGTGGGTGGAGGGAGGGGATTCTGCCTCTTTACTTTGCTCTCCTGTGACCCCGCTTGGAGTGCTGCATTGAGCTCTGGGGTCCCCAGCACGGGAAGGACATTGACCAGTTGGAGTGAGTTCAGAGGAGGTCACTAAGATGATTAGAGGTATGGAGTGTCTCTCCTGGGAGGAGTAGCTGAGAGAGTTGGGACTGTTCAGCCTGGAAAAGAGATGGCTTAGGGGTGACCTAATTGCAGCCTTCCAGTACCTAAAGGGAGCCTACAGGAAAGATGAAGAGAGACTTTTTACAAGAGCGTGCAGTGACTGGACAGGGGAGAATGGCTTCAAACTAAAAAGAGTAGGTTTATATTAGATATTGTGAAGAAATTCTTTACTGTGAAGGTGGTGAGGCACTGTAACAGGTTGCCCATAGAAGCTGTGGATGCCCCATCCCTGAAAGTGTTCCAGGCCAGGCTGGATGAAGCTCTGCATAACATGATCTAGTGGGTGTCCCTGCCTGCCCATGAACTAGATGATCTTTAAGGTCCCTCCCAGCCCAAACCATTCTGTGATTCTGTGATTATTAAAGATGATATTGGAGAAATCTGTGCTAATAAAGGGATGGAAGCTGCCTTATTTTTGTGAAGTATGGAAAGATTGTGTTTGAATTATAAGGATTTCTGTGAGTTGTACTGAGCCTCTGAGAGGATCAGTATATTACTATTTCCCTCCTTGTAATAACACAGGTTAATTTGGAATAGCAGTAATAATAAAACGTCTGCATGCCACTTTTACCATTTGCTTCCCAGTCTCATAAAAATGTAACTAAACTCATATGTAACAAAAAAGCTTTGTTTCTTTGCGGCTGCAGAATGACTTAGGTGTCTACATATGGGAAATGGAGGTCTTATCATAGCTAGAGGCTGTGCCTATACATCTCGTGCTAAGTTCTTGTTGTGATTTTTAGACTAGAACTGTTCTATGTTGATGAAAAGCATGTAGCCTGTGAAAGAAGCCTGAAACTTGAGGATAGGGGAAAAGGGGAAGGAAGGAAGGAAGGGGAGATACTTTCTGAACATTTGTTAAGTGCTACAGTTTATCTGTGTAATGATGATTTCCTGCCTGTTAGAATGTTGTGATGGAATGTCTATATTATGGTAAAGGTTTTAACAAAATCTCTTGAGTTGAAAATAAAGTTAATGGCCATTTGAAACTGGGACTAAATTATGAGAATTTGTATGTTTATGCTGATGAGAATCATTATTTTCATAGCTGGGAAGAGCATCTTGCTGTGTGAAATCTAGAGAAGGAAGCGTACAAAGGGAAGTAGAAAGTTTGGGAAAGTGTTGAGTATTATTGGTAAAACTATATTTCTCTAAAATCTCCTTTATAATAGTGTATGCTACATAGATCATAATACTAGCTGGAAAATGTCTTCTCCCAGTGCTGTCAGACTTACGTATCTTAGATACAGAGAATCTGATTTTGAAAAGTTTTGCTCTGTGGTCCTCTGTAGGGATGTCTTTCTGCCAGATGCTCACTGGTGCCTGTTTCTCACTTGGTACAAGATTTTAGCTGTTCAGTTGCATCAGGTGTTTATGGCAGCTCTGTATTCAACAAAACTGCCTCTTCAGCTTCACATTTTCTTCTGTCTCTTCCCCATCATACAATAATCGCTTATATTCCAGTATTTAGTGTGCCAGCAAATGTTGGCAAAGTAGGAACCTGACACCATTTCGATGGGATTTTTAGTGTATCTAGGGCAATGACCATTCTCTTTGTAGTCTACTCCAAGTTCTGCTTTGGGTCTGGGGCAGTGAATATGGTGCCATTTCTGATGGTTTCCCCTGCAGGGAATTCCAGTTCAGCACCTTGTGATATGCGTAGAATAATTTGTTACTGTTTGTGATACATTTATAACTCTCAACTCTCCGTTGCCTAGTGTGGCATAGGATTGCCTGCTCCTTATAGATTGCTATTGCTTCATACATAGCAGAGCATAAAACCAACTCCTCCAGGGCAAAGACAAGCTTTTGTCCTACCCCACTCACTCAGGTTCAGGAAACTGCATGATCACATTGTAACTTTGTAGAAGATTAATAATTAAACCGTGGCTGAATTTATGTCCCCTTGCTTTGCAAAGAAAGTTAATTTCATGCAAAAATAATATTTTTATAATGTGTTCTGTTAATGTCTTAATTTTGAGAGCCAAACAAATTGTTACAATGTGAATTTTGTTACTGCCTCTTCCACAAGGTCAGCTTGCCCTTTTAGCTAGGTAGACACATATCTTATACTTCCTTTCTAGTTATGAAAATTGGAAATGGCAAGAGAATTTAATCCCTTATCCTAAAGGAAGGTCTTCACAATTACCTCTATTAGCAAATCTGATTTAATTTGTTGTTGTTGTTAGCGTTTTATTAATGGAAGCAGAGGTAATACTTCTTTACATCTGCCTTAAGAGAGACTGGCAGCAGCTTTGTGAAGATTTACAGGGCTTAGCTATGGGAAATAGATGAGGGAAAATTCAGTATGGCATAGACTGGGGAAAAAAGTATTAAGCTAAAGACAGAAACCAGGCTCGCATGAGAGCATGGTGTTGTTGGGGAGCTGTCTCCTACATTTATGTTGTCTTCTGTACTTTTAATCTTTATAACATTTGTAATGAACAGTAGTTTGTGTATCTTGAAAATTACAGAATGCATTTTGTCTTAATATGATTTTGTATAATTTTCTTGTGGGTTGTCTTTCACCACTAAGAAAATGTCCAAATCAAGTGTGTTATATAGATGACATAGACAAGACCTCTTAAGCAATAGATGACTGAGGCACACCTTTGGGTCAGAGTATAATATCAGGCGTCACATTGCTTCTGCTAGATCTTAGAATTCACAAATGTAAAGGGAAAAGGCACATTTTGCCTATGTATAAATCTAATTGTGAGTTGTTGGTGAGAGCTGGGGCAGGTGAACTCAGCATTTGTAGCATTTGGAAGTTTACAGGTAGGTTTATTTTATTTATTTTATTTTATTATCTGTTAATAATGTATTTTAGGTTTGGCTTAGATGTGCAGGAGAGATTGGTAATCAATAGAATGTATATTTGAAAATGAATGGCCACTTGTGAAGGTGCTGTGAATTTTCTATCTAATCATCCTGGTTTTGTTTTCATACAATCAGATTTTCCTCTGATAGTTCATAAACTGAAATAAACTCCAAGTTAAATGCATGTCAGAGGTGCTATTTTTTCCCACTTTGTTCTGTTGAAGTTTTTCTGGAGTCTGCACACAAAACAGAACAACAATTTGACTAGTACGTTCCTATTTAACCAATGGAAACACAAAGTCACTATTATGCAAATTTAACCTACATCTGAGTGACAGGGAAAAGAAGTGACATGCAACATTGAGAGACCCAGATGACAATAAAATATGTATATTATGGAAAGTGTCCTAATTGTTCAGAAATTTTGTATGTCAAAAAGTTATGAACATAGTTTGAATACTTCATTTATTGCAGAATTAATTTATTCTTGTTTTTATCTTCTGCAGGAACTCATTATACAATGACAAATGGAGGGAATATCAACAGTTCAACACATTTACTGGATCTTCTGGATGAGCCAATTCCTGGAGTAGGAACATACGATGACTTCCATACCATTGACTGGGTTCGAGAGAAGTGCAAAGACAGAGAAAGACATAGACGGGTACTTGACATAAATAGTATTTGCAAAACATTTTTCGTTGGATATTAGAATTAAAGTCTGATCTAATAACAAATACAAATATATACATGTGCTTCAAATTTGTTCATAGTTATATCAGCTAGAACTACTTAAATACTTTTTAAAAGCACTGCTTCATTGATATCTGCAGTCTTGCAACAGTATTCTAACTTGGAAAGGAAACAGCAATTTAATAGAGTGGGAATAGGTCTACGTCACCCAAATACCATTTTTACAGTACTGCCTTTTTTGCATACTAGTGCATTTAAGGCTATTTTCCAACATAGATATATATGTAATAGCACAATAGTGCTTATGGTGGTACTTGTACAGAAAAGTGAAGACGGATGAATATTGCTTTTATACTGACACAAATGTGTCTGTGCTACTGCTGTGGTTGTTTGGATTATGGTAAGTGGAAATTCTCATCTCTTAACCACTTATATCAGCATATATATGTTTAACAAAAAAGTAATCTCAGTATGTATGTTAACTACCCTCTCCCCTATCACACAACTTGCTCTTCTTTTCTTTAGTGATTTCTTTAGAAGATCTTCAAAGTTCAGGCTGTTCATCTTTATCAGTGTACTCTGCAAGGAATTCTTTCATGAAATAGACTCAAGTTGTATTAGTCAGTAACACACTAGATACTGTCACTTATGTTGTAAATTTGTTTAATAGCATTTTAAGAGGAAATATGCTATTTAGAGCCTTACTGCCAAATTTTTTGGATGCTTACATTAATAAACCTTAGAAACAGACCAGATTTGGAAATGTGACTTCTCCAAAATATTTTTCACTGAACAAAATTAAACATTAATTGTAATTGTATGAAGAGTTCAGGAGAGAGGTTCCTTCTATATCCAACACTATAGCATTTTTCTGCTTTCTTTGGAAACACCATTTTTAACTTTGTTGAAGCAAGTGTAGGATGTGTATGCTGATTAGCTTTGACATGGTAAAAAAACCCTCAGTCTTACACTAGTTTAGAAAATGAAGTACCATTATCTAATGGAATTGCACTAGTGCTTTTTCAAGGAAAAGAGATCATTGGACAATGGATCTAAGAACATGTGTCTTGTTTAAATGCTTTTAATGAAAAGTAAGAAGGTGTTTCGATGGAATACTTAATTTCATAATTTGATGTCTAAGCAGTAATTAATACAGTGCCATTTTTACACTGTGGATATGTAGGTTAGTGTCTAGTGGATATACCATTGGATAGAGTGCTGAGCCTGACCAAATCCTGGCAAGTCAGATCACACCTGTAAATAGATAATCTAGAGAGAAGTCTCACAGCTGTTACTCATTTCAATGTCCAAGACCAGAAAAGGCAGACAAGACGGTTCAGAGTTCATAGCCACAGAACTACTGTAAAATTTATAAATATTTTCAGTACAAAAACTTTAGATGTCATTACTAATAGTTGTCTAGAAGTATTACAGTGTAGTTATCAAATTTTTTTGTTTTATTTTATATTCATGTGTTTTTAGTCTAAAGATAAAGATTTGAATAGAAGTTTAGGAATTTGAATTGTGTGGAATAGCTTATTGGTAGTATGCTAACAGTTTATTTGAGATTCAGCAAAAAATAATTTAAGATGTAGGAGAGAAGTAATTTTACAAGCACATGTTCTAGATATGCATCATAGAAAGTATTCATTTAATCTAATTATTCATTTCCTGGGTTTTTGTTCTTTAAATTAAGCAAATTTACTTTGTCAGTTGTTTGATGTCTGAATGACTAAGTTGATTTATCTATGCAAAGCACTAAATACAAGCAGAACACTTGTGGTTTAAAGAGATGGCATATTTGCCTGCAGCATGCATCACACAGTTTGTATGTTATACTTAATATTTTTTCTCTTACTCGTAATAGAGAAACATCTACAAGTATACATAATGATTTCTCTTTGCAGATTAACAGCAAGAAGAAAGAATCAGCATGGGAGATGACAAAAAGTTTGTACGATGCTTGGTCAGGATGGCTCGTAGTCACACTCACTGGTTTGGCATCAGGTAAATGAAAAAAGATGATTTCTTACTTGTATTTGTCATCAAATATAGTTGCTGTGTTTTTCCTTTGTTGTCCACCATTCTGGCTAAGAGCTGGTTCAGGCTGCTACCATAATTCCATGAGGGAAGAAAAAGGTTGACTCACTTAATTTACAGGGTTCAGTGTTGTGAGGAGAGGGTTTGCTGATCAAATGGAAAACAGAATCCTCACTGAATTTAATG
This sequence comes from Margarornis squamiger, assembly GCA_035222235.1. Classification (NCBI taxonomy): domain Eukaryota; kingdom Metazoa; phylum Chordata; class Aves; order Passeriformes; family Furnariidae; genus Margarornis; species Margarornis squamiger. The sequence goes on from JAWWTY010000123.1 coordinate 35,489,703, forward strand.
AGAGTTTCTCAAGAGTTTTTGAACATCTGCCCACTGAACTATCAATGTTCTTTAGTCCTGTGATTGAGATTTGTGTTTTCCCTTTCTTTAAAATTTTGCTTTCTTCCCTATAGGATTTCTTGTGAAAGTGTATGAACTGATTGTAAAAGTAGCTCTGGTATATGTGTAGTTTTGTTAAGCACACTTCCTTGTAAAGCATGTTTATGCATGAGCAAAGTCTAGCTGTATGATTATGTCATACCTTTACAGCAGTTGTTACACAGAAAACGTTATCTCTAACAGGTAAGTTTGTTGGCCTGTATTTCAGTTCTCTCTTTTCTTTTTAATGTATTTTAGGATGAGTTTTAGAGCTAAAACCATCTGAAGTTTGTGGCCCCACTGTCAGGCAGGGGTGCTTTCTATCAGTGTACTCTGGAGTGACCAAAACCTGCAGGAGTGAAAAGTCACAAACTCTGTGCCCAGTTTTTCAAAAAAAGTATTTCAAACAGACATTTTACATTAAATGCTAGGAAAGTTGATTAGTTGTGGAGTATGGCTATGCCTGTTAAAAAGGCATGGTAACAGTATAATTACTGGTTAGATATATACATAATCATTTTCACAAATCATATATAAATTAAATGCAAAGTTTTTAGCATGTTTATATACTTCTGGATGCATAAACCAGGAGTGTATAATTACTGGCAATTGGTTATGATAATTTTGGTGGGAACGTGCAGTGTTGTGTTTTCAGCCCCCAAGCTGCTATGTATATTAAAATTGCTTTACTATGTTTCTGAGCAACAAAGCGAGCAAGTTCTGGTCTTGAACATTGCTACATTTTTCAGTTTCTGTTGCTTTCTGTTTTATGTATCTAGTGGATATTAAATGGTGCAACCTTGAGTTCAGTCATGGGGACATCTTATGTTTATGTATTTTAATTAATTTGATTGAAATTTTGTTCTGCTGAAATACTGCTTTTGACTTGGACTTTTGTTGACCATGGTTCTCAAACCAAGGCTCTGTCAAGATTAGTAAATCACAGAATCATTACGGTTGGAAAAGACCTCCAAGATGATCAAGTCCAGCCTTTGACTAAACACCACCCTGTCGATTAAACCACAGTGCTAAGTGCTATGTCCAGTTTTGTGAGCACTTTCAGGCATGGTGACTACCACTTCCCTGGATAGCCCATTCCAATGCTTGACAACCTTTTCAGTGAAGAAATCCTTCCTGATGTCCATCCTGAACCTCCCCTGGCACAGTTTGAGGCCATTTCCTCTCATCCTGTCGCTAGTTGCCTGGGAGAAGACACTGATGCCACCTGGCTACAACCTCCTTTCAGGTAGTTGTAGAGAGTGGTAAGGTCTCCCTTGACCCTTCTTTTCTCCAGGATAAACAACTCCAGCTCCCTCAGCTGCTCCTCATATGACTTATTCTCTAGACCCTTCACTAGTGTCATTGCTCTTGTCTGGGACTGATAAAGCACCTCTGTCTTTCCTGTAATGAGGGGCTCAAGAACTGGACACAGTACTCAAGGCACAGCCTCACCAGTGATGAGTACAGCAGGACAATCACCTCCTTGGTCCTTTTGGCCCACACACAATTCAGGATGCCATTGGCCTTTTTGGTCACCTGGGCACACACTGCTGGCTTGTGTTCAGCAGCTGTCAACCAGCACCAACAGGTCCTCTTCTGCTGTGCAGCTTTACAGCCACTCTGCCACAAGCCTGTAGTGCTACATGGAGTTGTTATGACCCAAGGGCAGGACCCAGCACTTGGCCTTGTTGAACCTTATATAATTGGACTCGACCTATCGATCCAGCCTGTCCAAACCCCTCTGTAGGAGCCCTCCTACCCTCCAGCAGATCAACACTCCTATCCAGCTTAGTGTCATCTGCAAACTTCCTGAGGGTGCGCTCGATCCCCTGTTCCAGATCACTGACAGATATTGAACAGGACTGGCCCCAGTACTGAGCCCCGAGTGACTGGCCACCAAGTGGATGCAGCACCATTCACCACAACTCTCTCGGCCCCACCACTGAGCCAGTTTTTAACCCATCAAAGAGTGCACCTGTCTAAGCTGCCAGCTTCTCTGGGAGAATGCTGTGGGAGACAGTATCAAAGGCTTTACTGAACTCCGGGTAGACTACATCCACAGCCTTCCCCTCATACACTGGGTGGGTCACTTTGTCATAGATCAGGTTGGTCTTGCCTTTCCTAAATGCATGCTGGCTAGGCTTGATCCCCTCGTTGTCCTGACCATGCTTTATGATCGCACTCAAGATAATCTGTTCCATAACATTTCCAGGCACCAAGATCAGGCTGACAGGCCTCTAGTTCCTTGGATCCTCCTTATGACCTTTCTTATGGATGGGCTGGGACCTCCCCAGCAAAACAGGACTGATGATGATGGAGAGTGGCTCACTGAGTTCTTCTGCCAGCATCCTCAGTACTCTTGGGTGAATCCCATCTGGTCCCATAGACTCATGAGTGGGATTGCAAGGGGTCTGTTCTGCTCCCTGTCCCTGTCTGCAAGCTCAGGGGGCTGACTGCTCTGAGGATAACTGGTCTTGCTCTTGAAGACTGAGGCAAAGAAGGCATTAAGTACCCCAGCCTTTTCTTCATTCTTGGCAACAGTGTTCCCCTCACATCTAATAAAGAGTGGGAGATTTTCCTTGGTCTTCCTTTTGTTGTTAATGTCTTTATAAAAATATGTTTTATTATCTTTTACAGCAGTGGCCAGATTGAGTTCTAGCTGAGCTTTTACCTTTCTAATTTTCTCACTACGTGACCTAATGACTGTACTCTTTCTGAGTTGTGTGACCCTCTTTCTTCCAGAGATCATAAACTGTCTTGTTTCCCCTGAGTTCCAGAGAAAGCTCCCTGTTCAGCCAGGTCACTCTTCTTCCCCACCAGCTCGTCTTTCAGCACATGGGGATGGTCTGCTCCAGTATCTTTCAGATTCCCTTCTTGAAGAATATACAGCCTCCCTGGACCCCTTTGTTATTAAGGTCTGTTTTCCAAGGGACTCTCTCTGAACCAGTGTCCCGAACAGGCCAAAGTCTGCCCTCCAGAAGTCCAAGGTAGAGGTTTTGTTAAAACTCTGTCATTTCATGGCCTATGTGCCCAACATAGCCTCCCAACCACCACGTCTCCCTCCAGCCATTCTCTGTCCATAAACAGCAGGTCTAATGGGGCATGGCCCATGTTAGGCTCACTTACCAGCTGTGTCAGGTAACATGCTTGAGGAACCTCCTAGACTGCCTCCTCTCCACTGTGTTCAGTTTCCAGCAGACATCCAGCAAATTAAAGTTTCTCAGGGGAACAAGGGCTAGTGGTTGTGAAATGTCAGCCAGCCGCTTACAGAATACTTCATCTGCCTCTTCATACTGGCTGGGTGGTCTATAACAGATTCCCACCAGGATGTCTGCCTTGTTACTCTTCCCCCCCTAATTCCTGCCCCTAGGCACTCAGGTTTATCATCGCTGTCCTTTAGCTCTATACAGTCAAAGCACACCCTAACGTACAGAGCCACCCCACTGCCTCCCCTTGCTCTCTTGTCTCTTCTGAAGTGCATGTAACCATCCATTGCAGCACTCCAGTCATGGGAATCATCCCACCACGTTTCTTTGATGGCAGCTGCATCATAGATTTCCTGCTGCACAATGGTTTCCAAATGTAATAGACTTCTTGATTCTTAACTCCTTTGTTACAGTGGACTGATAGAGAACAAAGGAAAAAACAGCAAGAAAAATACCCCCTTCATTCAACTTGAGAAATATACAAAGAACCCGATTCGTCAGCAAATACTAATCTTACCGTATTGATAACAGGATGCATTCCTGGACATCAGTAATATATTAAATGTATATTTAATTAGGTTTTCTGTAATCGCAATTTACATCAATTAATACCCGCATATTTCTTCATTTTAGCTGTGTGTGTTATTCCTGTTTACCAGAACATTAATACAAAACTGTTCCTAAAACAGGGGCATTGGCAGGATTAATTGACATTGCTGCTGACTGGATGACTGACTTAAAGGAAGGCATTTGCCTTAGTGCTTTGTGGTTTAACCATGAACAATGCTGTTGGGGTTCAAATGAGACCACATTTGAAGAGAGAGATAAATGTCCGCAGTGGAAAACATGGGCAGAACTAATAATTGGGCAAGCAGAAGTGAGTATATACCCATTCTTTCATGGTCTTGCTCAACAGCTCATCTGAATACGGAAAGAAAATAATGGACTTAAGGTTAGGGATTTAAACACGGATTTGGGTTGTACTGTCTACACCGTTTGTTTTTCAGCATTTGAATTGATTAATAGGTTATAGTGTAATAAATGTGTATTTCATGAACTGCAAGGGGGCTTGGAGTGTTACAGGTGTAAGGAAGTTATGAAAGTATAGAACTGTTTATAACATGAGAATTTCTATTTTTAATCATAACTGTACATAAAATAGAAATTACATTTATGGTGTTGTCTAATAACAAAGAATAGATTTATTTTTTTCTACCACAATTTTTTTAAAATAAAGATTTATGCAGTGGAGTTTAGCAGCTAGTAGCTATTAAAAATACACCTGTGCTATGGTTTGTTTTTTGTTTTTTTTTTAAGATGAAGTGTTAGAATACTTTCTAGTTTGTATAAGTCAGTCTGTGCTCATGTGCAGGTGTCATAACTTCATACTTTTCAAACAAAACTCTCTCAACCTAGTAATAATTATCGTTCTTCAAAATCTGTGTGTAAGTGTACTTGCAGCAAGAGCACTTCTAGATTAATGTAAGTAGTGATTTTGCTCCTATGTCAAATTTATTTTCTGACTATTTATTTTTGCTTTCAGGGTCCAGGTTCATACATAATGAATTACATAATGTACATTTTCTGGGCATTGAGCTTTGCCTTCTTAGCAGTTTCTCTGGTGAAGGTATTTGCTCCCTACGCCTGTGGCTCAGGGATACCTGAGGTGAGGTCTAACTAATATATATATTATAAGTGTTTCGTATGAATGCGAAAATTACTGCTTCCTTACAGGGCCCGGGGGAAGGCAAGAAAGAGCACCCGACCTTTGAAGAAATCTATTAATCCAAGTGTTCAAATTGAAAATGTATGACTGTGCTAACTGTTTCTGGGAAAAATACCCCAAATTTAAGAGAATCTCCGGAATTAGTAGATTTTGCTGTATGCTTCTGTCAGGACCACTTTTTAAGGAAGAATTTAGCTTAAGAGAGTTTACTTCCAAAGAGTGATTTCCAAACCTCTCCCAATCCCCCCCTCCCTACGGAGATAAGAGAGCAGTGATTTATTGACAGAATACAGGTCCTTTGCTACAGCAATCAGTCTTTTGTCGCAATGGCTTTAGTTACCTTAACTAGACAAACCAACACAGTCACAATGTAAAATGCGCAATATCCTCAAAAACTCAGTGTTTATGATTGCTGTCTGTTACTGTCCACAGAATGGGAGAGAAAAACCCAAAGTCACATAAATTGTGGAGTCACATAAAGCCTGGAGTAGTCCTCTGCCATTATTCCAGAAAAGGTTTCATCCTAAATTGGTTTCCCTATTTAGCTATCTTTGCTTTCTAGGCACAGCTGCCCAGTGTTTTGTGTACATCCTATTTATGGACAGGTTGTCCTTTCCTATGATAACTATAGTATTTCCTATCTATGGGCATATTTTCCAGGCTAATAATGTGGCATTATTAAGTATACTAATACCTTAGGCAAGTAGCACATCTGGTGGAGAAAGGCTGATCTTTTTCATCTTTATATCAAGAAATCTACTGTTAATTTTTTTATGTAGTGATGGTAAAACATAAAGAAAAAACAGAGGTATAAAACTGGTGCAAATGCAATATGCTACCATAGATGACCTTGAGTATAGTTTTTGCAGGTTGATTTTTTCCTTTGGAAGTTTTCTACCTTTCGCTTGATAATTTACATCATAAAGTAATGAATGCAGTCTTAGAAGCTGCTGCAGATTAATATAGTAAATATAATTGATAATGTTGCTGTATGTTATTGTCCAGTGTTTTAGAGTAAGTTGCAAATGGAAAGCCTCTGGCAACCAGAAAGACTCGATGTAGCAGTCTGAACAATCTTGTGTTTTAAAGTGTGATAAAGCCAGTCATTTGTTTTGAAGTTCTGCAGCTAAAATTATATAATTGTTTTCTGAAGAAAATAGAATGCAATAACAGATACTATTATTGTTTTTCATTTCTTCCAGATAAAAACTATTTTGAGTGGCTTCATCATCAGAGGTTACTTGGGGAAGTGGACTTTGATGATAAAAACAATTACTTTAGTATTGGCTGTCGCATCAGGTTTGAGTTTAGGAAAAGAGGGTCCCTTGGTACATGTTGCCTGCTGCTGTGGGAATATTTTTTCCTACCTCTTTCCAAAATACAGTACAAATGAAGCTAAAAAAAGAGAGGTAAATTTTTGTAAAAAGCTTTCAATACATAGAATATTTAATACATACAATATTTAATGCATATAATTAAATATATTTACACTGATTTGTGTAAAAGACAGTATTTGTTCTTTTGAGCAGTGTTTAGTGTTTATCAATAGTTATTTATTGTGTTAAGAACAATGTATTATTCCTAGCATTCTCAAAGGTAAATAATTTCCATATCAGTGTCAGTTTGCATTTCATTCATCTCAGAGACTATTTGATTTTATTTAAATTCTTTCTGTTCTTTGGTCTACTTTTTGCTAATTGATGAGTGTGTTCAGTTGTGAGGACAGCAGAGTATGCTGAACCCATGAAAAAAGTATTCCTGGTGACAACAGTGTTTTTTGCTCTGTTTCAGTTTGATGTTTTTAATGAGCAAGAGTGTGGTGGGTTAGACTTGGTGCTGCCATGTTTTCTCTCACCCCTCTATCTTGACAAGACAGCAGGAGAGAATAAAATGTAAAGCTCATAGGTAAAGATAAGGACAGGGAGATCCCCCCTTCACCATTTACCATCACAGGCCAAATAGACTAGACTTGAGTAAGTTACTTTATTCCAGTTAATAACAGAGTAGGATAGTGAGAAATAAAACTAAATACATCTTGTCCCTACTCTCTCTTCTTCCCAGGCTCAGCTTCACTCCTGACTCTTCTATTCCAAAGCTGCACAAGGAGACACTTTGTTCTCTGCTGCTCCTTCCTCTTGATGTTCTTCCCCGGCTCCATGCAGGTTCCCATCCATGGAAGACAGTCCTTCACAAATTCCTTCAGCATAGGGCCTTTCCACAGGGTGAAGTCTTTCAGGAATGGACTTCCCCAGCCTGAATCAGCCACAAACTGCAGTGCTTGCAAGAAACCTTCTCCTGCTTGGTCTCCTCTTTGCAGGCCCTGGCTCCAGCCAGGAGCCTGCTCTGCCATGGTCCTCCATAGGCTGCAGGGGGACAACCTGAGTCACCATGGGTCTCATCATGGGCTGCAAGGGAATCTCTGCTCCAGTGCCTTGAGCACCTTCTTGCCCTTCTTCACTGACCTTGATGTCTGCAGAGCTGTTTCTATCACATTTTTCTCACTCCTCTCTCACAGCTGCTGTGCATCGGTTTTTATTCTTTAAGTTTCTTATCACAGGGACACTACCAGCATCACTGATGGCTCAGCTTTGGGTAGGGACTGTTGGACATGGGGGCAGCCTCTGGTATCTTCTGACAGAAGCCACCCCCTGCAGCCCCTCTGCTACCAAAACCTTGTCATGTAAACCCAATAGAGGGAGCCACGCTACTGAAAGCAAGTATAGTCACAGAGAGTAGCAAGTTCTAATATTCTTATTAATTCAATACAGTTTTTGTATTATAAAATTAAAAATGGTGTTTCCCACCTTTGCTTCAGTTCTCAGCTCAACTTCTTCTAGAATAAGACTGCAGAACATGAGGAAAATTTGGCTCACTTCCTATTTCAAAGCTCTGTATTCTTAAATCATTTAATTGACTTGTGGTTTACCTGCTCATCTCAGAATAATGTAATAATTCTTCGAGTTTCTCTGTGTATTCTTCAACAGGTGTGTTAAGGGCTACTACTGGGAGGTCAGTGTTCTTGCAAAGAATTTGTAGTATTGTTATAATTAGCATTAACCATCCTCATATATTGAACATAATTCATCCATGATGCTGCTTCAATTCATATTAATCTCTCAATCTCAGTTCACCTCAGTTCTTTTTCCAGGTTTTTGCTTGAAGACTACTGAGTGCAAATCTGCAGGACTGATATAAAAGCTATGTAGTCTGTCACTGATTTATGTGCCGTGAATAATATTTGTGATTGATGGAGTTCTCTGCCACACACATCTAAAGAAGAATAGACTATTTCAATTGGAGTGGACCTACAATAATTATCTAGTCTAGCTGCCTGACCAGTTCAGGACTGACCATAACCTGGAGCATGTTGTAAAGGGCATTGTCCAAATGCTGCTTAAAACATTGACAGGCTCAGGGCATCAACAACTTCTCTAAAAATTGTAGAAGTTCAGCCTTCTCTGTAAAGAAATGCTTCCACTTGTCCAGTCTAAACCTGCCATGGTGCAACTTTGAACCATTCCCATACGTCCTATCACTGGATACCAGGGCGAAGAGCTCAGCATCTCCTTCTCTACTTCACCTCCTCAGGAAGTTGTAGAGAGCAAGGAACTTGTCCCTCAGCCTCCTTTTCTCCATACTGAACAAGCCCAAAGTTCTCAGCTGCTTCTCACAGGGCACTCTTTCCATCCTTGTCACCAGCTCTGCTGTCCTCCTGTGAGCACATCCAAGGTCCTTCACATCCTTGAACTATGGAGCCCAGAACCACACACAACACTCCAGGGTTGCCCGTCTCCAGGCTTAGTACAGCGGGACAGTCACTTCTGGTCAGAGATGACCAGCTGGTTGTGCTGTGCTTGATGCTCCCCAGGACAGAGTTTGCCCTCTGGGCTGTGTGGGCTGACTCACACTGAGCTGCTGCCCACCAGCACCCCCAGATCCCTCTGCAGGGCTGCTCTCCAGCAACTCCTCTCCCAGTTTATAATTGAGCCTGATGTTACTTTGTCCTAGGTGTGCAGCATTTTAACCCATTAAATTTTATCCCATTAATCACTGCCCAGTGCTCCAGTCTATCTAGATCCTTCTGCAAGGCCTCTTGTCCCTCAAGAGAATCAACAGCATGTGCCAGTTTGGTATAATCAGCAAACTTGCTCATGGTGCATTCAACTCCTGTATCTAGGTCTTTGAACACATTGAACAGAATGTTTGTGACCAGTCACCTGCCAGGTGTAGCCCCATTCACTACAACTCTTTGAGCCATGACATTCACCCAGTTCTCCTCCCTGTGCACTGTTAACCTGTTCATCCAACAGCTGGACAACTTGTCCAGAAGGATGCTGTGAGGGACAGTATGAAAAGCCTCACTAAAATCCAGAAAAACTACCTCCAGAGCCTTCACTTCATCCACTGGATGGGTTACGTTATCATAGAAAGATACCAAATTAGTTAAACAGGACTTTCCTTCTGTGAACCTGTATTGACTGTGCCTGATGATTGCTTTATTATTTAAAAACCTTTCAGTGGCACCCAGTACAATCTCAGCTCCTGGAAAATTAGGGAGGTTAGCCTAACAGGTCTCTACTTCTCTGGGTCTTCCCTTACACCCTTGATATAGATTGGACTAACGCTGGCTAGCTTCCAGTCAGCAGGATCCTCCCCAAACTCCCAAGACCTTTAGTAGATGACTGAGAAGGGTCTAGCCATAACATCCACTAGCTCCTTCAGTACTCTGGGAAGAATCCCATCAAGCTCCATGGACTTAGTAACATTCAGCTGGTAGAGCTGGTCCCTTACAGTTTCAGTGTTCACAGATGGAAAGTCACTGTTCCCACACTTGTGGTGCTCCAGCTCAGAGGACCAGGCAGCGTAAGGTTTATCAGTATTATTAAAAAGAGTGAGGCAAAAAATCCATGGAATGCCTATGGTTTTTCCTCGTCCCTGTTAGTCAGATGACCATCTTCAACAAATACCAGTTCAATGTTTTCCTTAGACCTCCTCTTGCTATTAATGTACTTTAAAAAGCCCTTCTTTTCATCTGACACAACACTGGCCAGTTTCAGCTCTGAACTTTGAGCAGTGTCCTTGGCTTCCTCATGTGTAGTGCCTGATTGATAGCTACTGTGGCCACTCTCCAAATCTTAGGAGCGTTCTCATGCACTTTAGGCTTTTCTGTTATTAAATCTATGTGTCCTTAACAGAAACAGAGAAGAAACTGATAGCTGTAGTGAGATTCTGTTCTTCATGTTTAAAACATATAACAGACTGCAAAAAAACCCCTCACCTTTGTTCTTTTCCAGGTGTTGTCAGCTGCCTCAGCAGCAGGAGTTTCTGTAGCCTTTGGTGCCCCAATTGGGGGAGTCCTTTTCAGTCTGGAGGAGGTATGTGAAGACATGGCATTGAAGGACAGATATTTTTAAAAAGATTCTTTTAATTTAAATAATCTCAGACTCCTTTAAGCTGTGCAGTCTCTTCTAAGAAGGCAATTATTTTTGGACCCACATTTCAAAATTCAAGAATTCTAAAGATATATTTTTCTTTTCTTTGGGTGAATGTCAGCTTTCCTTTATTTTCAGTTATCTTTTTCTGGAGAAGGGCTGAGTGCATTAATAATTACAGTTTACATACAGATAGAGATACAGCAGGTTTTCAGTCTTGGAGTTTATTCTGAAAAGAAAAGAAATAGGGCTCTTATTTTTGATTTTGAAAGACGATTTAGAAACTTACTGGACAGTTTTATGAAGCAAGTTTTTAAACATTACTTAAAGTTTCAGACACTAAACACAACTGAATATAAGAATTATTAGAAGGGCAAATACGCTATAAAACCGACCTGAAAGGCAAGCAAACTCTCTCGTCCAAGAAATTATTCATAATAAATTAGTTTTAATTAGTCATTTTTAAAATATATAAGAATGTTATTCCCATCATTGGCATTTTTAAAGAAAACTAAAAATCTATTCATTTAAAAGGGAAGCAAAATATTCTTTCATATATGATTTTATTATATCCAGAGGGGATTTTGAGGAATTCCTTTGTTGCCAAAAAAAATGCAGAAGAAAACTATCTTGAAATTCAAATCACGCTATGTGGGGCTTAAGTATGAAATTGTGTGTTCTGTTTTGAGGGCTTTTTTTTTGTGTTTGTTTGTTGGAATCATACTTCCTAAAAATAACAGATCTGTCAGAAGCCTTTCAATGCAGGTTGAAAGGAGATGAAACAGTATTAGCAGGAAATTTGAGAGTGCAGCCAGTACACAGGCTGGTTCTCATGAATGCTAAAAAGAGACACTTATAAACAGAGCAGCTTATAAACAGAAATTACTGTGCATAATTTCCTATCAGTCTTAAAACAGCAGTGGTTTCAATACTGCTGTAGTATTGACTTTAAAACTGATACGAGTTGTGGTAGAGCTTTTTTGAAATGTAGGATGTGCTGGTCTGACAGTGCTCTCAATGATGGAATAATACTGATAATATGAGAGTACTTTTTTTAGCCTATACCATGTGAGCAGCAGTACTCTAATGCATGCATAAACTTGTCTTTCCAGGTTTTTTAATTGAATCACTAATAATTCTCATGCATTCCCTTTTGCAGGTCAGTTACTATTTCCCACTGAAAACTTTATGGAGATCGTTTTTTGCTGCTTTAGTAGCTGCATTTGTTTTAAGGTCCATCAACCCTTTTGGTAATAGCCGCCTAGTTCTTTTTTATGTGGAATATCACACCCCTTGGTACCTTTTTGAACTGCTTCCTTTTATTCTTCTGGGAGTATTTGGTGGGCTCTGGGGAGCATTTTTCATCCGAGCAAATATCGCATGGTGTCGTCGACGCAAATCTACAAAATTTGGGAAGTATCCTGTCCTGGAGGTTATTATTGTTGCAGCAATAACAGCTGTCATTGCATTTCCTAATCCATATACAAGGCTAAACACCAGTGAGCTTATTAAGGAGCTCTTCACAGACTGTGGGCCATTAGAATCCTCCTCGCTCTGTGACTACAGAAATGATATGAATGCAAGCAAAATAGTAGATGATATTCCCGACCGTCCAGCAGGCACTGGAGTCTATTCAGCTATATGGCAGTTGTGTTTAGCACTCATATTTAAAATAATCATGACAGTCTTCACCTTTGGTATCAAGGTAAGTGTGAATGCAATAACTGTGTCATCTGCTGTGATTATTTAATTATTGCCTTTCTCATTTTCCATCTCTCAAAGCTAGGTAGCATCTTTGTTTATAGGGATTTTTACATGTGTAGTTCTTTTAAAAAAGGTCTTTTTATTGTTGGTTAATAAGCAAGTCTTGTAGAAAACAATATTAAGTTTAATTAAATTCAGAGTAGCCCTTTGTTCAGCTGAATAGAAACATGTGCTAAATGCAATAGGGAGCAGTAACTGGATGGACTGATGGATGGGTGTTTGAATGGCCTGATTCAGTAATAGGGATGATTCTAAAATTTCCAAGAGTGACATTCAGGTTCCCTAGTCCTGTTACATGCAAGAAGAAAACACTGCACCCCTTGAACAACTTGTAGTTGGTTGATTTTTTTAATCCACTCTCCTCATTTTTGACATAAATGTAATTACTGTAGATGTTGATGATTTCTTTTGCTATATTTTCCTGTATTGCATGTCATGAAGAGAAAGTGAGCTTTGTTCATGTGACTGTAATGGGAATTTCTACTCCACTACAAGCAGCATAATTTTTATTTTTCCTGGTTGTTTCATAGATCTGTTTTGAAGATGTCTTCTGCTTTTCCCCAATCTGTGGCTGTTTTCTGAATGATGTATAACTGTCATCCCTTCATAATTTTCTGTTGTCAGGCTTCCTTCGTAGTTTGTGGCAACTATGTCATTATCAAATGTGCCTTAATGCAAAGTATTGTAGAATGTTCACAAAGCAGGATTTGTGTTTAAATTAACTTTAACTTTTATGTTGTTGTTTCATGTAAACAACATGCATAAAAAAACCACTTCCTTTCTATGAGGGTGTTTGATCATTGGAATAGGTTGTCCAGAGAACATCCTTGGAAATACTCATAACCTGACTGGTTGGAAGCCCCTGGGCAACCAACTGTAGTTAACTGCCTGAGCAGAGTAGACAGTCTGGAGTGATCGCGTTCAATCTCAACTATTCTGTAACCGGTAGAACAATAATATGTTATGTTTCTCATGTGTTGATATTTTAAAAGATGTTTGTTATTTGGAGTAATTTTTCATATGTTCAAATTTTTCATATTTTTCATAAGAGAAGTCCATTGTGTGTATTTTAAATGCTAGTCTTCCATAAGTCCAAAATTCAGACATTATTCTATGACGTGACCACTCCAATCTGTTGCTTTGTTTTGTATTCACTTACGGTATTTCATTTATGTCTAGGACATTTTTTTACCATTCATGTGTTCATATGCATCTGAGTCTCTCATGGGGTCGTCACCACAGGATCACACTGTATATTAGAATCATTAGTTCACAGAATGGTAGTGCTTACCTCATTTGGGTTTGGTTCATTTTCTCAGAACTTCAACACAGTAAAAATATTTTTGTGAAGTTGTGAGAATATATTCATTACTTTGCCAATAGGCAAATGCTGCTGTCATTGATGGGACTGTGCTATGTAAATGTGTTTGAAGCTTTAAAGCATCTGGTTGATTAGAATGTCAGACAGAATCTGGAGAAGGGCATGACACTTTAATGTTATTTATTTGCATTTTAAGCTTTATAAAAAGAGCAAATTCAAAATTACATTTAAAAAAAAAAAGAAGAAAAGATGACTTTGTAATTTAAATCATCATAAAGAATCCTCTGGGCTCTCCAGGTCTGTTCCTTACACATGTCTTCCCCCACAGGAACTGTTTTCCTGTGAGCTAAGCAAAGAAACTTAGCTGCTGCCAGTGGGGCATGGTGCCTGGCGGCTGATATGCCAGTGCTTTGGGGCTTTTTGGGCTGGTTTGATTTTTTTCTTTCAAGCTTTTGCATATATACCATACTTCTTATAATCAGTAGACTTGTTACTGTGTCCAAATGCTGATTAGCAGTTGGGGTAGGATGACACCTTTGCCTCAGAACCTGGCTGGTATGCAAAGAAGTGGAAAGTTGTACCCCTACCCTGATCCTTGCTTGTTTCAGAGATGACACGTGTGCCACAGAACAAATCTTTTCCTCTGTAGTATAACTTGACCTAGGCTGGCAAGTACTGGAGAAGAAAAGGAAGAAATTAACTTTTTCCTTGCTCCTTCCCTGTGAAGATTCTTCTTCACTTTGTCGTTGGTGATCCAGGGGCTTATGCAAATGAATGCAGCTGTAAAATCATAATTACAGTTAGTCTTCTAACCATTATCCACATATAATGGAAAGAAGAGAAGGAGCTAGTGCATAAAAAAGTTACATTAACAAAGGACCAGAAACATTTTGGATGCAATTTCCATGTGGAGACTTAACTTCTGCAGCATACTGCTATAGCAGACTAGAATCTGAGGCAGTTTCAAAGACATACTTAGTTACTTTTATATTAGAAATGTGGGGTTTCTTTTCAGGGTACTGTTGTACTGTTCACCAAGAAAGACTTTCAGGAAAAAAATTTGATTTTAACAGTTAGAAAGGGGTTTAAATGAATAATTAATTGTGGCCAATAACAGCAGAGGTATAAGTGTACAATTTGAATATTAGACTAAAATGATAACATTGAATATTACCTCTATCAACACTGAAATATTAGGTAATTCAGGATGGGAATGAAGGGTTATTAAACTTTTTCTCAAAACCTATGCTGCTGGCTTTCTAAAACAAAGTTTGCTATGTTTGTTTTTACTTGGTTTGTTGGTTAGAAATCATCTTTGCAACTATAAATATGGACAAAATGTAATAATAACAATTCTGAAATACGGTGAATGCCACAGCAAAAATCTGTAGTTTGAAACTCCACAATACTTAAATTTCACAACTGTACAGTACAAGAAAAATGACATGATGTGTCTTGTTATATTGGGAATGCAATTTTTTAATGACATTGTTTTGACAAGATGGGTTGAAGTGTGTTTAGATGAAGTAAAAATTCTAGCTCTGATTTGTAGTCAGATTTGTAGTTCAATCACAGTATAAAATGCTTTGATGCTAACAACTCCTGTGAGGAGAAACAGCGGGCATTTCCAGTTTAATGAGACATTTAGGCACCAGTATGTTTTCTGGAAAGAAGATTAGCTTCCTAAGAAGAGGATACACAACAGCAGTTTTTCAGATGAACGCTCTATGAAGTTGCTGATAAAAGCAAGTTTGCAATAATACTTTAGTTCACCATGTTGGTGTGAAAAGGCTGTGTGGCCTTTCCAAGTTTTAGTCAATAACAGAAAAACATTTTAAGTAACTAAAATGACAGTAGGAACATTCTTTAACCTAATATATTAGCTATTTTTGCAATGGGGATTGCCTTTTTCTCTCTCAGTGTGTTTAGCATTCTATATACACTCCTTTGTATAGGAAATGGCAATATAGTAAGCAAAGCCTCTTTTAGAAATCACCTATTTAGTTAGCCATCTAATTTTTGGCAGTGTCAGGAGACAGTTTGGAAAGGCAATCTTGTTTAGTAAGTGAATGTTGACTGAGGAATATGAAGTAATAAGGGAGATGGGAAAGAGTAAGGAACACTTTTTCGTACTAGTAGCAGTGCTCAAATTGGACATTCATATACTAAGAATTGTACTGTTGGCACTGAGAGTCTCGTTTGTGATCATGTATTGGTGATAGATTTTCTCTTAAATACAGTAAAATATAAACAAATATGGTCATTAAATGGTTTCAGCTAATCAGGTCCATCAGAAATATCAGTGACATTCTGTTAAGTTTTACTAACCTTCCAAAGTCACTTTACATGGGTTAACCTGACAATTTGAGCATTTGCATCTCTTTTGGCAAGAAAAAAAACCTTGTGAAGCGATATGTCCAGTATGTTCCCAGCAAGTGTGACAGCAGTTGTGTTTTTGTTGCAGGTTCCATCTGGGTTGTTCATACCTAGTATGGCAATTGGAGCAATAGCAGGAAGGATTGTAGGAATTGCCGTGGAGCAGCTGGCTTACTACCATCATGACTGGTTCATTTTCAAGGAGTGGTGTGAAGTTGGAGCTGACTGTATTACACCTGGTCTTTATGCCATGGTTGGTGCTGCTGCGTGCTTAGGTAAATAAAGTATAACAAAGTAAATAAGTATCTGATTTAGTCATATATCAAAATAATTGTTAAAAAAAGGAGATATAAACTTGTACAGTTTTGGAACATCTGTTTCTCTGGACTTCTCTCTTTAGAATAATACATTCACATCTTTACAAAAGACCCTCCGATCACAAGGACCTGAGGAATAATGTGAAATCTAAGTTGATGAGAAATAGAAAAATTTAAGTACTGTTTGCTTTCTTTTTTTGATATCAAGAGGTGTCATTACTACATCAATCAGAAAAATCAGTTTCTTGAAATGTATGAAGTAGAGCATTTACAGGATCAAGTACAGTTAAAATTGCTAGAAGTGATGTGATCAGCTGCCACATCTACATGAATTGCAAAAATAGTTCTTGAAATTCATAACCTAGACAAAACTTTCAGAAGTGTGTAATGTATTTTTAACAAATACATTTACAAAGTGTTGAAAATAACTTCATGGAAAGAGGTTTAAGTTGGGCACCTAAACTAGGAGAGGGTTTTTGAAGGTCTTGTCTTGTCCTAGTTTATAACTTGGTTGCCTTGGAAATTAAACTTAAAAGCTGTTAGAACAGATTTTACAAAAAGACCTTTTCTTTAAGGAAAAGTGCATTTGGGCAATCAAATACCATAGTGATGCAAATCTAGGTTTTGGAAAGGTTGTTTTGTTTTTTAATAGTTCGACTTGAATCACTTTTGAATGCATCGAAAGAAAGATCATATTCTTTTACTGAATGAAGATATGGCATCAGAAACCTTGGCAGAAAAAAACCCCATCTTAAATACTAACAAAAAGAGAAATATAATCCCTGTCTCCTCCCGTTGTCCAAGAAGAATACTTCTTTTCAGTATCTTAGAATTCTCTTTTGTTTTATGAGTTAGCAAGAGCATTAAATTCCTAATTCTTTGGACAACGTAACTATTGAATTGCTACCTGTGACTTCCTGCATTAGTTCCATTCTTTTTCCAGATTCTTACTGGGTTTCCTTGCATTTCCCAGTACTTTTAACCCTGATGTGGTATGGAGATAGACACACTTTTATTCTTAGTTTACATTAATTAACTGCACATGTTTTCCAACTCCCTTTAATATCTCCCTTTCCATGAGTTTTCCCTGGAACTCTTTTTCTCTTCTTGAAGTTTTGTGTTCTTTTTCTCTGTCTGCTTCTGTTAATGACCTTTCATGGCAAAATTGTGTTTGTAGTTCTGAACAGGAAGTCAGGATATTCTAAATTAATGATTATCTGATACTAGAGTGTTACTGACTACCATTTTTCTTGCAGGTGGTGTGACGAGGATGACTGTGTCCCTGGTAGTTATTGTCTTTGAGCTAACAGGAGGGCTGGAATATATTGTGCCCCTAATGGCTGCAGTCATGACCAGTAAGTGGGTAGGAGATGCCTTTGGTAGGGAAGGCATCTATGAAGCACACATCCGACTGAATGGATATCCTTTCTTGGATGCAAAGGAAGAATTTACTCACACAACACTGGCTGCTGATGTTATGAGACCTCGAAGAACCGATCCACCTTTAGCAGTTCTGACGCAGGATAATATGACGGTCGAAGACATAGAAAACTTGATCAACGAAACCAGCTATAATGGTTTTCCTGTTATTATGTCAAAAGAATCACAGAGACTGGTGGGATTTGCTCTAAGAAGAGATTTAACTATTGCAATAGGTAATTAATTTCCAGTGTTGCATATAATAATATATATGCCAATTTACTTTATATTTAAAATAGAATTTACTCTGCATGTTTCTAGACTTGAGGTTTATTTAAGTATATTATTATCTTCAATAGCAGGCTCTGGAATGAAGAAAATGCTCATCTCTTTTTGTCTCTTGTCATAAAAACAGAAGTTGTACTCAAGTAGGCCGAAACATCATCTAATTTGGTTTTTGGGTTTTGGTTTCTTTTTGTTTTTTGAGGCTTTTGATAATATCTCATTTCCTCAAGTGATGCTACACTAACATTCTTCTTCAAAATTCAGTAATTCTCATTTTAAACCAGCAGGATTCTGTGAGAATTACTGTCTGAGTAATTTTTAAATGCATATCCTATTTCTTTCTGATAGTATTTTATTTACTGTTGTTACAACAACTGGGATTGTGCTGTGGAGAGATAAGCGCAGTAACAATTATTTCAGGTTTCTGGTTTTCAATTTGTTTGTGTAATGGGAAATTTTTCCCTGGGTACATGAACACAAAAGCTCTGTGTTGGCCCTCTTTCTCTGGGTGAGTATTAGCGTTGTGTGATACTTGTGACAATGCTTTGTGCACTAGCAAAAAAAATTCTTTGGATTTTGAGGATACTACCATAACCAAAGCTTAAAAAAGGATTGTTCTGTAAGAAAATGCTACAAAACTGCAACATTTGGTGCATGAGATCAGTGATGGAAGTTGTATCTTAAACTACTTTTTTTTTTTTAATAAGTATCTCTTTAACAAAGACACTTGAGAAAGAGACAAATGTCTCCTGAAGGGTTTTTAAAACATATTTTGTGAACACAACACTGTTTACTTCAGTAAAATTTTTGCCTATGGTCTTAATACTGTATATATAGTGCTATTACATTATGTAGTACATATGTGAATGTTCAAAACTTGGCAATTATTATAGACACCATACTTGTTTAATTTTGCATTGATTGAGTAAATGGGGAAATAGCAGGACTTTCTTCTAATAATACACTTTCACTGGTAAGACTCATTTCAGCTGCTAAGACTGTACAGCGCAAATTGCTTAGTCTTGGATCGTGGCTGGCTTTAAAAGAGTCAGCAGTGCCCTGGCAGCCCGGATGTCCTGGAGGGCATCAGGCACAGCATCGCCAGCCGGTTGAGGGAGGGGATTGTCCCGCTCAGCTCTGCACTGGGGCAGCCTCAAATATTGTGTGCGGATTTGGGCACTGTGATATAGGAAAGATATTAAGCTATTAGAGAGTGCCCAAACGAGGGCAAGGAAGATGATGAAAAGTCTAGAAGGGAAGCCATACGATGAGTGGCTGAGGTCATGTGGTCTGTTCAGCTGGAGGAGACTGAGGGGAGACCTCATTGCAATTACAACTTCCTTGTGAAGGGAAGAGGGGCAGGTACTGATTTCTTCTCTCTGTTGTCCAGTGACTGGACCCAAGGGAATGGCGTGAAGTTGTGTCAGGGGAGGTTTAGGTTGGATGTTAGAGAAAGGTTCTTCACCCAGAGGGTGGTTGGGCACTGGAACAGGATCTCCAGGGAAATAGACATAGCACCAAGCCTGACAGAGTTCAAGAAGTGTTTAGACAAGTCTCTCAGACACATGGTCAGAGATTCTTAGGGTGATCCTATGCCGTGCCAGGAGCTAAGATCCTTGTGGGTCCCTTCCAACTCAGGATATTCTATGATTCTGTGATTGTGTGAAATAGTTCAGGGTACGGGGAGGAATGCTATTTTCACCAACATGATGAACACATAAAAAGAAGAGGATCCAGTTCACAACAAAGCAAAATGAATTAATTATAAACAAGACAACATTTTCAAAGTGGTCAGAAGTTCTTTGGTTTTGAACCAATAATAATTGCACCCCTTGGAATCATGGCAGGGGAGCTGTCAATTGAGATTGTTGACAGTTTCTTCAGGAGCTGTCTATGCACTTCTTGCATTTTTTTATGCCTTTCCACCTCTTTATAGTAAATGAAAGTTACTTATTGGAATGAGAAAAGTAGTAGTCAAAGAATGACTAAAGGTGAATGGTAGATGGCTTTTGTGATTTCTGCACAAAGACTTCTTAGGGGTAAAGCCGTGGCTGTGGAAACACATTGAAATAACATAGATCAGAATATCAGCATCTAGTGAATAACATCAGAGTCTGGTATTGTTGATTGATCTGTCTTTCTGAACTAACTTATCTTACTCCAAGAATGTAAATTCTTCCTCCTCTGCTGTTTTTCTCCCCTTCCCTCTTTTTCTTAAAGAAAGTGCTAGAAAGAAGCAGGAAGGCATTGTTGGCAGTTCCCGGGTCTGTTTTGCCCAGCATACCCCATCGCTTCCAGCAGAAAGCCCTCGACCTTTGAAGCTCAGAAGCATACTTGATATGAGTCCTTTCACCGTGACAGACCACACACCAATGGAAATAGTGGTGGATATTTTCCGGAAACTGGGTCTGAGGCAGTGCCTTGTAACACACAACGGGTGAGTAAAGTGGCAGCAGTGCTGTTCAATTTGTTAGAGACAGTAATTTTCACTTCCAGGATCAGACTATTTGAACCAGGTTATACACCAGGATCATGGTATTTGAATGCCTAAGTTTGGTATTGCAGCTGAGGACCCCAGCTGTTCATTAAGAAGGTGCTGTGCTGTAGCACCCCTCTAAAATTCTTACTTCTCCTTTGTATTCCAAGTAAGCAGGCAGATGATTTTAGTAATTTTATGATGTTCTGTTAAAAATCAGCTGCCATTCAGCAAGTTTGGTGTGTGCACTTTGCTCATGGAGGAGACAAAACTTGTCTCGCAGAAATTTAGTCTTGGGTGGTGCACAGTCTAAGGCCTGTATTTCCTCGTTCTTGTCTACGGTCTGGCAACATGCAATGTACCAGCAGCTATTGAACATTATGTATAAATATATAGGTTCATAAAGAGTAAAGGAGAAAATGATCCAGTCAATATCTCCTCTTCTGGAGTTTAATGGTGGCGATTACCACCAAGCTTTTGGTTTTCGAATACTAACAATTAAATAACTGCTGCTAGTTCTAGAAATTCAATCTGCAACTTTTGTTTCTACAATGCAAAATATTTCAGGAAAGTTATTTTAAGATTTACAATGTTTCTAAATGAGACTATAGGGAGTAGTCCTGTGATTACCTACTAAATAAATCAGCCTCGGGCATGGAAACATAAATGTTCATTATGATTGCCTCTTATCTAAACTACTCGTTTTTTTACGTGGTCTTTTCCTGTGTGGCTGTTCCTTTGCCGTTCTGCTTTCCTGTATCTCTTGCATTAAACACTTGATATGCACCATGCTCCTGCCATAGTATCGTGCTTTCTCTTTAGCATGTCTTTTAAGGCACCTGGGGAGTGAAACATTGTCTGCTCAGCCACATGTTTAGGATCAATGCCCATGAGACAAGAAATCTAAAATATGGGTGGGACTTTCTTTGTTTTGCTGTGGGCAAAAGGACTGCTGGTGTAATTGGCAAATATTTAAATATTGTATTGGTTTCTAAGCTTATTTTTTCAGATGTATTTTAAAACAAATTTATTTCAAATGTTCTCCTGCCTTTTTTTTTGTTTTTTCCTTTGATGCATCCCTGTGTGGAATGGCAAGTAATGTTTCCAGAAGCATAAAGGATTTTAAAAGCCTTTGGTAGGGAAAGGACATCATGTTCTGACACTTAAAGCTAGCACAGGCATGGAATTATTCTTGTTTTGGGGCTGGAAATTTGAATTGATAAAATGTCACTTAAGAATATTTACTGTGATATTTTTTTTCTTAGTTTCTGTTGTGCTTGAATGCTGAATCGTTGATATTGATGTTAAAATCCCCTCTAAAGAAAGCTAGATGATGCAAAACTATGTCAAACTCTACTACAAATTTTAAACTATTTTATGATAAAGTAGCACCACACATGGATAGCTTTAATATTTTTTGTCCTGCTTCAGTTTACAAATGTGTGATATTCCATGAGTACACTGTCCATTACAACGAGAGTAGATCATAAATACTAGTACTGGTGGTATTTAGCCATGGTTTTGTATAGTCTTATGGACATCCAGGAGTACTTTGTATTTTGGCAAATATCCTGCAAACAGAATATGCCCACCTAACACCCATCAACACACTGGTTCCAGTCCAGATCAGATTATGCAGAAATTTGTGCTGATGACAAAGAAAAGACTGAGCTTTGCTCTTCCTAAGTTGTACCAGAATATCCATTCTAGGGAGTTGCTCTTGATTTATACTGTCATAAACGAGAAATTTGTTAGAATTTGGCTGTTTCTAGGGTCACCACATAACCCAGCTCTATAGGGCAGCTTCGAACCTCAACTACTGTGACTTTACACAGTTACTACTTTGTTCATCTACTGTGGCTTGTTAAAATGTGAATAATTATCTGTATGTGTGAGGAGAAATCACGACTAAACAAAGGAAATACAAAGTAGATTTTAGTTTCTGTGCCTTTAAACTGAAAAGTGTGTGAATTTGGGGAGAAGGAATAAAGTATGTTTCCCTGATGCATACCTGATACAAGAAACGTACTGCTCTGGGGAGGTTGAAGAGCCAGTTGTGTTCAGCACTTCTGGAGAAAAAGAAAAAATCAAAATCTGGGAAAGGGTACTGACTTTCAAATAAATTTTCATAATTTTCATTTAATTATCTCATTAGCTTTCCTGCAACCCCTTTTTTTTTTTTTTTTTTAAGTTTTGGGTTTGTTTTTTATTTAGTTTTTTTGTTTAGTTTTGCTCTATTCTAATCCTTTTCCATTATGATTAGAATTTTTTTATTTGATTTCACACACAGTTATTAGCATAACATGATCTGTTTCAGGATTGTCTTGGGGATCATCACAAAGAAGAACATATTAGAGCATCTCGAGCAACTAAAGCAGCACGTCGAACCCTTGGTGATTAGATATATCAGATCTCATAATTAGACACATTAGAAGTCAGGAAGCATGAAACTTGTGAACTGTTCAGGGCTTTTATGACATCGGCTGAACAATGAAATCACCTTATGCTCAAAATTTGTATTCAGCCATAAAACAATATGTGCAAAATCCTTTTGTAGAAATGAAGCTGTTAATGTGGACATGCTGTTAGTCACAACATTAAAGGAAAGTAAAAAGTAGACTTCCTGATACTTGTGTTGTTGAGCTCACATAGATCCATCTGGTTGATCTGCTGATTTCCCCAGGTGGGAAAGCACGTGCCTAGGAATACTTTTTCCCTGCCTAATGCAAATTAAGATTTTCACATATGCCAAGTTCTTTTTTTGATCCGGACAGCTTTAAATAGCTGTTAAATAGCAAAGTATCACATCCTTTGAGAAGCAAAGACAAGCATGTTTTAACCGCAGCATTAGATCTTCCCTGTAATCCCCCTTTATCAATATTACTTAAAAAAAAAAACCTCTTTATTTTTAATAAAGTCCTGTGATTCTGCTGCTGTTACCTACAGCAGTCAGTGTACTCCTTTATAAAATGTTCAGTGATATCCTAAACCACTAAGTGGCATGCTACTGTGTTGACTATTGATTTCTGAATCTACATATGGTTTTAACCATGATGTTGTGAACTAACCTTAGATAGGTGGAAGACTTTGTCTTAATTTGGACACGGGTTGCAAGTTACATCTCTACTAAACATATCCACCACATTTAGCTGCTTATGTGCAAAACATGCTAATTATGTTCTCATTTTATGCTAATATTTCACAAGTATTTCATGCGTCCTTTAATAAGACAAATTGAAATGTACTAACCAGAATAACAAGGGCAGCAGCTCATTCATTCTGCTCTTTGCTTCTCTTGTGATATTATCCTTTTGGACAGCCTCACTCTATTTGATGTTTTGCAGTTATAATTTTGAAAGACCCTGTCATAAGAGCACTGTATCTAAATTGGAAAATGAAAATTTTCTTTTGGTATTTACAGTTTATCTTCTAAAGCCATGAATTCCAAAAACTGTTTAACTGTTGGTTATTTTACAAAAGTTTCGTGGCTGATACAGTGTGCTCCTATGAATACATTCAGCCTGAGCCAGTGCATCAGACTGGAAGGATCCTTATGGTTTTAAAATGGAGGGAAGGGGAGTTTGATTTGCTCTTAGGATTTTGGGCCATCAAGCGGTACATCACTTCTGATGGCTAGGTTGGAACATGTCTCCCTTATTAAATGGGATCAGTATCACTTCTTTTTCATACCTCTCTTTTCTTTGTCCCTCTTTGTTACTTTTTTGTTGGCATACACTAATCAAAATCTGATTTTTGTAGAAACAAAAAGTTAAATAAAAATTGTGATGGGCTCTACTTGTATTATTTGTATTTCATTAAAATGGACTACAGCTGTCAGAGACCATCTGATACAGTGTCTCAGCATTGCTGTGTTTTGTCAAACTGGTGGTTCCTCAACATTTTGAGAAATAAAATGGTTTTGTTTAAATAAGAAAATCAGGCTGTTTACTTTTGCTCTATTCCTGTCAACAAAAAGGACTTGGCTACAGATTTGTTCTGCTTTATTATTTTCCTGCTTGGATTAATATCAGTCTTCCATTTATCCTTTTCAGGCGCCTCCTTGGCATTATAACAAAAAAAGATATCCTCCGTCATATGGCCCAGACGGCAAACCAAGACCCCGCCTCCATAATGTTCAACTGAAACCCATAGCTGAGGAGAGAGAGGAAACGGAAGAGGAGGTTCATTTGTTGAATAGCACAACACTTTAGTCTGGGGAGTACTTCTAAAATCAGAGACGAGAGCTGGGTTTTTGTGTAACAGTGCTGCTGGCAATCAGGAGTCGGTCGGGGGGAGTATGTGGCGAGGATGGAAGGCTGATGGGAGCGTGGGAAGGGAGAGCTGCTGTCCTGCACTGGATGCGTCCCGAGATGTCAGGTCTGCCATGATAGTGCAGTGGGAGAGCCGTGCCATTCTCCAGCCCCAGCCCGGTACTTCAGCATTGAAGAAATGTGTTGTTAATCCCTGTTTCTGGAGGGATTGTTCTGAATTGAGCCATCTTGTGGAGACTGAAAGGTCTTGCCCTTTTTACCATTGAAAACTGTTGTGTTAACTCATGAAATGTATTAACTATTACACGTCACCTTTCTACATTCCAGAAGAGCTTTATTTCTCTCTCTCCTGAGCCGTAACAAAGCCTCTTTAAAATTGGTGTGCCCTTTTGAAGCAGTTGTTTCTCATATTGAGATGTACTGTGAGTTACTGAGGTTTGATCACAAGAAGGGAGGTTTTTCTTGTGCCATTAAAAGTGTAGGTTTGTACATCATGAAATGCTTGGGGCAGTGCAGATCCACTGCAACAAAACCAGATTGAACAGGTAATACTTTGCAAGAACCATGTGAGACTTCTTTCAACCGGTGTGCTGTCGTGATATGAGAAAACTAAAACCAGATGAAACTAGCATTTCAAAGAGAAATACTGGTTTTGCTGCAGGAAATATCAATAATGTGACCTGGTCTTATGCAATTTTTGTATTATTGAAAACACTATGATATATACCAATGTTGTGCAGTATAAGGAAAAATACTGCTATTCTACTAGTTTAAGAACTGGAACAATTCTGTATACATGTATCTGGTAAAAATTGCATGCTACAACACTGGAGATCTTTTCCCCCCCTGTAAAATTTGAGAACAGTCATTTTTATTTTTTTCTTCTCCACAAAAGATGTTCCACTGCTGACATGGTAGGAAGAAATGTAACTCATAACTTGCACTAAATGTATATTATTTTTCTTGAAGTTTTACCATTCTTTATTTATATTTGTATGGATTAAAAAAATCTATTAAATATGAATCAGTTAATATCTCACATAACTAATTACCTTTTTAATGTGATTTTATAGAATAATTCATAATCCTCTGCAACTAATGGAGGATTAGCAAATGTTTACAACTAGATGAAGGGTTTCAACAAAATGGCTTCTTTATGATCCAACATACATACAAGATCATTTTCAAATGTAACTTTCACTGCCGTTACCTTGGATTTCCTTTTTCCTTTACTAGCAGATAACTGGAATAGTAACATTAAAATTTTATTTAAAAACAACCTGCAGGGTTTTAAAATTAATAGGAGAAAGCAACTATTAGATTGCTTTTGATTATTTTTTTTTCCTTCCAAGTATAGAGAGGTGTAAATTATATGTAGCCACACCTGAGCAGCCAGGCAGAATTGAATCCAGTACTTGAAACTTTGGCAGGACTTTAAAATTCAGCAGCAACACACACACTAGCAGGTGAACTCACAGATCCCTAACTTCTTTACAGTAGATTATTTTATTGCATATTCATTTTATCAAGCCATCACCACAACCACATGCAGAGGAAAAAAGGCAGTATGTTATAAACCTAAACTAGGGAGGAAAAAAATTAAGAAATCTGGCTGACAAAAATCATGTTTTGTAATGCGGAGTTGCATAAAATTTCCTTCTTTTAACAATTATGTTCACAAAAAAATAGAAGCACTAAAACTAAAATATTAAGTATCTTTAGGGCATTCATCACAGTTACCTCAAACATCTTTATTCACAAAGTATTCAGTATGATTTTATCTTAAGTACCATAACACACTGAACCAAAATTCTGGTACTTTTGGCAAGCTGCAAAATAATGCCTGTACTTAAGTAAGTGCACTGCTGAATTTTAACTGATTTTTATTAATAAAAAACTGCCACCAACATTTCATCTCATCTCTAGCAGCAACTGGAACCAATAGAAAGTAAAATGTGCCAGTGGGCCCACAGTGATCAGGCCCTATATTAAAAACAGGTTTGGAACTGAAACAGGGAGTTGGGCTATGTTAAAACAGGAGCGTAGCAGCAACTAGCTGTACACTTCTGTGCAGAGTCAGTGCTGATGGTTAAAAATTTGGCCACATTGGTTACATTGCATAAGCCTGAAGAAAAAGAAAATTCACAAAGAGCAGGATTTGGTCCATTTACAGAAGACAGCTCTGGAGGTTGTCTGTGACACTGATTTCTGTTTGGTTTTTCTCCCACAGTGGAAGAATATAAATACACTACACGTAAAAAATCGCTTTATATCAGTTTGAAATTTTTGCCATGATTAATGCTATTGTAAAACACTGCTGTGTGTGCTGTATTAAGTTGCACCTAATTCTACAGCCTGTACTGTCTGAATTAAAATACAGTTCACATCCTTGCTGTGTTTTATAATTTCTGTGTGGATCCCGAGTGCTGCATATAAATTGTGCATTTCTGTTTCCTCTTCTTAACCTGCTAAGCTTTCCCTGTTGACATATGTCTTCTGGTAAACACAGTAGAGGTTCTGGTAAGAAAGTATGTGTGCCTGTGCTGTGCAACAAAAAAATCCTAACTTAAAACTTGCAGCGCCTTACTCAAGCTACTAATTTGGAAAAAAAAAAATGGTGGATGGGAGGGGAAAGTGTCAGCATTTTTTATTTTTTAAAATCATTCAGATACTGGTTCATGAAGAATGCATTCTTTGTTAATCTGTGATGTAGCCTAGAGCTGTATTTAATATTGATCTTAATGTTTTTATTTATAATAGTGTGGTAGAGCTGCATATCATTACAGTAAAAATTCTCATTACTGTGATGATTTAATCAAACATTAAAAACTTCTGTATGACCATTTATTGTTCTGTCATGTTTTCTCATTGTTTTCACGATATTTGTGTTGGGTTTGCATTTATTTTCCCAGAGAGAAAATTAACAGCTAGGAATTTTAAATACAAAACTAGTGAACAAATAAAGAATGCACTTTAGGAGGTGCAGTCTTTGCATTGCCTAATATGTGCCTACAAATCAAGCCAATCACACAGGTTTTTCCAAAATAAACATTTAAATTTTTGTTTCAATTATAGAATAGTTGCCTTTCCTGTCTGAAATAGTTAAAAGTGGATGAACACTTCCAGAGCTGGGGCATCTACCACCACCCTGGACAACCTGTTCTTATGTTTTGCCACTCTGTTAATAAAAAACTTCTTCCTTGTATCTAGTCTAAATGTATGCTCAGTTCAAAATCATTAGCCCTTGTCCTATTGCAACAGGCCCTAATAAAAGGTCTGTCCCCAATTTAATGATGTACAGCACTTCAGTAATTTTTCAGTTGGTGTAACACACTTTGTTCTCCAGCAGGTTGAGTATAGATTTCCAGTCTAAGGTCTGCATTGTTGCAGAGCGAAGCTGATATTTAAGTAAGAGGACAAAAGGTCAATGTTTAAGGTCCCTTCCAACCCAAACCACTTCATTCTTTTTATTAGTTGTATAATTTATGGAGCATTAAGATGAAGCCCTATTCTATTTGCAACATAAAAAGTAAGAAAGACTGACTATTCAAAAAAGTATTTTTTTATGTATAAAACAAAATTCCAGGCCCCTGAAAGAGGCACTGTCTGCTTCTGCTTGAATAAATAGAACATATATATGCTGAGTGAAAGGGGTGAAGTCAAATTTACCTTGTTCATTTAAAACTGAATACACTCTTTTGCACCACCCTAACCTACACTGTGAATTTTATACTACTTTATGCTAGAAGAGAGCTTTAGAGGTACAATCCTTGCCTAAAAAAGTAGGAACAACTTTTACATTTGAGCCTATAATATTTGTCAGTAGTAACTAATTAATGTCATTACTAATGATGTGAATTGCTATACTGAAAGTCACTGTACAGTGGTAGGTCTGTTGAGTGAAAGGAAATGTTATTTTCCATTGTTTCTGGAATGTTACTTGCAATCAGTTGCCCAAGAATAAAACTCATAGAGGTTGTGGGCCAGTGAACTTGAAAACGTCTTTTCAATTTTGCACAATATCACTTTGGTTCCATTTTTAAATCTTTGCATTAGTGTTGAAAACAGGGGATGACTTCTGATTAGCAAGGTAGCAACTGCAGTGTAATCCCCAGTTTCTCCTATACTGTCCCTTAGCTTGTCCCTCGTGCCCTTTGTCTCGGCCTCGCTGAGCCAGCTGCAGCACTGCAGGACCCGGGTGCCTGCTCTGCCACACAGGGGAACGCTGTGTGCGGCCGGGGAGGTGGGTCAGCACCAGCCCTCCCCCGGAGCAGGGATGTGGGGCTCCTCCGTGGGTGTGTAGGGCAGGAGCTGTGTGCCCAGCTCACCTGCACGCTGCCTGCGGGGGTGTAGGACATGAGCTGCGTGTAGGGCAGGAGCTGTGTGCCCAGCTCACCTGCACACTGCCTGCGGGTGCTCCAAGCAGCACTAAGACAGGACCCTGCCTTCCCATGCCCCACCACCCCACCCGGCCCACACACCCAGCACCAGGAGCCACCGTGTTCCATAGGAAAGCTTTACTGACCCCAAGACACCGACACCACGTACAAAAGGCCCCGCAAACACACACATACACACACACAAACAGACACACAGGCAAGGCCATGCCCCACCATCCAGGCTCAGCGCTCCAGCTGGTCCAGCCCCTCCTCCCGCCGGCTGCCCAGGTGCGCCTCGATGATCTCAGCAAAGAGGTTCCTCTTCAGCAGGGTGTAAGCCAGGGGCAGCAGCTGGCCCACCGTCTTGTGGAAGTACTGCAGGAGACAGGGGAAACAAGAGCAGCCCAGGGCATCAGTGGCTCTGTTTATGCTGGGAGCAGCCCCACCGCTTGGCTCTGCCCAGCTCACACCTCCCTCCAGCCCCTCCCCAAGCAGCTGAGCACGTCCTCACACTACACCTGTCACAGCCACAGCAAGGTCAGGTGGGGCTACCCGAGCTGGAAACCTATTTTTAGCAGTGCAAGAGATGACAGTGCCATTACAGCACAGAGAGCTCCACCCTGCAGATGGAAGTCCTGTGTCCTATCACAGTTCTGTGTCCGGTCACACTCCACAGCACGAGGAGATTACAATGGTACTTGTAGTAACCATTTAAGTGCTTCAAATACATAAGTGAATAGAGTATCTTGCATTTGCAGTGATTATTGCACTGCAAGCACATTATACCTATCATATGAAGGGGACCAGATTTAAGTCCCTTTCCATGTCTTGGGCTACAGATAAAGTGTCAGTCTTTCTCTGGCTCTGGAAGCCAGGGAACAGGCAGGCTCCAAATCACAGCATATCTGATGTGTGAAGCTGCTGGTTTTGCCTGTTAACTAAACAAGAAAATTAAGGCTTCTATTTTTAAAAAACAGCTGCAGAATTACAGCTGTTTCTAACTGCTGCCTAATATAGAAGACACATGACACTACTGCAAACACCTAATTTGTTGTTGCAGGACTGTGTCAGTGGTTAGTCTCATGTGGTGAGAAGCATGAAGTGTGAAAGCCAGGTCTTTGCCTACACCTACTCAGCCCACTGTGAGGAACTGTTTCCTTCACTGCCCTTCCAGGTGCAGAAAAGACTTAAGCAGCTGAAGCAGCCTAGTCACTGAACAAAGGGTCCTAAATGAGGAGGATATCAGAGGAAAATACCATACATTTTTGGATACTGTACAGAACTTAAGAGAGGAGGAGCAGGAAATCTAAGAAACATACCAGTAATTTAACAGTGTATGGAAAAAAACAAAGTTTTCCTTCATTTCAATGACTAAACATTTTTGCTAATATTCAGCACAGCTCTTCTGGGCCCACATTTAGTATTGAAAGGTAAAAATCTTTCACATGATCCTCTGGAGCACCAATTAGCCAGTACGGGTGTTGCAAGAAGCAGCTATTTTGCAGGGATGTTTCTATGACCATCCATCCATATTAGGTTGATGTTGGAACTTCTTTATGTGTCATTTTCTAGCCACAGACTGATTACAGACATGACATTTTCATCAACAGAGCAGTAGCTAATACAGAACAAAAATAATACAGAACAAAAAGCCTTAAGTAGAATCTTTATGTGTAATCAAGTGCTATTAAGTGATAATATCACTGACATCAATATCAAGTCAATATTGATTATATTAGTTGTTAACATAGAAACAGGGAAGAGACCACCCCAGGTGGGAGGTGCCCTACACGGCCAGAGGCAGTGCAGCCAGGCAGCTGACCTGCATTCACATTTTTCCAGCTCAGGTTACTACAAACATCAGTCCGTTTCTTGATCCAGCTGAATCTGGGTGCTTGTGCCTATACAAGTAGTTCAGGACAGGGGGCTCCACTATTCAGTGTATTTGGATCAGACATTTTGCACTCTACTTCAGGATTAGGCTTTCATATGCACAATTTTAAATTCAACATGGAATGATGTCATAACTGTGACTATTAAGAATATTCTTGTAGACTTTTACGATTCCTAGAGTTATTTATTTATTCTACAACACAGAACAACTTCTGGTCCATGTATAAAATAATGCATAACTTTGTGAAGTTATGATTGTTGTAGTACTCACATGTGATCCATAGCAAAACAGGTCCATACCCAGTTCGTATCCCATTCCATAGTCACATTCATCATTTGCAAACTGAACAAAGGTCAGCATTTCTTGAATAGGTGCAAAGGCCTTTACCCTCTCATCATCAGTAGGAGCATCAACAATAGCCTTGCAAATTTTTTTAAGATTAGCTGCAAAAGAAACAAAGGCAAATATCCAGATGTTTAAATAAATAAGTTTAAGATTACACAGAGTAGTCTATGGCAAAACCATGCCTGTGTACTAAGGGGGCACACCCTGAACTGCTGGTGAAAAAGCTTTCCCCTTTTCTTCACTGCTCATTCTTGCCCCATGCCCATCCCTCTCAGTTCTCCCACAGAGGGAGATAAGCATTTGTGAGGTGAACTTGCATCAGGGAACTGATTCTGGTTAAAACAACAGTGGGAAAAGAGAACGGATAAGAAATAAAGCAACACATCCCTGAACGTGGACCAGTTTTTTAGAACTACTTCCTGCACAGCAGTGCCAATACAAAAGAAAAGATCATCTAAACTACTACTTCAGGAATTATTAATTCAGATTTAATATATTTAATTGGTTCTCATCTGATTGATCTAAAGACGATACTTTGAGCTCAAGTGTGATGGTGTAAGGCTTCTACATTTTAATCCCACCACTCACTCTAAGTAGAAAATATGAATGCAGTTTGTTTTCTGCAGTTTCTGTGTGACTGAATGTTGTTAAACAAAGCAAAAGAATATAGTAAACAAGATATTTACCATTTGTCTCGGGAAGTTCTCTGTATCCAACATCATTTTTGTCTACAGGAACAACTAGACCTGCTCCATGAAATGCTTTGGTCACCACCTAAGTAAAGAGACAAGACACAGAATATAGCACCATAAGACAGCACTGTGACATAAAACCACTCACCTCATTAAACACTAACAACTGACTGCTGCTGGTCAAACCTAATACAATGTCCCGGCTCCAGGACATCAATTCAGTTTCAAATAATATTGTAGTCACTTTTGAGTAATGAAGTTTAAAATAATTGCAAACTCCATTTCAAGTTCTGAAATCTAGGAACCCTTGTAGTCACTTGTGTAGCACTGTACCACATTTGTTTAGTCACCTCCTACCATAATTATTTCTGATAGGTATGCAAAACTATTACCATTCTTAATGATCCTGTTTCTAATAGATCCAGCCCAACTGTTTATAAGAATCTTCTATTTAAACCAGTTTTCCCCATGCCCTCCATTTGTTTTACTTTCTAGACTACTGCCCTTATTTGGATTTTTTTTGGGTGGTGGTTTTTAATGTTTTTAATTGAATGCCAAGCTTCCCTCTCCTGAAGTTTTACAGAGCTTATTAGCTCTGGAAATTCTTAAATGAAGCATCCTTACTGAATAGAAGGATGAAAAAAACCAAAATCACAAAAACAAAACAGGAAAGTAAATGAAAAAAGTTTAACAGAACTTAGTTCTCTCCAGTGGATGAGCAAAGTCATACTTTCTTATCTCTCTGTTTCATCTTCACGGTTTTTTGTTCCAGAGAATAACCCAGATCTTTTGCTGTCCTTGTTAGCTTTTCATCTATGTCTTTCAAAATAGCATTTTTCTTTTTATCAGTCACTTCCTTAAGTTTTTTTGACAAAAATAATCTGCAAACAGAAAAAACATGTCTTAACAGAAAACAAACAAAAGAATCGATAGCTTTTTAAACACTAAACCTCCAGATCTTAAAATGAAGATTAGCAGTCCTGAGTTTATTTACATAGAGACTTGGAAATGCAAGCCTCTTAGGAGGAAGAAATAAAATAGTTTGGCACAGACAGTAAATAGGCATTTCTTATCTGTATCTGCATTACAATCTAGTTTACACGATCTGCAGGTGCTGAAGATTCTCCTGAACTCAGTAGCTGCTCATTTATCTTAAGAATTCAGTTTGCTGCTTCATTGCCATATACACCATTTGTCATTCAAATCATGCACACAAATATATATTTATGAGTTTCCTCATGGTGCTTTCAAAACAGATGTCCTCGTTTAACTCTGCACTGCACAAGGATTCTTTTACAGAAGCCATTATTCAGCCTGCTTTCACTGACTGACACGTGTCTGTCCTTGGAGAGCTTTCCATTTTTAACCAGCAGGAATGAGATCTGTTGTTTACATTCCTGACATGGGACCATGTAAAGCTTCATGAATCATTCTGAATTACATATCCATATAAATGTTATCCTGCTCCAGGTCAGAAATTGCACTTCTTGTAGTTATTCATTATATAAAAAAATAATGTTGTTATGTAGGCAAAAACAAGAGCCAGATGCTACTGTGATATTCAGACTTCTTTCACTGTTTGAGATGCCTTTTCTTTACCTACAAAGTATTTTAACACAGTGGGTATTTTTTCCCCCATAGAGCCTATCCCTGCCAACATATTTAAAATAAGATAATTAACACTTTTCTATTTTACTTCTGAAAGGAAAACACTGTCAAAAAACCTATAAAGGCTTTTGAGAGAACCTTAAAACTTGCTAGCAGTGACAGAAAATAAGTGATGGTTTCCGGAGAAAGATACATAGTTAGCTGCATTATTCCACGCCTCCCAATTAAGTGTTTATTCTATTTTTTATAAATCAAAGTAAGTATGAACCTTACTTGACAGCTGCAAAGACATTATCACCAACTTGTGAAATCACACAGCCCTTCTTGGCTTCATTTGCACCGACCCACACTGGGAGCTCATCTGGCAGATCCCTATTGATGAAAAAGTACACACAAATAGTCAAGCTGTGCCCATTTCTCTTATTTCAAAGTAAAATTAATTTGCCTTCTCACCATGTTGCTATCTCCTTCAGAAACCTACCAAGAAACACCCTAAGATCTAAAGCTCCAAAATCTTACAGCATGCCTTGAAGAGAGCTTGCATCCATACATGCAGAGAGAATACACGTTCCCTTTAGTTCATTTGACTTTTTCTTCCAAGTAACATGGCAAAAGTTAAAGATTAATAAGTGAAGGTGTTCTGGATGGTTGGGGGAGGTAGTTTAATAAATATTTAAATCTAGTCTTCAACCCCCATACCATGTGTTAATATCCTAATACAGAAGGGAAAGATTCTTGTTTGAAGATAGTGCACAGTTCTCAAATCATGTCTCACTGAAAAAAGAGGACAAAAAACTATGCATAATTATAGTCCCAGAAGAGCATATAGGAAATGAAATACCTGAAATATCCCATATGATACTGTGTTTTGCTATCCCCAACAAGTATAGTCTGGAATTCTGGGGGATCATAGAAGAATCTCCAATGAAGACTGAAGTTCACATCTGTTGATTTTGCTTTTTTGTGTTTTCCAGCAAGAATATCATATGGTCCAACCAATTTAAGTCCAATATTTGACACAAGTGCATCTGAAAAGCAAAGCATGAATTGAGTTACCTTCTGGTGGGTGCATATTTAGACCCAATTCCTGTGTCACTCATGTATCAAAAGCTTCCATAAATAAATTCAGTCAAACACTGTTTACCAAGCAAGGAAAACTGAGACATTCTTTTGTCCAGATAACTTTCATTTCAGAGTTATTACACTTCTCGTAAGAAGTAGCTGTCAACAGTTCAATGTCTGGATGGAGATCAGTGATGAGTGGTGTCCCTCAGGGCTTTGTAGTGGGATATCAATCTTTATCAATTACACAAGACAATGGGATCACATGCACCCTCAACAAATTTGCAGATGACACTAAGCTGAGTGCTGCAGTTGACACATCTGAAGGATACAATACCATCCAGAGGGACCTGGACAAGCTTGAGAGATGGGCCCATGGGAATCCTACCCATTTTTAACAAGACCAAGTGCAAGATGCTGCAGCTGGGTTGGGGCAATCCCCGGTATCAATACAGGCTGGGGGACGGACAGATGGAGAGCAGCCCTGCTAAAGAAGGACTTGGGGATGCTGGTGGATGAGAGGTTGTACATGAGCTGGCAACAGGCACTGGCAGCCCAGAAAGCCAATTGTATCCTGGGCTGCATCAAAAGCAGCCTGGCCAGTGGGTGGAGGGAGGGGATTCTGGTCCTCTGCTCTGCTTCCACAAGTCCCCACCTGGAGTACTACATCCAGCTCTGGGGTCTCCAGCACAGGAAAAACCTGGACCCATTAGAGTGGGTCCAGAGCAGGGTCAGGAAGATGATCAGAGGGCTGGAGCACTTCTGCTGTGAAGAATGGCTGAGAGGGTTTGGGTTGTTCAGCCTGGAGAAGAAAAGGCTCCAGGGAGACTGCAGCCTTTCAATACTTTAGGTACTGAAGATAGGAACAGACTTCTTAGCGGGGCCTGCAGCAATAGGACAAGGAGTAATGGTTTTAAACTAAAAAAGGGTAGATTCAGACTAGATATAAGGAAAAAACGCCCCATTGTTGGAAACATTCCAGGACAGGTTGGACAGAGCTCTGAGCAACTTGGTCTAGTTGAAGATGTCCCTGCTTACTGTAGGGGATTAGACTAGATGACCTTTAAAAGGCCCCTTCCAACACAAACCTTTCTATGACTCTAAAAAACCCTGTCATTTCTAGAGCACACGAGGATGCCACATTCTGTTATATAATAAATTTGAGGAGGATTTAGCAGTGCTTACACCAAGTTAAGGCCTCTTCTGCCTCTCACCCCACCAGCAAGGAGACTGAGCGTACAAGAAGCTAAGAGGGGACACAGCCAGAACAGATGACCCCAAATGACCA
Organism: Margarornis squamiger; assembly: GCA_035222235.1. Classification (NCBI taxonomy): domain Eukaryota; kingdom Metazoa; phylum Chordata; class Aves; order Passeriformes; family Furnariidae; genus Margarornis; species Margarornis squamiger. Next base: position 35,525,642 of record JAWWTY010000123.1, read on the forward strand.
AAAGGATCTTCCATACCCTAGGGCATCATGCTCAGCGTATAATCTAGGGGGAAGAAAGAACAAGAGGGGGTCATTTGGAGTGACGGTATTTCCTGAGTAACTGTTACGTGTGAGAGAGCCTTGCTTTCTTGGAATTGGCTCAACACCTGCCTGGTCATGGGAAGTGATGAATGAATTCCTTCTTTTGCTTTGCTTGTGCATGTGGCCTTTGCTTTCCCTATTAAACCCACATATTTTCTCACTTTCACCCTTCTGATTCTTTCCCCTATCACACAAAGGGGGAGCGAGCAAGTGGCTGCACAGTGCTTAGTTGTTGGCTAGGGTTAAATCACAATAGATGAGGAAAATTGAGTACCATACCAAACATGTTAAATGTACCTATAAGAAACACAGATTTAGAAAACATTTAATCCCTTCCTACTGCACAATTTAAGTAATTATGTTTTAGGAAGTTTGAAGTGTACATCTGATTATATCCAGGATTCGTGTTTACACTCACATAAACATCCTTCATCTTAACCGAAAACTGAAGCTGCATTAGAATGCATCTGCCTCCAGTTTGCATGCTTTCAGGGTGCTTTTGAGACTGAAAGTTAAAAAAAGCAAGGTTTAAAACCTCACCACTCGGTTTCTCAGGATCTAGTTCCTCACAAAACTTCCAAAACTGGTAGAAGTCCTCAGGCAGTCTAAGCCGATAACATGTTTCTGCTTCTTGAGAAAGACTGTCAGGAACATCTGCCTGATTTGATCTTCTCTTCTTGACAGCTCCATTTTTTTCACTCTGTAGATAAAAAAACCCAACAAATAAACAACACCAGCACCAAAAAACCCTCAACAAAAAAAAAAAAAAAAACCCCCACCAAAACAAAACAGAAAAGGGACCAAAAAACTAAACCAGAGTTAATTTAGTTGCTGTCAGCTCTACCAAAGGATTTTACAAAGCTTTTATATTAAGGGAGAAACAATGATTAAGACCATTAGGGCATGTTTGTTAGTTAAAGCACCATATATACAGATTAAAATATCTATTCTGTACAGAATCCATTAAAAGTGCACTCACTGACATGTGCTAAACATGCATGAAGCAGCAAACCACTACTTTTATATTAATGGGTCAATATAACCAACAGAAGCATTTCAATTAGTTAATTCAGCAAAGGACTAAGCAACCCCAAATCTAAGTTCTACATTATTTTAAAGTGACCGTTTCAAATCCCACAGCAGCCTGCATCTGATAAATTTATGTTTTACAGACAGCTGGAAGCAGGGACACCATTTTGTCATGTCTGGTTAAATGACACAACAAAAATCGAGCTCTCGTCTGCTACCTGACCTACTGCGCTATTCCACATCGGGAGGCGTGCCGTTCACAGCCCAACATTTTAAAAGTAGTTCAAAGCTGAGGCTGCTGCTAATGATGCAGCTAACAGGAACGAAACAGGCTAGGCAATGGTCCATCCTGAGCACACGCTCCACTAGAGCGGCAGCCTCCCCTACTCCATTCCCACATAACCATATTCCCGGTAGGAATGGTTACCCCTCTCCTTGAAAGAATAAAGATAAATAAATAAATAGACGGCAGCACGGTTTCTTTCCCGTTCTTAGGGGAGGACAATGCGGCGGACACGTCCCCTCTGCGGCCGCCAGGTCTCCAGCGAGTGTCCCGTTCCCAGGGCATCCCGCCGGTCCCAGAGCATCCCAGGGAGAAGAACAGCGGCTCCAGTGCGGGACAGGGCGGGCGCCGGGGCTTTCCTCAGCGCTACGGAGAGGGCCAGAGCGAGGGGCAGGGGAGCCCGGCACCCCGACACCGCACCGCGCCCATCCCGGGCCGTGTCCCGCCGCCCCACCTGCTCTCCGGCCCATCCCGGGCCCATCCCGGGCCGTGTCCCGCCGCCCCACCTGCTCTCCGGCCCATCCCGGGCCGTGTCCCGCCGCCCCACCTGCTCTCCGGCCCATCCCGGGCCGTGTCCCGCCGCCCCACCTGC
>JAWWTY010000123.1:35527726-35609636 GCA_035222235.1 Margarornis squamiger
CGGGTCCCGCCGCCCCCCCGGCTCTCCGCCCCATCCCGGGCCCATCCCGGGCCGTGCCCCGCCGCCCCTCCTGCTCTCCGGCCCATCCCGGGCCCATCCCGGGCCGTGTCCCGCCGCCCCACCTGCTCTCCGGCCGATCCCGCCGCGCCGCGCGGCCTCCGCTTCCCGCCACCGGCCATGCGCGCGCGCCGCCCGCATCCCGCGCCGCGCGCCCCGCGCCTGCGCGTGAGGGAGCCGGCACTGAGGGAGGGAGAGGGAAGGGGGGGTGGGACGGCCGGCACTGAGGGAGGAGGAGGAGGAGGAAGGCGGGTGGCCCGGCATGGCGGAGGCGGGAGGTGCTGCAGGCGATGCTGGGGCCAGCGCCACGGTCGTGCCGCCGCGGTACATACACACCTGGGTACACACACTGCGGAGGGGGATTGTTTAAAGCCCTAATGACACGCCCGCGCGAATTCCTGTAATAGGAGTTAGGGCGGCATACTGGGATGAGGCAGAAGAAGAGAGATGACCTGAAATGTAATCTCTTCAGAGCTAAAGGCATAAGAGAGAGGAACCGACACTGGCTTTCAGTACACAAAAAAAAAAGAAGATAAAAGCCCCAATCCCCTAATCCTGTGGTTTAGCTTTTGACAGCTGGCAGGATGACGAAGGTGCCGCCACGGGAGGGCCGGGCAGCACCGCGGGCACGGCTGGGAGGGAGCGCCCCGCCGGGAACAGCCCCGGCAGCGCTGGGGCGCGGGGGAAACCTTCACTTGTCTCAGTAAGCCGGATCCCAGTGGCTTTATTTACAGAAGCATGATGTAGTTAAGCTACAGGAATTGCTGGGTTCGTACTGTCTGCCAGAAAGGTGTATAGGGTGGGATTTTTCTCATCTTGCAGTCTGCTGTATTTGCTGTGGTACAGATTGTTAGCTCGGGTCTAGGAATAAGCTGCAGTGCCTTTTGACCACCTGACGGCCATGAGACTAACACAAAAGCTTGATTATGTTAAGTCAGACTACAGCATTTGCTGTTAAGAGTTATACACGAGCCAGGAATGTTAATGCTGACTGATGATGGTACGTAAAATAGTGAGGTTTGCTATCATGTAGGTGCAGAAAAATCAGTGTCACAGTCTCCTCTCTGGTGTAAAAATTGTTGTTTAAATCAGCATACCTATTCTTTGCTTACGAAAATCCTGCACACACAATTTCAAATCCAAGCCTTGTTTAAGGGTTGGGTTACATTTCATCACCTGAGGTTAAGCAGAAATGAAGTACAAAAGCCTACTAAGAAACCACAAACCTAATTTTCATTCTGAAAAGGGTCAAGAGTACAGGCCTGAGGTTTCTTTGGGAAATGCTTTCTAATATTTGTCTCACTCCTTAATTTCTAGTATACAAAACCTTAGCCATAGTGGAGGCTGGACAAAATGGCACCCAAAGGAATGACATTTTCTTAGTAACTTGCTGAACTGTTCTCAGTGACTTTAGAATAAAAGCATACCTCCTCCACCCCCACCCTAAGTATCTGTTATATACCCTGCCTTAGCTTACCCAAATTCCAGCCTCATCCAGCAAATTGATTCAGTGACAACAAAGGCCCCAGTATGTCCCGTTTCAGTATTAAAGTAACAAATGCCAAGTTCTGCTACCCATTACCATTTCAGGATAAGTCTTTTTCCTCTTGCAAGGATTAATTAACCTCACCTCCAAACTATTAGCTTTGCAGGCACTTATCATGCCCTCATGTTTTCCTCTCAGTGTTTACTGAAAGGAACTCTGCACATAATCATTTTGAGTTCCACAATTCATTTTACTAATGGGTATGCAAAAGCAACACGGGAATGAGAGCCCAAGCATGCCTTATGACTTAGCCTGGTGTCTCAAGTGTGTATTCCTGCCACGTTAGTCTTCTGCTACAAAAAAAGTAAATAAGGTCAGCATGAAAGCTTCTACCTTTATTTTGGGTCAAGAAGAAAGCAGAATCTTTTCAAAGTTTTCCACCTTTAAATAGATTGACTTCTGCCTCTTGCAATATGTTTCATTATAGAATTGAAACAGAAGTAATGTAAGCGTGAAATAAACTTGTAGTGACCCCATTTTAGGTATACCAATCTCTCACAAGGCAAAGCTATGCTGGAAAAAAATGCAAACTGGCTAGAAAAATACATCTACATTGACTTATTGTTAATATTAGTGCTAGGTCTCAAATGGCTAACTTGGCATTTACTTGACTTTACCACTTCACTGAAGATACAGCTCATGAGCTTTATTGATCAGTTGATTTTTTTAATTATTATTTTCTCCACACAGGCTATTAAAACCTCTGAGAGCACCTCTCTGCTAGAACAGCCTGCAGTTTGGTGATACCCCATGAGAGAAAAAACAATCCAGGAAGGAAGATACTAGGTGTTCTCCAACTGAAAAGCTTGGCCTCCCACACTTTCCCAGGCAGGTACCCCAGCCTCTAGATTAGATTATTGGTTAAGAGTAGCAGTGTTTTCCCATATTTAAGATAAAATGGAATTTTAAAAATATTTTTGTGTATATGTATATAATGCAACTCAATTCTTTTATAGATACCTTTCAGACAGTTTTGGAATGAGCACTTCAAGAGAAACAGGTAATGAAATGCCCACTTGCCCCATCCTGTCAGGCTTGGAATACGAGACAGTTGTCTCAGTTCCATTAAGATCATGATGGTGTTTACATTCAGAAAACTAAGTTTGTATGGCTGGATAGATAAAAGGAGTGTTTTTGGGTTTAGATGTATCTAGTCCTATGTGGCAACTGGTAAGGTCTTTTCAGAGCAGCAGTTTTGAGCTTAAGTACACACAAAATTTGATAAACCCTTTCAGTTACTCTTCATTTAAGTCTACCCTCATCAGTTCTTCTCTGAAGTGTGGAAATAGATTGTGGCGTGCCACTATACAAGCTCTTAAACAAGAAACTAAGATACTGAATGGTTCCGCTGCAATTTTTAGCTCTTTGTGAACAAATAGTAACTCCCTCTGTGAGCATCTTCCTCCAAATAATTTGTTCTTACTTCTCAAAGTCCTGGCTTTTAAGAGCATATATAATTTAATACTGGTAGTTATATTATCATTCATTCTGTTCACAACCTGTAAGGCTGCAACAGGGAAGACTTTTTAGGAAGGATAAATGACTACAGCAGAGTTCACAATATAGTATTTTAAAGCCCACACCTTTAAATTAGTAAATATAACCTCCTTTGTCTGTACTACCAGACTTCTGAATCAGGATGAACTGAGATTATCTCAAGAGAATCATCTGCAAAGTAGCTTTATCAGGCTCTAAAGTCATCAGCATGATTAATCCCACTCTGAAGTGAGCCTAGTTTGATTTGGTTTTGGGATTTGCTTTGGTTTTTTAATTCATAACTATGCAGGAACAGATTTTGTTAGAAACCACAGAACTGGAGTCTGTCATCTTGAAACAAAGCTTTTCACACCTGCTTTCTCAAAAGCTATGGTAGAGACTTCCTGTGCATGCACACATGTATTTCCTGATACATTTAATTTGCCTCTTGAGGTCACCAAGACCTTATTGGGGATTTCTCCTCTTCTGTGTTTCTTTCCAAGATTATTGCTTAATATTCAAAGTTACCAAAGTACGCCCCGTGCTATGACAAAGTCCCAGTTCTTAATTCCAGTTTTATGGGTATTAATTATTGTGAAGAAAGCTTTCATGAGTTAAAAGCCTAAGTTAAAACTTTATCACCTAGTAGGTAATAGAGAGAGGGGAACAAAGAAATTTGTTGAAATCCCATTTATGCTTCCTCACTGCCGTTCACTGACTCACTTATGCTCAGAGCTTTCCTCCAGTTTATTGCTTTACAAGGTGAAGATTTGCTCACCTGTGAAAAACACCAAAAGTAAATAAAGCTATGCTAATCCGGATATTCTGTGCTGAGGTATTACAGAGCTTTATACTGAAGGACAGAGATCTGAGACACAATATAGTCTAGTCTGCATTAGCAAATTAGATGGGGTGCAATACATATACGGTTCAGAAGCTATTTTTCCCTACCCTTCAGCATATGCAGCTGAAAGGTAACTATGTAAGTCATGCTTGGATACTTCTTTTGGGTAGTTTCAAAGAGTACCCAGGCAACAAGGATTAGGCATGTGCAGTCTCCTCCTCAGTCACTACAACATCCTGATAGCTGGACTATTCTGCATAAACATAGATAAATTTTAATTCTGTTCAACTAATTTTTGCCAAACACGATACTGCATTCTTCTTGACACAAGAGGGAGCCCTTTGAATTCTTGATATTAAAAAAGCAGCTTAAAAAGTGAAGACAAAATAAATACCTGAATACACAACTGATCACATTTACATCCTTTCACTATAGCTCCTTTAAAAGCAGACATGTTATTTCTGAACCCTAGATAATTTAATCTTAGTCTAAATAATCCCAGTATACGTAGCAATTATTGGATCTTTCTGTGTGCAGGTATCACATTGGGGATATACAGAATGTAATGTGGCACAAGTGCAGTCAAATTGTGCTGGTTTTTAAGTAGTTTTAATACTGCAGTTTAAGCAAAGATTCTTAATGAGTTGCTTTACAAAACTGCCAGCCTTGTTCTCAGGTTAAGCCTCAAATAATCCTCAGATCACACAGGGCCTCTGTTCTTCAGCTTATTGCTTTTGTAGGGCAGCTCCATGTTTTCAGGGAGAAAGAGTGTTCATGTCCATGTTCAGAGAAGAACACATTCTCCTTTTCATCAAAATAAGGATGACCAGAAAATCTAGACAGTTTTCAATGTCAAAAGAAAAGAGTTACCTCTCCAGGGAGGCTGGAAGTGAGCTGTGCTGCAGCAGACTGCAATGACAGTGCCTCTGCTGACTCATCACCTCACTGCTGCATGTGCTGACAGGTTGTCCTGGATCCCTGCCAGCCCCCCTTGCAGTTCTGCAAGGCAGGCTATATACATCAGGATAAGTGAAAGAATACAGTGGGAGGAAGGGGGAAAAAAAAAAAAGGTCATAACTGATCAGGATACTGCAGGACATATTTCCTGAGACATCCTGAAGGCTTCAGGATACTGAAGTGAAAGTTTAAAACAGAATGAGTAAAGATACACAGTCTTTTTGTGAAGGACTTGAAGTTAAATATACATTTTAGTATAGAAATTAATATTATTTTGGCATAAATTCAGTGATCATTGCAGTAATTGCTCTTGACAAGAGTGCAAACCCACACCTTGGTACTGCTGTAATCCAGCATTTTAACGACTATTTATTTAGATCTGGCAGCAAGCAGTAAATTATGATTTTAGTGTGGCGATTTTAGTGGTATCTTACTTCAAGCCAAACTCTTTCTTCTCTATTTTGAATATAGGGAAACCATTCTGATCACAGATTATGAGTTCCTGGAACACAGAACCCCTACACTATTCTGCATTTAAATTGCTTGTTAGTCCTGCAGTTGTACAAAACTGCAGTTTATGTAGAACCATTTGCCATACCTACCAGTTAAGTTTTACAGATAACCATAGACATAATACTATAAACTGCCTAGTTTACTTGGAAGCACAGCTGTGTATGTTCAAAGCACAGTGAGGCACAGTTCATCTTAATGTATTATCCCAGGAGAGTTTTCCTGTAAGAATCTACTCCTATGAAGGACTGTTAATGTGAATATCTATCCAAAACAATGTTTCCCCTAGTGCAAGTAGAACCATTGAGTTAGTAAGTCTAATCCAATTTTATTTCTGGTAGGATAGTTGAGCCAGACAATCTGGGTACCATTTTTTTTTTCCAGTCATGTTCTTTTGTCATATATGGGCATTCTGTTTCTCTTGTTCTGTAACTTCTCACCTTAAACTCTTCCCTGCATATGTACAAAATACAGCATACAGGTAAGGAAGATAAAAATTTATAAAGTTAAATGGATGCTGCTGGAGGCAATAAATGAAAAAGGAAAAGTCTTGGTATAATACATAAAAATAGAAGCAGTCTAACAGCAAGTTATTTTAATCAATGACTGCTTAGTAGATACCCACTTGTGAAGTTTAACATTTTTAATATGCAAGAAGAATCACATGATAAACATGCTTACCAGTGAGACAAACCCTGCATATGTTGCTTTATCATTAGTAACTTCCAAGACTGGCATGTCTTTTCTATTATATTTGTACACACTATCTCCCAGTCTTCAGAGTCAGAACCCTGTTTTTGTGGGACAGTTTCCTAACATCTGGAGCAATTCGCATTCTGCTGTCACTAGATATTAGGGTGACAATCAATACAAATAATGAAATAATATGCATCCATTAAGTGTTGACTGATGATGTTAGCATTTCATCTAGTGCATATGCTTTGGTTTCCTCCCCCAACAGATAATGGGGTGAGGGGGTGGAAAATTGAGGCTCTGAGTCATTTTGGCTTAGGCCAGAGTGAGTCAGGAACTCAGCAACTCACTTGGGAAAATTGATCACATTCCTATTATCCAAAAGAGACAGAATTGCTGGCTATAACTGATTGACAGGCAAGATTCTTTAGGAGCAGGATAAATCCAGTTTCGTATTTTAACATCCTGAGAGGCAGTTGTCTAGATTTTCTGATAAACCACTTGCAAATAATAACTTTTGTAGCCATAACTGCTGTGAGGGTCCCTAAATCTGAGGATTTAGAACATGGTCTAGGGTGAAAAATCCAATTATATTTAGCAACTTCTGTAAGAAGCCTTTCTTCTTGCATTTTACTGGGTACCCTGGCAACCATGAAACATTAAAAGGAATAAAAATTGGGTCTAGCATAAATCTTGGAGGCAGTGCTAAAATATAACATTGACTTTCGACTTGTGTTCATATTTAAGGTTCTTTCCTCAGACCCACTCAGATGTTTCCATCCATATGGCTTCTACTCTGGCAGTACAGTAAACTTCTGCTAGCTAGTAACACAGAACCCCACATATTCTCACTGTGCCATTCCCAGCTAACAGCTTCAGTGCCTAGAGCTGTGTAACATTAGCACAGTTTGTTCTCATAATAGGTTACCTTTTTGTCTATAAACATGACTAATTAATTCAGGTCCAGCACCAAGCTAACACATCTCTCCTGTTTCCAGTATGGAACCAGTCAGGTATACCTGGGATTGCTATGCTGTGCCATTGCACAACATGAGGGGCACTGACAAAACACCCAGCCCTGTTTGTGATCGTATTTCCCATTCATCTGCCTTATTACTATAAGCTACCATAAACAAATGTCACAGCAGTGCAATACGTCTAAAGCTCTCTCCCATGGTTATAGCATATCCAAAGACAATAGCACTGTCTAAGGCAGGTATTGGGAAACACCCTTTCTCTCATTGGGATGGTGGCGGGACAAGATGGATCCCGGCATTCCCTCTTGATGCAGACCTTCTACAGGCTCAGGCTTTCTATCCCTTTCACATCAGAGCTGAATCTGCCTTTAGTTCAGTAACCCAATTAGGACAGACTCCATTAGAAGCTGCAAATGCAGTACCTCCAAAAGACCAGGCCTTTTCATACCACAGGAAGAGATTTTCTAAATTTAAGCTTTGTCTTTTTGGGGTGTACTACTTTTCACAAGCTACAAATGCCCACAGCTCTTAGGGATTAAGAATATTCATGGGTATACTGAAGCTGCATTTCATCACCTCCTCATAGTAGTTTGTCAGCTTCATATACCACCAACCTAGTTACCAGCACTACACAAGCTTTAAGTGCTTTTTTCATAGAATATTGATAAAAAGTACACAGTCTTTACCTCTGTATTGAAAACCCATCCTAGGGACTCCCAAGGTAACAATTATCAGTACTAGCTAGCCAAAAAGCCTTTAAAGAAAATATCACACGCCTCTCAAGGAAAAACTCATGGCAAAATAAGGAAAAGCCTTAAAAAAAGTCCCCAGTTAACAACAAAAAATCTCCACCAAAGCCAAACAAACACTACCACACAAAGAATCAAAATCATCAAGAGTTTCATCCAGGAATTATATAGATGCAAGTCTCCACATACAGAGAAACCAGTTTTCCAGTTTAGAGGCCAACAACTGTCTTATGTCTATCAACTGCATCTTTTCCAACAAACAGCAGAAGAACATTCATGTTGCACTGGTGACAAATTACAGGACAGTGCCTCTTTTCATCCCCTTTACTTGTTATTTTGTGCTTACAAAAGAAAAATATTTGATAATTAGCCTGTTCTGTTTAAAATATACGTTCTAAGCTTAATAACACTACATACAAGATGTTTCAGTGCACAAACAATTTTGTTTTATATTTAGAGACAAAATTGCTATGGTTCAGCCAAGTAACCCAGATCTTATCAGTCAGCTCCCTCACATTCTTAACTTTTTTGTTTTGGTTTGGTTTTTTGCATACCCCATCTCAAGACAACCTAGCTAGTACCTCTCCAAGTCAGCAGTTGTTGCTTTCTTGGCAAAAAAGAAGAATACACCACAGATATTATAAGACAAGTTCTCTATTCTTCTACTGTTCTCAGAACAAAAAGGAATAAAACCCTCTTATTAAATTATACATCCCAGCAGACTAATAAAAAAAATAACTCAAATAAAAATACTTACCATTGCAGGACACAAAGAAAAAATCCAAACTACAATTACAAGCTACAGCTTCATGAAAAAAAGCTGTATCACTTCCTCCTAGCAGGCTTTTTCTTTTATATAGTGTGCTTTTACCAAGGTGTCAGCATTTGCTGATGAGTTGCAGGGTCTCAGCTGTACCTGCTTCCTGGCCATTTAACACTTGCCTTTCTGGTCCCAGGTTTCAGCAGACGTAACTGCAAAAAAGGAGGTTCAAGGTTTTGGATTGTTTAGTAGAACATAGCTTAAAGAATTTGTAGCTTCCCCAAAACACAGTGTAACTCACCACAGCTGCTTTTCTCCTGCATAATTTCCTTATTTTTCCCTTATTTTTTACCTTTTTTTTTTTTTTTTTACTTACCTTCTCTCTTATTTATTGCCTACCAGAAGAGATAACAGGTGTAAAATTTAATCTGAAAAAGAAGAAGAGGAAGCTAAGCAGGGACCTCATAATAGAAATTGTACTCATTTATATGGCAGTAGCAAGTGTTTTCTTTGGTTTTGTTTTGTTATAGTGATAAGGACAAGACTGTTTTAAGAATAGCAAGACTTCTTATATTGATTCTAACATTCAAATAATTCTGTGTAACTAGAGGGAGCTAATAAAGGAAAAGGGAAGGACTGAAGAGCAACAAACAGGATGGATGGAACAGAAAGGACTTGGGGAAACTCTTGTTGAATTACTGCTGCTTGTATTTTCACTCTTTCACTATGTTTGGACCACGGTGCATTAATAGTAAAGAAAAAAATTCTTAGATATTAAAAACATATTCTAAACCCCACTCCTTTTTAATGCAAACTTTTTGAACTCTCAGTGTCTTCAGAGTGTCACCTACCCATTTAAGCACCAAAATGCATCATTTAAGCACTACTGATTCTTTCAAATTGCTATCTATTAATAGGTGCTCAGTTTCTATTGTTAGTTACGTGTATGTTGAAGTCCACACAAAGACTTCCCAGAAAGAAGCATTGAGTTGTGATAGTTAATTCTAACATATTTTAAGGTGTCATATTATATACTTTACTGCATCTGAGTGTCATGATCAGTAGTTATTTTAATTGACCAAGAAAGAATGTAGGCACCTGTATTTTTAGGAGCTTCTAGCAAGACCCATCATTCAGTTGTGTGAAGTCCTGTGGCTTTTGGCTGACTAGCTAGCATTAAGCCATTGAATGAAATAGACTACAGTTTTTGTCAAACACCATGGTTATGTGTAATTGTGGAATATCATCGCAGAAACCCCATAGGAAAGCTTTTGCTGTCTATGTCTTCTTAAAGAAAAGGTCAACAGTGTTTTTTTCATAGAACCACAGAACGGTTTGGGTTGGAAGGGACCTTAAAGATCACCTGGTCCCAACAACCCTCCCTTGGGCAGGGACACCTTCCACTAGACAAGGTGACTCAAAGCCCCATCCAACCTCACCCTGAACACTTCCAAGGATGGGGCATTCACAATTTCTCTGGGCAACCTGTGCCAGTGCCTCACTACCCTCGCAGTAAAGAATTTAATTCTAGTAACTAATCTAAACCCTGTCAGTTTAAAGCCATTTCCCTTTATCCTATTGCTACATACCCTTGTAAAAAGTCCGTCTCCATCTTTCTTGCAGATCCCCCTACCAGAAGGTGGCTCTAAGGTCTCCCTGGAGCCTTCTCTTCTCAGGCTGAACAACTTCAACTTTCTCAGCCTGTCTTCACAGGGGAGGTGCTCTAGCCCTCTGGTCCTCTTCATGGACTTCCTCTGAACTTGTTCCAAGAGGTCCATGTCCTTATGTTGGGGACCCCGGAGCTGGATGCAGCACTGCAGGTGGTATTTCACAAGAACCAATTAAAAGGGGAGAATTACCTCCCTCAGCCTGCTGGCCACACTTCTTTTGGATGAAGTCCAGGGTGTGGTTGGCTTTCTGGGCTGCAGCCACATGTTACCAGGTCATGTTAAGCTTCTCATCCACCAACACTCCGAAGTCCTTCTTCTCAGGGCTGCTTTCAATCCATTTTTGCCCAGCCTGTACTTGTGCTTTGGATTGCCCCAACCCAGCTGCAGGACCTTGCACTTGGCCCTGTTGAACTTCACGAGGTTCTCATGGGCCCACGTTTTAAGCCTTCAAGATCCCTAAGATCCCTCTGGATGGCATTGCTTCCCTCCAGGGTGTTGACCACACCACACATCTTGGTGTCATCAGCAAACTTGCTGAGGGTGAAGCAGAGCAAGGATTTAAAAGTCAGCTTAGAAGGAGATTCAGCACTGGGCCTTGAGAAATATGAGGTTTATATCAAGGTATAACGGAGAAAGAAACCAGATTCCTAAAGATTAACTACCAGAGGGAATCCTCCCATCTTGTACCAGGAGAGATAACAGAAACAGAAATAAGGAGTAGGCATCCGGAGAGATAGGGAGGTCATGGGTCAGGAGGTTTCTTTGCAGGCCCCTACATGCAGCCAGCAAAACAAAGAAGGGCAAAAAGTTCAGCTGAGGAAGAGGAGAGAAAACGACCCCTCTAAGGATGAAGAAACAGGAATAACCACCGAAATTCTCCCCAAAAGATGTCTCTGCCTCAAGATCCACCCAAACCCCACCTAGCACGAATATTATAATTAAATGACTAGACCTAGTGAATATATATGTAGAAATGTTGTGTCCCCCTCCTTGAAAACTGTATAAAATCCCTAACTTTACACTGGAACTTCAGAGCTACTTTGTCCGATGCGAATCGGGAGCTCTCCAACATTGTATACAATAAATAGCTTTGCTGCTTAAAGATAAAAGTCTGTCTTTGAGCAGTTTTTCTGTGCTATTTTGGCATCAAGGGTGCCCTCAATCCCACTGTCCACATCACGAACAAAAATGTAAAAATGGCACCTGTCTTAATACCAACTCCGTAGGAACACTGCTTGTCACTGGTCTTGACTTGGACATAGAGACATTGACCACATGGACTTGTGCGCCTTCACATCTTAGGTTCCTTAGATGATCTTGGACCTGATTTTCTCCTACAAGGGGGCAGTTCTTGGTAGTTCTTGGGTATTTCCCAATCCCTGCCTTTGCAATTCAGGCAGTGCAATTGGAGCGCTTTTCTTTTAAAGTGAAAGAGTGGTCCACTGAGACTGGTTTTCTAAGAAAAATTTGCTAATTAGTCCTCTTAATGCTATACAGACTTCTTACTAGAATAGCAATATTTACTGTTATGGGCCAAATTTTTATGAAAATATCAATTGGGTTGTTAACCAAGAATCCCAGGTAGAGTGATGAAGCTGAGAAGAATGCAATGTATTATTTCCTAAGTAAAAACCATGGAGAACATAGAGATTTAGACTTGAAGTTTAGATGGAAGTTGGAGGTAGAACAAATTACCTACTTCAAACTCATCTTCCTCTTTAAAGCTTTCAGAAGTTTCCCATTCTCCAGACCCCACCCTTGCCCTGAGGGTGACTTGAGTGCTAAAAGCTTTATGATAGCTGGTGCAATCCAGCTCTGCTCTCTGCTTAGTGGTTCTTGATCAAATAGAAAATTCAAGATCTGTGGGCTGGGGACTTCTCAGAACGCTTGCTGTTTATATGATGTTTCTTCCTGTTTTTCTTTGAATTGAGCCCCTTAGAGCAGGCAGGCACTCCAGTGAAGAGCAGGCTCTATGTTCAGTCAGTTAGGTGAGAGGTGACTGTCTGTGAGAGGCATAAGAAAATGGCATAAAATTTGATTTATACTTTGTAATAAGCTGTTATTTAACTTTGCCATTGTCTTCTCTCATATTCACCATTAATATATTAGTTTTGCTTTGTGATATATTTTTCCTCCTTTTCACCGCCCTCCAAAAGCATGTCTTTGCAACACTTAAGTTAACATTCTATGTAAAATAGTTTTTGAATTTGCTTCATTTTTCAGGGGAGAAGTAGTTAAAAATCCAGAATAAATCAATTAAGCCAGCAGAAACATTATTTGAAGAAGGCAGGATTATTATACAGTTATTATGGTGTGTACATACATCTGAAAACAGCTATAAAGCACAAGAGACCACTGTCTTCATCCTACATCTGATGGCACACTCATCATCTTAGCAACTATGCATATAATAGGGTATTGGTAACCAAGTGTTTTTTGTAATATGAGTCAAAGCCCAGAGTGTCAACAAAATGGGCAATTTTGTTGTGGGAGACATAAAGAATTGAAATAATTAAAAAAAAAAATCTCAATTTTTGTTTCTTTAAAATGAGGTGTGGTGATTTAACCACATGGCTGCTAACAGTAACAAGAGGCAAGCAGTTAAATATCTATAAATCCCTCTTACAGTTTCATCTTTTCTAAAGCAAATTAAATACTGTGTGATATGGCTGCATTGCTGACTAGTAATAGTACTTATCAGCAATTCCTAAATCAGTCTATTATCACCAGATTAATTAGTGTCATAATTTTATTCTTCATTAATTAAGCAATTTGTAGCTAATTGCTAACTCCTTGCGTTTCTCAGAAATCCTTCCCCAGGATAGTGTTTTCTTTCTGCCTCTGTGGTATTACCTCTAATGGGATGCAGCACAGCTGTTGAATGAGTCCACATGCTTTTCCAAAAAAGTAGATAAATGGCACGGTATCTGACACTTCTTACATATGTGTAGTCGGTTCATGTGATCTTATTTCCATGTGATTCATTATTTTGTTTCTCCTATTCAGTCCTGACAGCATCTTTGGATTCCTCTGAACAGTTCCACAAGTGGATCCAGTGGAGAATACAACATGTGGCTAAAGAAGCTGGGAATCCCTTGTGAGTAATTCTGTCACAGTAGGTAGAATAAGATGGAAAGTGAAAGTTTGTTGCATCTAGCTTTGAACCAAAATGTGTCTTATCACTTTAAATGAGTGCTTTTACTTGGGGTCCATCGTGACCAAAGAAAGTTGTCATGGAAGCCTTGATAGTATAATAACTATCCAGGCAGAGCAATAAAGCCTCAGGGACTATGTAATGAGGTGTCCATTTATTCTGGAAGACTTTGGCTTCTGTCTAGTAAAGGAGTATGGATTTGGTTGATTAAAATAAATCTGCTCTAGTAGGATCCAATAATGAGATACAAACATTTTTCTTGTCTATCAAAGACAATGGCTGCATGGCACTTCTATTTATTCACTGGTAAAAATATTCCAAAACTGTTTAGAGAAGCCCAAGTGTGGTCGCTAAAGAAGGTTTTGTTCCGGAAGTTAATTTTGCTCCAAGTTCTCCTCCCTTCCACATTGTCCACACTCTTGCTGTAATTAGTATGATCATGTTCTTTCCTGTTAGCTTGGTATCTCTGTATTACACTCCATTGCACATTGCACACATAACCAAAGTACCAATTACACCACTTGAGATAAATATCATCCTGTACAAAAAGAATGTGCATAATTAGTCTGATTTAATTTGCACTTTTCACACTGGAAGTGCAAAGGGCTAAAATAACCACACACTTGTAGTTGAAAATGTTTGAAAAGTGCTTGAAGAACTTTTGTGAAATAGATGATTGGAAAGCTTATCGAGTCCTCTGAGTCATACTATTCTGACTATCTAAGAGTCCAGAATTCAAGTTGCATTTGTGTCTTTTCATATAGTTTTTGGAGCAGTTTCCTAAATTCATCACATTTTTATGTAGCTACCACAAGAGAAAGATGGGAACCAAAAAAATGTCAAGACTGTTTGCAAACTGGATACTTGGACTCTGAATCTCTCCAGGGTCATGGCATGGCCTTTAAAGTTATATCAGGTAACCATTCAGAGGAGTCCACTTATTTACACTGGCATCATGTTGGAGACAGTTGTGTCTTATATTGTAGACATCACTTATTGGATGGGTAAAAATAAAATTGCAATTCAAACTGGCTCCCTCTGAGTTTCAAAACTGTCATGAAAGCAATCTGTTCTCACAGTACTGCTATACATCAGGACTGGATATAGTCAGGATGTGAATAAGGGTGCTATTGAACAGCACAACACGTCCTTTGTCATATGACATGGAGAGCACATCAGTCTTTACAGAGCAAATGGGATTGAGCAGGAACTGTAGCTCCTTTATCTGCCCCCTGGTAAGTATGCTCTTCCTTCTGAAAGCAAAAATGCTAAAAATATAGGTATATAGGGGCTTTCAAAAGAATGGACTCCTCTTTTTGGTCTCCAGAGTTAATGTGTGCACCATTTTCATCAAATATCTGCATGCACGGGGCACATCAGTGGATCCAGTCAAGTGTTTGGTACTCTGTAAGACTCCCTACATAATTTTCCTTTAAGCAGATACTAACTGAGTGAAAAAATCATGTATGAACAGAAAATACTAGAGTGGAGGATCAGTTTTGCACAGGTAAGGAACAGTGAGGAGAGAGTCTGTGTTTACTTCCCTAAGCAGTTTTTCTTCAGAAGAAAGGGATCCATGAAACAACCTGTGTGGCAGTTCAGTGTAAGGTAACTGCAGCCACAAATGAAGCCAAGTTGTCCATCTTTTGAGATCATTGGTCTGTGTACGGATGTGTTTGTGTCTCTGAAGAGAACAAGTGGTCTAACTGGGTGTCTAAAGTATCTGTAAGACCTCTATGTATTTACAGGAACAAATGAAAATTTAAGTCTTGACTTCACCTACAAATGGATTGGATTCCTCCTGTTTGGCCCTTAACTCAGGATCCATTTAGAGTCTGTTTTGTGCTATCCTTACTCAAATACATGTCCCTTGGAGGACAAACCAGTAAAGAGTTTGTGAGGTGATATCTTATTACCCTCATCAGAGCCTTAAAAATAGCAGTTCAATACCGTATTTAGTCCTGAATATGAAAGGGTTAGGTGTTAGAATGGATGATTGTGTCAGGTTAAAAACCTGTTTAAAGACTGCTTTGTTATCTGAATGAGCTAAAAGCAGGTATGTCTGCTATATAAATTGTGGTAATAGCCCAGCTGTGAAGTAAATGTCCCCCAAGACAGATCCAGATAATGAATGATTTTACCTGCAGCATAATTCACTAATGTGAGCAGGATAGCAGTTCACAATGGTATAATGACTGAATCATTACTGTGGAAACCTATACTGCTATTTCTACCACAAATTCTGTGCTGGCTTGCATGTCTAAAGGAGACTCTGTCCTTTTGGAGTTGTTCTATCTGTATTCACTACTGTATTTTTAACTTTTGCAAAAAAAAAAAGAAAAAAAGGGATATCTTTATGCTTTGTTTTCCAAAAAAGTGCTGTGTACAATGTTGGCCTGAGACAATTTCATATCTGTTTGCAAACCGGGAAAGAATTATTATTTTTTTAAGTGTTGGGACAGAATGAAGAAAACACTTAATTTTAGTGTATATTTTAAGCACTACAGTTGGGACACTTCTGCATATACTGGGTCAAAATTATTTGGGTGACAAGACAGAACTGCTTAAAATGTTTCTTACACTGGTAAGTCTGAGATTATAGCCTGTCAGTTCATGGCAAGAAATCAGTTACTGTCTTATGTAAGAGACCAGAATTTTATGTTACTTACAGTTTTTTCAGGGAAAACATACGATGGGCAGGGAATGTAAAAAAGATTCTTGTAAGTGATTGCCTCTTTGTCCGAAAGGTTTATGTACTTCTGTCTTCTATCAGTATTTGTGTAGAAGAAATATCTTTTTTTTTTTCACTTGGATCTGGAAAAACTTGATTGTATTTGGAAAAATTCACATGGGACTCTGCTGGCATATCATGACTAAATAGTATTTGCATAAATCCAAATTTAACTCAGGGCTTACAAATATTTTTTATCTCCCTGCCTTAGTTTCTGAGCATTACTTTAGAAAGAGCAGTCCTATTGCCTCAAGGAGTTAGACACAGGAATGAAAAAGCTCTGCGTGAGTATTCTGCAGGAATTCATGCTGGAGGAACTTGTCTCAAGGAGTGATACAGCTTACTTCGTATTTGTTAAACTCCCTGTCTATAGGAAAGCTGTGACTTTGTTCAGTTTTGAAATATGATATGCTGTCATATTTGAAATACGATATTCATCGCACAGATGCTAGCTTTTACTAAATTACGTTCATACTACTAGAGCAGCTTTGAATTATGATGTCCAGAAAAAGCATTGCTAAAATTTTATTCTTTCTGCAGTAGTAACTTCATGGTGGTCCCTGAATTCAATATTGCCAATGGAATTTGCTAGCAATGCAGTCATAGGCTTTTACACTTTGGTTATCTGAGGCATGGATATTCTGAGCTTTAGTCAGTGTCTAAAGAATTGATGAATATTTATAAATTATTAACATAAATACTTCTTCAAAAGTAAGACTAGTGGAGGAAATAGATGCTTCTATTGCAGCTTGTCCTTTTCCATACTTATCATTACCATTTCTGTATTGCAGAAATAAATGTTGACTCCAGTCCTAGTAAAAATCATCTTATTTGGTTGTCTTGTAATGCTAGCAGTCAGGTCTTCTTCTGATGGACTGCACTGTTGCAACACATCTGGTGCATACCAGTTGAGAAATAAATCTTATGTAAGGTTAAAAGTATGATGAAAATATGTGTTGTTACAATAACAGTGGGTAAAATTGCACTTTTTCTATTATCTTCCTGTGTTCGAGAGCTTCTTCTCTTCCTGTTTTCCTCTCAGTCCTTTTTGTACTTGATTACCTTGACAGGGTCAAGATCTATATGACAATGTCCCTTTCTGTCTGCAAACTAGATTCTGTGGCTACCAGCATATGAAATAAATTATTAGATCAGTCCAGCTGCCTTTGGATCCCTGATGTGAATGTCCTTTACCCATTTATGTTTGGTTATCTGAAAGCAGCCTATGAGATTGTGTCTTTTGCAATCTGTTGATAACATACTATTGCCACGCTCTCACTATTCCTCTCCACTATGATGGCTCACAGTAAAACTGTCATTTCACAAATATTTAGTTTCTCAACCTGAATCCTAGGTTTCAGCAACTCTGTCTAGACTGATGAATTTATTTTTTTTATACTTTCATAATATTAGGAGCCATTAGAATCCACCAGTTCTAGATATTTGAAATATTGATATATTTGGGGAAGTGATATTTCCAGTCTTCTGGGCTTATCATCTTTTTACTGATACAAGAAATGTTTGTGTTCCTTTTATATAGCAATACTAAGACAGTCATGAGAAAGTGCCCTGAATTCATTTCCACAACACATCGGTATTATTATTTTTAGCATTGCCTGTCACTGTACATTTGTTCTAGCCAGGAAAAAAATGTATTTATCTCATATATATATATATATATATATGCAATAATATGTATGATAGAAATTTTATATTTCTGAATGAGAAGTACAAGTACAGTAATACATAGTTTGCAAACACTGATTCTCCTAAGCTTCCCAAGATTAGGAAATACTCCCTAAATCAAAAGGTCAGGTTAAGCACATTTAGGTTTCTGCTTGTAAGAGAGAGGAGTATTCCATGAATCTCCTCCAGACCAGGCCCTTAACTGTCTTTCCTCTAGAAAACAATGCACACATAATGAGTAATGCTTATGCTTGTGTGGAACCAGGCACATACACTTGTACACAGGAAGTAACAGATGCTCTCATATCCACAATAATGGCAGAACCACAAAGGCCAGATCAGATTTAGATTAATAACAAATGTATTCTGCATCTGTAACAGATTATCTGTAAGAAAACATTTTCCTCAAATAACTGATTTTTCTTTTTTTTTTTATAAAAAAGATTAAACTGAAATAATTTCACTTGTAAAGAATGTTCTGGTAATACATGGAAATTACACTAATTCCATTTGCTTACCCATTCCCTCTTTCCTGATGTTGAAAAGAATGGATTATATTCTTTGGTAAAGACTGTAAAAGGTGCTGGTGAAGCCTTGCTAATGACCTTTGAATTTACAAAGACATTGTTTTAATTTTGTTATCATGATGAATTGTTAGTAAGAAAAGCATTTTTGATGTCACCTCATGTTCTGTGCAGGGAACCAAGTGTGTGCTGTTTTCCTTTAGTTTTTCCTGCTTTCATGCTAATAATTGGCAAAAAAGGAAAGCTAATGCTATGGATGTTTCTGCGTGCTTGTTTTGGAGTTCATTAATTCTGTCTAGCCATTCAGTACAAATTGCAGAGATAGAAAGAGTCTGCCTTCACACCGAACTTACTTATTCATTTCAAAGTAAGGGTTACTATCCTTTGTGTCTTTGTGGACTGACAAGGGAGGAAGGAAGGAGAAAGAAAACTTTGTTACGCAGTCTGAGTTCTTGCTGTACAAACAGAAATGTCAACCCTGATCTTTTTTGCTGTAACTGCAACATCACATCTCCACTCTGTAGAAGGATGTTATTCAAGTAGTTTCAGTGCATGACTGTCTCTCATCTTCATAAGCCTCTGCTCATGTACATCTGTAGTCCTTTATAATCAGTCTCCTTGAATAGTTACTTCACTGAATGAAACATTCTTGGGCTTACATATGCACCACATCCTGTCCAAGAGGGACAAGGGGCAAATTGCGCATTTCCATCAAAGAACTGAAGTTGGTTTTCAATTTTTTATTTTTTTTAATGGAGAATCTGAATTATTCAATTAACATTTCAAAAATACTTTTTAAGAAAGAGCCTTTTTAATAAAGATCTAATGAAAAGCACTTGAAACCACTGTGTAAAAGACTGATCTACTTGAGCAGCTGTAAAAGTCTTCCTTCAGTGCTGCAATATTAGGGGAACTGGTTTGTATAAAGATTTTTCTTTCATTTTTCTAAAAAATTCTTTTCTTCAAAACTCTGCCAGCAATTTTTAAATCCTTTTTTTGATAGGATTACTTGGAAGCCACACTTTCTGACTTCCCTTACTATCATAGACTGAAATTTTTTCTGTCTCTTAATAATGCTTCAGTATCTTTTTCTTATCCACTGGCAAGATGGCAATTTTTAAAGAAAAAATTCTCTTGCTGGTATTAAATTTGCACAGACATCATTCTAACTCTGTCTAATTCCATCTGCCAGATAGTTACTAGTCAAGATAGTATTTCTGATTTAATTTCACTTTAAATGAGAGCAATGTTGAGACAGGCAATATTAACATAGACTTTCAGGTAGTCATAAATCGTATTCCAGAGAATTTGAACACAATTATGTTTGATCTAAAACAGAGTCATGTTTGACTGGAGGACTTTCTCTCCTTCAATTATGTGCTGAGTTTGAAAGTCGATGAATGCAATTTCTTTGTCTTGTTTATAAGGCACAAGGTACTGTGCTAATAGAGGAACATTTTGCTTTGTGATGGACATTTACACTTCTTTCGGCCTTTGGAATGGTGTTTGCTTTTAGACCATGACCGACTTTGCAGTCTTCTAGAAGGGCAAATGCCTTATATTTAAAGAATGTAAGTTTTATAAGGGCTATTTTGTTTGGTTTACCTGGCTTTCAATATGAAATGTTTTAATGATTCTGGGTTGTTTTGTTTATAAATGTTTAACCTTACTCATAAAGTGACTTTATGTTATATAAAAGTAGACAACTCCTGCTTTTTATGGCATTCTGAAGGCTTTCCATTTAACATTAAAAAAGGTGAATAGTGGGGAAAGAACAATAACAAGCTTTTCAACAGAAAATAGTTTCAAAAATTCTTTGTTGGATTTCTTCCAATTTGTACAGACTTCTGCAAGTTAGATAACAAATAATTCTGATATAAATTAACTATTCTTTTATACAGACATGTATGTCTCACACAGAATCTTTCCTATATGATAAGGTATGTGTATGTTACTGTGGACATAGATGTTTGTTCTAAGTATATTCCTCATGGTTATTTTTCTGTATTTATACTTCTGTGACATTTATATTAATATGCTTATGTTCTCTAAATTACTGAAGTGTAAAACTTTTAAAGCTTCAAAGTGCTGGTCATTTCTTCCAGCAAGGCTTTGATTTTCCCAGTTACTATTAGGGTAAATCAGTTATTTGCATGAAAACAAGATGGAAACTAGCAGAGTCTGAAAGCAGTGCTGCAGGATTGCTTCTCTATTCTTTAGTTTAATATCAGCTATTTTGAAACCTTTGATATAGTTAGTCACAGTCTGTGTTACAAAGAAGATACGAAGTGACTTAGATGATAGCAGATCCTATTTGCTTTTTCCAAACAAAGAAACAGGCTGCTGCAGCCTGGGCACCCACAGGGTCACAAGTCCTACCCACAGAACTGTTCCAGTGTGGGCTCCTCTCTCCACTGGTCCAGGGGTCCTGACAAAAGCCTGCTCCAGCGTGGCCTTCACACATGATCACAGCCTCCTTCGTGCATCCTCTTGCTCTGGCATGGGGTTCTCCACCATCTTGCAAGTGGATCTCTGATCCACTGTGGACCTCCATGGGCTGCAGGGGGACAGCCTGCTTCACTGTGGTCTTCATCATGAGCTGCAGGGGAATCTCTGCTCTGGCATCTGGAGCACCTCCAACCTCTCCTTTCTCACTGACCTTGGTGTCTGCAGGGCTGTTGCTCTCACATTCTCACCCTGTGCTGACTGTGCTTTCCTACATAAATGTTATCCCAGAGGTGCTGCCACCATCACTGATAGGCTCAGCCTTGACCAGTGTCAGATCCATGCTGAGCTGGCTGGCATTGGCTCTGTTGGGCATTGGGGAAGCTTCTGGCAGTTTCTCACAGAAGCCACCCCTGTAGTCCTCCCACATCAAAATCTTGCTATGGAAACCCAATGCATATGTGGTGTCTTATTTGGCTTAATTTTCTTTTTCTCGGTCTAAATGTGCCAGTCTGTTTAAGTCTTCCCTCAGAAGACAGAATCTGTGTTTGATTATCATCAAAGAATTCTCTGCACCCGATCCAGTTTGTATCTTTTTTTAACACAGGTGTTTGTAAGTATAGACTGCATTTGTGCTGCAACGTCAAAAGTGCTTTACGCAATAACATTTACACTTTCTTTTCTTTGCTGGAAATAGTTTTCCTGAAGCATCATATGATTTCAGTTGCCTTTTTCAAAGCTGTATCAAATGGGTGTCTTGGGCATTCTATGATGGCTGTCCTTTCCCGTATGGCCTCCAGCTGTCTATATTTCATGGCAGCCCTCAAGTGCATAACACTGTATTTTGTAGTATTAAAATTTAATCCAGTTTCTATTACTTCAGCCCTCAAGGTCATACAGCACTTTGTGTATGATATTTTGTCCTCAGCCAGACTGTTGCTGATTCACAGTTTTGCATCAGCAAACAGTAATTAGTACATATATTTTTTGTGTCCAGGTCATCAGTGAAAATATTAAGAAAAGACTCATCCTAAAATGGATCCTTGAAGTTCTCATTTAAGAATTGCCCCTCATTTGAGTTCCACTTTCAATACATATCATTATGATCTGTTTGGCCCATTTCTTACCTACCTTGCATTTCTTGGCTTGTTTCCTTCATCGTGTCCAAGTAATATTCCATGTATAATGAGTCAGTACTGAAAGTAATTGTGTTGTGCAATTGCTTATATTTCTTTAAAATAATGTGAATTATTTAGGGCAAAAACCTGGCAAAATCATCTTTCAGTAGAGATCAGGGAGGCAGCTAATAGATCCTTTTCTCTCTGCATGTATCTATGAGAGTGAGTGAAGGGGTAGAGAGAATGATTGGGGCGGATTTCTCTGTCAGAACTGTTGGTGTGTTACCTGGTCTCCGAGCTTTTAGCAGCCCTATCCATGTGTCTGTGCTGCTGTCTTTATCACCATCAAATTCACATAGCATCTCCTCATTTTCTCAGCGTTGTTTAGGAAAATCATTGTACTTGCATGGCTTTGAGTTATTAAAAATAGGGTATTTTCTCTCTTGGATTCTGTCGTCTTTCCAAATATTTATGTGGGATCACCTAAAGCCTTAAAGGATTACCTTTCAGTAGTGTTGTAGTGTAAGATATGTTTTAATGTTACTCCATTTCTCATATCTGTGATATGTTGCCATAACTCCGTGATGCTCAAGCTCAGTCTGTCCATGCACAAAGGTTTATTAGTTTCCCTCCACGTAATATGGGACTGTCTACAAGCGAAGGTACCAGCCATGGTTGGGCTGATCTCAGGAGAATGTTCATAATTAGATAATAACATTGCTTTGTGGGTTTGTCCTCATTTAACTGGACACTCTTGTAGTACAAGATAGTACTCTGATATCATGGTAGGCAGCAATCCAGTGTTGTCTCAGTTCTAACCATATGCATCATTTTCTCACTTAACTTTTTTAAGACTTAAATTAATTGTTCCCATTCTACATGAGCCAAATTCTTCTTCAGTCAGGTGGTGCTTCCAAAGTCTGATCACCATGTCTCTCCTAAAGAGAAGTAATTTATGTTTAACACAATACTGTACTGAAAAGATATGTTCTGTCTCATCCATATTCAATAGCAAATCTCTCCTTTTCCAATGGAGATTAAGAGAGGATCCTCTGAACTAGTGCAAACCTGTAAGTGCTCTTGGTAGCAGTGGGAGCTGGCACCATTCAGTAACACACTTAGATTCCAAAAGCTAAGATTAATGGGAACCTTGTGTTTGTACAAAATTTTATTGGCCGGCCCTTGGAGCCAGCCAGACCCCCAGCATGGATCCTATAAGAGCCTTTTCCCCCACAGGAGAAAATCCCCTGTCTTAAAATGGAGACACTCTGATGTCCATTCACTTCCAGCATTTCTCTCTTTCTGTCTTCTGTTATCGATCTTAATCAAAAGCTTTCCTTCATATTCTAATGATGCAATGCCAAAGGGACACTCATCTCAGATGAGGTCCTTAAGGGCTACTGGTAACGCGTGTAAACTTTTCCAGCACCAAGATTTGAACTCAAAATTAGTGGAAAAAGTCAGGACCTGAAATTAATGTTTTTACCAGGGAGTGTAATTAGCCAATAGAGCAGCTTCTGGTAGGAGTATCTGATCCACAGTCATTAAAATGTCAAAGACTTACTGTGTTTTTGTTTGTTTCCTTGTATTTAATGTGAGCCATATGGCAATGAACAATACTTCATTTTGAGTATCCAAGAAGGGAAATTCTTAACAAAGGCTTTATAGTAGCATGTGTGAAAGAGGGCTTTCATTATATTTGTAGGGTTAATTTATTTGGAGTAATGTTTGGTCTCATTTAATCCATCTGTCCAATATTTTAACAATATTTTAATGAAACTTTGAGCCAGATGTCAATACAGAAAGAGTTGCATATTTTGACTGTTGATTTTCAGTAAAATATTGAGAAACAAGAAACTGAAAACCTAACTCTAACAAGGGGGAATTAAAATGATTGTAATTGATTTTAACAGGGTCAATATTTTATGGAGTAGTGAAATATATATTTTATGGAGTAGTGGAATATAAATTTATACATATTTAAGGTTAACTTTTTACATTTAAGAGGCAGTTTTTATAAAACTCACAATTCTCTCATATGTCATAATGTTTTATATATGCAAAAAAAGAAAAAAACTAGAAAATCACCTTTGGAAAATATGAGATTTATCTCAGCTTCCTTTCTAATTCATGATAGTTACAAAGCTGGTCCCAAATCTGTCATTACTAAATGAAAATTGAAATGATACTTGTCATTCTGTTTATTGTTCACGATTTTTTGGCCTTTGACCAAAATTGTCCAACAGATATTAATCTGTGCTCATAACATGCAATTTTTAACTACATCTTTAATCATGTAATTGTTTGCTTCTGATGAATGATCTTAACTGGAGTTGGACTTCAGTGGTCCTTGTGTGTCCCTTCCAACTCATGTTATTCTGTGATTCTATGATCATCACACCTGGCTGGCTGGGCATCATGCTTGGCTTCCACCTTCCCATCCTTTAGCGAGCAACCATCCCTCACTGTACACTGCTGTAACTATCTACAGAAAGAGATAGAAAAGCTCAGATTCAGCTCCTGTTCCAGTGGACAAAGGGATGTTGGGATCATGGATTGAATCAGTCCCCAAAATAATAAAAAGAAATCTGAGGCAGAGTCAGCCTCAGTCAATTCTGGTCACTAAAAAGATTTTGTTTAATGGTTGTGTTCATGAGTCTGTGGCTAAGGAGTTTTTACAGAGCTGTACTGTGCATTAGAGGATTGAACCTGTTTAGGACTGTATTTAGCAAACTTATAGGTAATATTCAAATCTTTTGCAAAACAAGAAGCTTTCATCAGGCTGCCATTTCTTCACTTTAGAATGGTTAGCTATCACCTATCTACCTCAGGTTGCTGAGTGAGCAATTCCAGCATTCTTAATTTACTGCGTCTTTAAAATTTCACTGCTTTCAGACCTTTGAATGCACTTGTGGCCGGAAAACGTTTTAGTTTCTGTAGCTTTTGGAGGAATACAACTTTTACTTATTCTGCACAACATTCATATCCCTCCTCCCTTTCCTTGTTATGTGTGTAACATTTTTTGTCTTCAGACTGTTGCACTTAGCAGTAAATGACTCATGGCCCATTGCAGCTCAGTCAAATGTCACCATTATGAATATATTGCACAATGAGCCTGCCTTGCACATCTTTGGTGCAATATTTATTATTCAGCTCTTCCTGGAGTCAATGGAAAGATTCCCATGAGGTTGCAAAGACATTTGGATCAGGTCTGAGTTTGCCTTTAGTGTGCCTGACTACTGAGCAAAAAAAAAAAAAAAAATCTATTTGTAGTCTGGGTAGTCATCTTTTTTATAAGTTTAATGTAGTCACTGCTGGTGACTAAAAGGAAAGTTTCAGTGTACTCTGGTTGCAAAACTGTACAGGGCCTCTGAAGGGCTCATAGGTTTTCACACGAGCTAACAACCATTTGCAATAAGAACACCTCAGCTACTTCTTGAACAGGAGGTCTGTAGCAGATGCCCACTGCAATGTCACCCTTGATAGTCTGCCCACCAATCCTAATGTGTGAATTGTCACCTGGCTCACGTCCATCCCTAGACGTCCATCTGTGCATTCCCACCACTCTCACACAAGTCTCTTGCCTTCTCCAACTCTCCTTCCTAAATACCCTCCTTTCTTTCTGAATTTTGCTTTAACCCTCATTAATTGTATTTCATTCCTGAGCTCTTTTGCTTGTTTACACAATCTGCCCTAGGGCCACAGTTGCTTTTCCCCATATTCCCTTGCCCCCGTTCTTTTGTGTCTCCCTGTCTATCTTCCTCTGTCAACGCTTTGACTTCAGTATCTTCACATCAGTAGCTATCTTGTATTAGTGGAAGACCCATACCTCAGGAGAGGTACTTTGATGCCATTCCTTCAGTCCCTCAGAAGTTGTACTTTTTCTTTTATTGTCTTCCACAACCCTCAAGACTTACGTTTTTGTAAGGCAGTCTGCTTGAAACAAAAGCTGTCTGTTTCCTTATAGTCTCAAAGCATTGTTATTGTTTAAGTTACTAAGTAAAATTGTGAAAGCACTGATGCTCTTTAAGAAAAATCTGGATGTAATATACCAGCTCGGTTTTCATGGAGTTCTGTTTCTTCTAGATGTATTTATGTGCCCAGCCTGGACACCTTTACATACAGTCAAAGAAACCATGTGTGCAGGTTGTCTTGAGCAATATGACTAAAATGTACCTTTTTTAAAGCCATCAAGATCATTTGATATGATGAGACTGACCTGTGCCAGTCTGTGTGGGCTCACTCATTTGGCAGAGCTCCACAAAGGCTGTCATATCCCAGCAGGTTTTGTTGGGGTATCACAGTAAAACAAGAAATCACTGGCTCAATTTTAAAGCAGGGGAAAGAAAACAACATGGAAAACCAGCTTAAAATAATTTACAAGACAAATAATACAAATGGTTGTAGAAGTCATCATACACATTTAACCCATTCTTAAAGTCTGCTTCTACTCTTGCAAATGTAAAATTGAGTAATATTGGGGTTTATATTATGTCTTTAGTCTGAGATTTATTAATTTCTACTGCAGGAGGTACAAATTCCCTTAAAATGACATTTTCTGACAATACAACTTACCGCACAAATAAGTATTTTGAATCCCCTGCTCCTAGTTAACTGTTGTTGTTTGCTAAGCCTTGAAATTACACAATTGATTCTTCAAATAGGCTGATGTGAATTAAGACTATCTCTGCAGAAACAAATGGAAGAATAGGAAGGTAAGGTCACAGAGAATAAGGCTCAACATCTCTGAAGGGAGGTGACATTTTTGTCTTAAAAGGCTGTCAGCTCTCACAGTCATTTATGACTGATTCTCAGAAGACAAACGTGTAAAATTAAATGCTTTGGATTTGCAAGCAACAATGAGTCATGGGTAGATATAGAGAAAAGTAGAAAACCCAGCAATGACAGAATGTGGGTGTTAAGAATAATACAAGATAAATCTGAGATCTGATAGCTGAATATTCATAATTAATCCTATTCTATTTCAGTTTTCTAGAAAGATGTTATTTGAGTTCCATTAGCTAGTTTTTCAACATCCCACGTAAGATGAATAATTTGTTATCCAAAATAGCAAAATATTCAAGTTCAAACAAGAAAATCTATAGTACATGTGAAAATCCATATTTAAAAAGAATATTTCACTGTTTTTTGAAGAAGTTCTTGTGTGTTTCTCAATTGTAATGGACTCTGATTTTCCATGACTTTATAACTATTTTTTAAAAGTATTAAAAATAGTTTCATGGAGTGCATCTGTTCTTCATTATTTCTCCCAGAGCTTTCAGTTTGATCTTCAGTGCTCTGAGTAAGATCAACTCATGCAGATAGCTGCTTGCTTAGCCTGGTACTGGCACATTGGGTGAATGATGACAACAAAATTTGTCATGTGGAACTGTGGGATCATATCCCAGGGCATATTTTCTCTCCTGGAAAGGCTGTGAGTAACTGGCAGTCATGTCTCTAGGGAATCATCAAAGAGGATGCAGATGGGAGATAGGATGGCAGCCATTTTTGCAAAGATTTCCCTGCCTGAGGTGGGAAGATGAAATACATGAACAAAGCAATTTCTACATGAGTACATCTTACTGCCTGCAGTCAGTTTCATTTGTCCTCTCACTCTTAAAGATGTGCTTAATAAAATAGATACTAGCATCTGTGCATTTAGTGTCTGATATATGGAGAACATATTTCACAAATTCTGAATACATTTTAAAAGAAATTAGGTTTGAAAACTGGTCATCATACCAACATGGGAAAATCACACTTCAATTTCTGATGACAAAGAAGAAAATAGACTCTGCTGTTAAACTTTAGTTTTTGAATACAGACAAAATGTCTTTGCCAGTATGATTTCATGGTTGCTTTGTTAATTATGCATCACTGAATATTCTGACCTTGTTTGTATACTGAAGTGTACAATTCCTAATCTTCACGTGTTAAATGTTCTCCAGGAAAAGGTGTACCTTCTGTCCCAGGAAGCAATAAGAAAACTCAGTTTTCTAGATGTCACATGAAAAGGAACCTCTAAAGAGGGGAACTTACTGTGTCCGATAAATCTATGCCTGGCCTTCTGTTGTGATTGCTCTGTGCTGCACTGAGCAGTTCTAAAACTCATAGGGACCAATATGAGTCAGGAGGATTCCTCCTGAATAGAGCCAGCACCAAGCACTTTGCCCTCTGCTTCTGATCTTTTCTCTTACTGATTAGTGATTGCAGCCCAGCCTTCTGTGAAAAAGTGAGGGCTGCTTTCAAGCCTCCACAGGCCTCCATTAACTTGAATTGCAATCATTTAAGTGGGGAATATGAGAAGCTGTCTGGCAGCATCTTCCTTTAATCAGCAGAGAAGCTGCCCATCTCTCCCACCTAAATTAAGATACAAACTAGGATTAGAACTTGAATATGGGTCTTCCCTCTTTTGCTAACTCAATATATTTACAGTGGAGCTAGAAATTACTTACCTACTTGGTATTTAAAACACAACAATGAAATAATAATTGGTAAAATGATGCTCTGTTTATTATTATTATAGCTAAATGAAGTGAGCCTTAGCAGTTTTCCAGCAGACTGAAAATTGAAAGTAAATAATAGTGCCTCCCACTTACCCTGGTGATAAGAATAGGTAATTATATTTTATCCAGAAGCAAATATCAGAAGTGCAATGGAAAAGACATGTGAGGTATCTTACAGTGCAGGCTTCTTTTATCAAAACTCAAGACTCTTGGCATTTAGGATACCCATTTGGGCCTTATACTATGCATAAGGTACACATGCCTAGTAACCTGTCGAGCAATGACTCTAGCAGGGTATGTGATGACATTCAAGAATCTTAGCCCTTAGAAAAGGTGATTAAAAGGATAGGGTAAAACACAATGCATGCAATAAAGAATGAAATACCATCAGGTGATTAAGTAAAGAAGTGTGTCCAGTGTAACAAGATATTTGAAGACCTATTCATGGTGGGTTTCCATCTTGCCTGCATCACGGAATTCAAGACTTACTACAATATAGACCAGTAGCACCACCATTAAAAAGCCACCGGACTTTTGATGGCTCAGTGACTAGTACTGAATTTTCTTGATTTAACAGTGGTATGAATGCTCTATATCTGTACGTGGGTCAGGTCCTTTTCTCCCTGCCAGCTTTTTCTGCTGACACTTCTTTGATGGGTCTACTCTGAGGGGTTCTTTTATACCTCTAGAGTTTTTTTTCTTCCCCTTCTGATGCTGCTGTAGAAACTTTGTTACATGCTCCTTTCAGGCTGTACTGTATAAAAGGGCTGTTTCAAAAGATAGTATCAAGATGTTAGTTTTTTAACTATTTTATTTAAAAGCCTTTTATTTTATTTAAAATAAGGCTTTACTTTAGAGTACTCCTTGAAGAGTTTGAAGCTGATTTTCTCACTGATACAGGTTCCCCTTCTATTGTGTGAGCATGGGCTCATGTATGCGTGCTGACTTACTGTTCCAGCTTACAGCTGCCAGTTCTGGCCTGCTGGCAGAAAGATGGTATTGAACTCTTTTGGCATTTTTTTTTCCCCCATTTGTTCCTTTGTGTTTGTTTGGTTTGGGGTTTTTTGTTTGTTTGTTTTTTCACTTGAGAACTGAAAGCCTTTGATTTACTGTCTCTGCTCATTTAAAAGAGAGGCTGATGGAATACCTGGGAAGGAACCAACTTAGTTTACAGGCCATAGAACTTCACACTGTTCTGTTAATTAATACTAAAACCATGGGGGAAACAAACTAAACAACAGCTAGCTGGAAGGAGGTGCACAAACACATCAAGATAGATGTGACTGTAAACTGATGGTTACATCAGGGACATTGGTTTCATCAGGGAATTAAAATAATGTTTGAAGTTTCAGTACTTCTGGAATAATTTCCATTTGACTTCTTTAGGTAGTTCCAAACCAGACCTTCAGTCTTTGCAGGAATAAAACTGTGTTGGTTTCAGCTGAAATATTGAGGCAAAAGGTATGATCAGCCTTGTCACCAGACATCTGTCTGTGTTTGCATTAAAGAATATCTAATGCTTATCTACCTAATGCTGTAGCCTTTAGGCTTGGTGGTACACCTAAATCAGCCCTTTCTTGAGACCAGAACTGCAGTATACTTTGCTTGGGGACTGTTTCTTTCTCCTCTGCTGTTTTATCCTCCTGCACTTGGGTCAAACTGCAAGTCTGTAGGTGTGCCCTATGGACAGAATTAGAAAATTCAGAATGTTCCTCGAGTTTTCCACTAGAGAATATGAGAGTTGTAATTTAGATTTAGACACAGTGTCAGTTAGCTCTTTATCAAAAGAGTGAACAGTGCCTGGTTCTTCAAGGGAAGTTGTAAGAGCTTGGCTGACTCCTGTATTGAGGTTTCTGATCTCTATTTAGGGGTTGGCCAAGTCTGTAAAGTAGCCTGTATAATGTCTTTTCCAAGATCTTTATCAGTCTTATTCTACCACTTGATACCTTTAGTGGAATGCAAATTTTCAGTCAAATATTTGCATGTTGGTAGATACCTGTTGGCCTCTGGCAGTGACTTCCTTGGTTTTATTTCTGCTTGTGTGAAAATGCAATTAATCAGTTGGGAATTTACTTTCTTTTTGTTTGATTATATGTCCTTATTCTTCTGTCACAAGTCAGAGATAATAGTTGCTTACTGTTCCACTTGTTATATATGTTATATATTTGATATCACTTAGTATTACTCTTCCTGATGTAAAGTACAAATCCTTAAAGCATCCCTTCATCTTTCTTTGTCAATAACCAGACATGTCTGATGCTGATACATATTTTTATAGGGTAGGTGTTCAGTGCTGCACAGGATACACCAGGCAAGACTGTACTGTTTATTCGTATAAAGGCATTGTCTCCAGTACTGCCAATATTTGGGGATTTTTTTTTCCTTTTTTTTTTTAATGCAGTTTTTCTGGCTTTCTGTAATAACATGCAGGTTTGTTTGGATACAGTTAAACTGTACAGGTGGTTTATATATTTCCCTTAAATATATAGTGTATAAATTAAATATAGAGTGTATGCTCTTCAATGTGCATATTAAGTACTTAATTATACTATTGTAATGCTCTTGTTTAGATCTTTCAGCATTTTCCTGCAGTCTTCTCTGAACAGTGCAAACTTAAGTAACTTCATAACATTTTGTCACCTAGAAATTTTTTTTTTAATACAGAGTGGCATAGTCTCTTTAGTAATTTAGTAATTTTATATATAAACTGCTTCTGCACTCTCACATACACTCAGTTTTATGACATATGGTTTTTGAACTACTGACTCGCCTTTTCTTCCATACCCTTTTTTCTGAGTCTACCTCTTTTTGTTCCTTCTGTTTCAGGTCAGTGGTTTTCTAGTCCCTGTCACCTGGATATTTTTTTATCATTTGAAAGCATCTGAATAATTTATAAGTGCCACACTTATGCTTGATTGTGAAGAAACACAATACAAACTGCTAGTTTCTAGTAGTGTCCTAGTCTGTCTTTGCAGAGACGTGTTTCCTTAGTTTTGAATTTGTAAAAGGCAGCTCATAAAAGCTGTCAGATGGGTTTTTCGCTGCAGATTTTATATAAGAAAGCCTCTTAAAATTTAACTTGGATGATCTGGATAGAAATTAATCATCTGAAAAAAATAATAAACAGGTAACGTAGTTTAAAAATGCCAATAAATAATCTCTGTTAGTGTATCCAATACTTCTACAGCCAGTCATCACAAAAAGCTAAGGTGATTATTTGCTATATTGCCTTCAGATGTACCCACTCAGGGTGAGCTTCAGTGCTTAAAATGCTCATCTAATAGTCTAAAGGAATATTAGAACAACTACAGGGTTACTTTGAAGGATAGATACTGTGAACTGAGGGGAAAATAGGATTTGAATTTGGAAATAATTCAATTTGGTCAATGAAATTGGAGGAAAAATTTTGTGATAATCACAAGTCTCTTTACTAGGGCTAGGGACACTCTCTTTCTTCATGTCTACTATTTTCCAGCAGACCAGTGGGTCTGAAGTTTTATTTGGTCTCTGTACTGGAGAAACCAGGGGTATTGAATCTGAAGGAGGAGGCTTCTGTCCAAGGTCTCTGCCCCTCCAAAGTGTCTCAAACCAAGACAATATGGAATACATTACCATAAGCTGTCAGTTTCTCATTGTCTTAGCTCATAGTTATGAGTTAATATAACATAAGCAACTGTTTCTTTCACACTTCATAAAATAGAAAAAGCAATTTTCTACACACACAGAGAAAAGAATAATGCTTAAAATGGCACATAGACAGTATTTGATACAAATACTCTTATTATTAATGGGTTGTTCTAAGTGCAGTTCCTGAACAATAACTTTTTAATATGTAATCTGAGAAGTATCTAAACTGAACAACAGAGAAATGGCTTGCTGGTTCAGCTATCCTGCTAAAATATTTTATTATGTATTTATGTCTGCTATAGATAGAATATTTGTTTACCAAATACAGATTAAAGATAAGAAATATTATTTTTCCTGAACAATTTCCTGCATTTCAAATATTATATATTAATTTTTTTGACTTCCAAAGACAACCAGAGCCTTTACTTGTAAGAAAGTTCAAACATCTGACTAACTTTGTATGCTATATGGATAACTGTAGCATGTAATTAGTTTTCTTTTTCAAACTCTGTTATTAAGCATTTTAATACATATTTGTGCTCTGTTAAACTTATAACCTAGAAAGCTCTTGGCAAGAAAAATTCATGACTACTGTAAGACAAAATGTACTTTTGGAGAAAAATTTTATTCTGTCCCAGAAATAACCATTCCTTCTACTTACACCATGTTGCCATTGCTGTGCATGGATTCAACCATGCCATGGTCCTTGTGGCCAAAACATCCACCTACCATCACATCCCCCATGAGTTCTTCTCTGTTCATGAATGGCAAGTCTAGGAGGCCATCTTTCCTAGTTGATGCACTGAGTACCTGTGAGGAGAGGTTATCTCCTGCCCAGCAGATATCTGGGTAGTCGAAATCTCCCACAAGGACCAGAGTTATCAATCCAGGAATTTCTCCTAATTGCCTATGGAATCACTCATCGGTGTTTATATCCTGGTTAGGCAGTCAATAGTAGACACCCTCTACAAAATCTCCTTTGTTTTCCATCTCCCTGATCCTCACACAGAAGCTCTGAACCACATTATCACTAGCTATAAGGGCTGTACAATCAAATCTTTCCCTTACATACGGCATGACACCTCTTCCTCACCTGCCATGAATGTGGATTCAGGTGTTGGAAATGGCAAGCACTGGTTGGCAATGAAAAGAAGCAACAGTACATGAGGAAAAAGTGCTGGGGAGATGATAATGGGTTATCAGGAAAATGGATTGCTTAAGTCAGTTAATTTTTAATATTTCATCTATTGCTCCTGAAATTCTGGCTATTCTGTAAGTGCCTTCCATTGTCTCTTATTATCGAAAAGGTCTAAAGGCTGTTTGAAGAGAGTTGTGATTTAAATGGTTTGTAATTTAAAATATGTAATAATCTACTTGCAGCAATTTGCTGCACAGTGCTGTATGCATATGTTCTTCAGAGAAAGGATGAATATGGACTAAAATGCCGCAATGCTCAGCTGTGAGGAAGTTTTACTCTTAATTTGAATCAGAATTAAAAATTTTCCTACTGGCAGCTATTTCTGCTCTGCCTTGGAGACAGAGCTCCTAAAAGGCATTCTTTAAGCCAAAACTTATTTACTTCTTTCCAGGCAAAGCATCAGTAACATATTGGGTATTATTGGATGCAGAAATAGAATAACCTGGGGGAAAAATATCCCTAAACCAAATAGATAGATGGATTGACAGATAGATAGATAGATACATAGATACATAGTCTGAAATATTTACATTGAGAAATCAGATTAATTGATACTGAGTTTAACCAGCAGTTTCTGGGCCAGAAATGCAAGGTGACCTGTTTAAATTCTATCCAGCAACAGGCAGTAGTACAGCCACACATTAGTCGTATCCTTCCAGTGGGTTGTAAACCAATTATACCACCTGCTTTCAGTCACATGTTTTATGTGGAAGAGCTAGGATTCTCCATTCACTATAAATTGTTTAGATTGTGCTAATGCTACAAATGTATTAGCAGAGTAAAAGACACTGGTAAATAAATAATGCTACTGCCCATGCTTGTGAATTCATTCTTCAGGCTGATTTTCAATAAATTATGAAAATATGAAAGGCAGCAGCATGGGGCCCTGAAAAAGTACCAGTTTTGCAGAAAAGAAAAGTAGAAAATAATAAAAAAAAAACAGTAAAGATAACCTGCTTAGAATAGATTCTTTTTTTTTTTTGGGTCACCGAAGCATTTTTATAGAAGAACTGTGCTGAAGTAAAGATGTTTAAGCAAGTATTTGCATATCTGTCCTAACTACCATGAAAGCACTATCAGCTATCTGATGTGTATAGATACAGCTCAGTGTTGTCAGAATTGATTCCATACAGGATTTTTTCATTTTCATTTACTGTTTTATTCTCTTTCAGTGAGGATCAAAGTCAGAAAGAGGACTGTGCCTTAAAAGTGGCTTTACCTTGTTGTGCCCTATTTCATAACAATTAGTTACAAGAATTTTACTGTTGACTTCAGAGAGACTTGGCCCGGGTTCTTAAGACTTGATACATGGAACATTTCAGTCAAATTGTTGTCTTTCTAAGTATCAAGTTTCTCTCTCTCTCTCTCTCTTTTTTTTTTTTCCTGTGCTAATGTTTGGGCTTTGTAGAATTTGTTCCATAGTACAGCTGATGTGTTACTGGGTTACTGGCACACCACCACAAAAGTGAAGCACATTGTGCCTACTTTAGTATGCATCTGTTGCTGTTTTATTAACAGGAGGGTTAAAAGGTTGTTCTCCTTATGTATCTCTTTGCCTTTGGTGCACAGCGGGGAAAGAATTACTACAATTTGCATCTGAATTATAGTAACTAGAGATACTGTTATGCATAGCATAGCACTGCATTTAGATATGTGTGCACCCGTGTTTACATATAAAATAGAACTTTATTCTGATCCCATTTACGTTATTGACACCTATAACTTATTTTAAGTAATTTGATTTACATAAATGCAGGACTAGGAATAGATGCAAAGGTGTTGGGCTAACAAACTGCATAGCCTAGGATACTCAGTAAAGGAAGGTAATTGGATTATATTTTCTGTATAATGGCTTTTGTGATCCTTCAACAAACCAGGAGTTTATCCCTATATGCAAGTGAGTATTTTCAGTGGGTAGTTAAAAGATGATTTTAAAAAGGTAGATAAAAGTTTATCTTAATCTGCCATCAATTATTCACACCTTTATAGTATCTCAGTTATGTTTCAACTACACTGACTATTTGGAAATGAGGTATGCCATACTTAGGCACCATCAAGTGCAAAATGTTACTGAGAAATATCTTCTGCCTCACACATCCTCAGTGCCAGACTCAAGCTTCTCTTTCTCTGCTAAAATTTCCATTGAATTTTGAATTATAGCACTCCTTTGACCTTGGTAGTCAACATTTTCCATGTTATATCTAAACAGCCCCCTAAAACCATCTAATGAAAGTTATCATCAGTACGTTTCTTTGCTTGACACAATGCAGCTCTCTATAGGTTTAACTCAGATGTGTTAGTTCGATGTCAGATGTGTTTTATGCCAGTCAGACATGGCACTAAGTGACCACAGAAATTAGACTCACACAAACCTCCCTGACCTGCACTTAAACTTACATGCCATTCCTATACTTGCCTTCGCTACCTCTAATACTTGGTAGAATATATAGTTAAAAAGACCTATATGAAAAATCTTCAGACAATATGTTTTTCTTCTGTAGAGTAAGGTGAGAGCAGAAATCTGTGTTCAAAAGTAGAGGTAGGTAGTCAAGTTGCCTTTCCTTGGTATGACAAAAGCAAACACTGTGGTG
Organism: Margarornis squamiger; assembly: GCA_035222235.1. Classification (NCBI taxonomy): domain Eukaryota; kingdom Metazoa; phylum Chordata; class Aves; order Passeriformes; family Furnariidae; genus Margarornis; species Margarornis squamiger. The sequence continues at coordinate 35,563,546 of JAWWTY010000123.1, forward strand.
TTGAGGCACAACTGCATGATATATGGTGCTGCTACTGGTCCAAACTAGACCAGAGCCACCACATGTGCCTCAGTGATGTAGTTTCACATAAAAGCACTGTGGGAAATCAGCAGCAATTTTAAGAAAAATGTTTATGACAAAATGAAGAAAATAATTCATTTTCTTTGTTTAATTTTCTTTTCTTCTGTTTCTTTTTTATCTTGCATTTTTATACTTGCGGATGTGTTGAATTCAAATAAGGATTTTTTTGTTGCAGTTCTTTTTGGACATTTGAAAATTACTCTGATCAGTTAGAGAGAATTGTGACAACTCTTTGCTAGATTTTAGCAATATCAGATACCTCATTCATTCCCTTAGGACAAGATGCTGCAGTTTTAGAATATATCAAGAGGAGCGGTACTAAATAAGCGGATTTGCATTTTGTCTAAAAAATTTCCACATTTTCATTATATTTTGATGTACCTTTGAAAGCAAAAAGAAGTATCAGCACTGAATACCAACCTGCATGAGAAAGTGGGATTTTATGGTGTTGATGATTCAGGAGGCTGCTTAGTATTGGCAAATATAATTGTGAAGTCTGTTTGAAAGATGAAGTGAGCATAAGCTGTAGCATTTTAATTGGACATTTTATTGAGGTGTTGCTGAAGATGGACACATAGAAGCAATGCTACAGTTACATATAGCTGAAATTTTGATGGAAAAAAATTCCCATGTCTTTCAAATAACTCTCATTCTCTACCAAACCAGAAAGCTGTACAATATTGTTTTCATAAACAGCTTTCTTAATGATGCACAAAATTTAGCCATAACAGACATGGGTTACCAAATGAAGAACAATATCATATAACTGGACACTAAGGAAAAGTAGATGTGCTTTGTTTTGGTTTTAAACAGCTTGATTTTCACTGCAATACTACAATAACTGACAGATTATTTCAGTAAAAGTTTTGACATAGGAGAACTGTGCATTCATCAGACAGCTTCAGTGTGTCTCTTAATGTTTACAGTCTTGCTCTTCACTGGAGTTGGCTGGAGTTTTGTCTAAGTATAGAAAAGAATGTGGGGCTTAATTGATACAGCCTAATGATTTATTAGTTTCTTTTTTGTTCACCCTTGTTTTCCAGTTTTGTTACTGCTGTTGAGTCAATTGGTCAAATTCTATGTTTTATAATGGGTGGTAGACTTGGAATTACATGCCCAAATTTCAAGGAAGGCACAGTCCATGCTTCATAAACATGTTGTACAAAAATAATACTTTTGAGTGTTGTAAGTTTGTATTATGAGTCACCATCTTAACTAATTTGGTATGTTTTCCTTAAATTGTCAACTTTGAGATTGAAATTTGAACTCATTTGTTATCAGATGCAATTCTATTAGCTATTGAGAGGAGCAATTCCTAATTCTGGGACCTGTGCAGGAACCATAGTTCTATGCTGGGATGAGACCTTATTGCACACTCTTTCTCCTCTCTGCTTCAGTTTGCAGTGAAAGAGAACCCAGCTGTAGGAATAAGGAAGGCATGCCCAGGATCACTGCTGAGGTTCCAGTCTATAAAATCCACTCGGTTTATAGACAGCCTGGGAGTGTTAGTTTTTAATTAAAGAAAGCTCCTGGCCATAGAAGCTGTGAAGAAAGAATCTTCTTCTATCAAGGGAAGCTTGTGAATGTAAATGCTCTGATAGCAGAAGACAAGTAAAACGATAAAAAATCTTCAAAGTTTGAGGGTTTTTTTATTTTTTTATTTTTTTTTTGAGGTACTGGAATATTTTCCTTACTACACTTCTGTTTGGAAATACAGTTTTACTTTTCTTAAAGGTGTCTTTCTGTTTGCTCTGGTAAACACTGCAGAAATGATGATGCTTGTCAAACAGATGAATCCCTTGTGTAATTTCATTGACTTCCCTCGAGCTTTTCCCAGTGCTATTTCAGGAGAATCTCAAATGGTGCATAAATGCTTTCTCTGGTTGGAGCTCTCCTTGTTCTGCATACATGGAAATGATGACAATAACTTGGCCTTTAAGCCTTTGGCTGTTTGAAGAGCTGAGTTCCCCACTAAGCTTCATGGTGTGAGTCACTGGAATTAAGTCTAACAGTGATGAAGACACCTTGTGTGTCACATTATGTGTCTCACAGCACTCAGCTTCGAAAAACAGGTCTAGGATCCACTCTTTGTCCTCACCTGAGGGTAGTTAAGCTGAGCTCACAAACTGAAACATTTTTAAAAAGCAGAAGGCATTTGAATGCCAAAAAAATACTAGTCTTTTAAATAAAATAGTTTTATACATTAAAAGGTTCAAGTTTATTCTGTGAACTGCATTTTTTCATGAAGGAAACAAAGCATTTTTTCCTTTTCTCTTCTATCCATAGGAATCTTTCACACATTTCATTTTAAAATGAAACAATTCCCGGTTTCAACATAGAATTGTAGGATTGCTAAGGTTGGAAAAGGCCTCTAAGATCATCCAGTCCTGCCATTAACCCAGTATTGTCATCTTTACCCCTAAGCCATGTCCCTGAGTGCCACATCTAGATGTTTTTTGATCACTTCCAGAGACAGTAACTCCACTGCTTCCCTGGGCAGCCTCTTCCAGTGCTTGACAGCCCTTTGAGTGAAGAATTTTTTCAAAACATCCAATCTAAACCTCCCCTGGCACAACATGAGACCATTTCCTCCTGTTCTGTCACAGAACAACATACTGTGCTCTCCTAGACTTCTCACCTCCAACTTTTGACTCAGAACTGGTATATCCATCAGAATTGGACTGTTTGTTTTTTTTTTTTAAATTAAATGTTTGAGATTTCCATTTCAGAACATTGTGTATCAAAGCATGTTTACATGTAGCAGTGAGGAAGAATAGCCTTTCCAAGGTGGCAGCAGTCTTTATAGGATTCCTTGCTTGTTTCTCTAGAGAAAAATTGAATAAACACTTCAGGCTGATGTGTTTTCTTTTCCTTTTCAGCTTCCGAGTCAGTAGCTGATTTGATACAGTTAGTTTCACAGATTTAGCTACAAGCATCTCCTATGCCCATTATTTAGCACATAGAGAGGTGGGGACAAAGCAAATCAAGAATCTCATAGATTTCAAGAGGTACAATTGATAATTATACCCGTCATCAAAGTTAAGGGTTTGGCCTTTTTTATTATTTATTTGTGATCATCTTGTTGAATTATTTGTTTGCTCATCCCCTGTTCAGTTAGATATTACTTGAATATTGTTAAAATTGATACTCGAATTCCTGGAAATATGTTCTTTTCTTGAATTTGCGTTTTTATTCTGGTTTTATTCAGTATATCATGAAATTAAAATTTGACCTTTGAGGGTGTTCAGAAAGGTTTTGTGATTCAATACAAATTTTATCCTTCTGTGGCAAGTCTCAGTTTCTAGTTTTTCAAAGAATTAAAAGTTTCTGGGAGATCAGGACTGAGAATTAAATGCTAATTTTCTGTTATTATGTTACATTATCAGAATGATAGTGTGTCTGCAGGAAGATTGGCTTTAGAAAATAGTGTAATTCTGTAGTGGTGAGAGGAATAAAGGCTGATAAAGAGCATGGAACTACTTTCCTGAACTTCTAATATTAGTTGCAAGTGAGTACTGGCAGTGGATTTCTATCTATTTCACACCTTCTACTATTTAAAGAAAAATGCTACCATAAAAATGATGTTCATAGATATGACTATGTAGGCATTTTGCAGTAAGTTTAACAAATTTCATTACTTTTTTTTTCTTTGGAATAATCTCATTGATAAAAGTTGTTGATAGCAATCAGTCAAAAAGCACAGTGTCTTACTAAATCAAATCTGATTTTGGCTCAGGTTATGGCTTGTTTTTGTTGGTTTGGTTGTTCCTTTGAGGACTTCTTGTGCAGTTTTTTGCACAGTTTCATGCATAGGAGATGGGCTAATCCTTCTTTTGAGTTCCTAGTTATGGTGATACAACTAAGAAGCATTAATCATAACAGTGTCTACTAGAAATTTCTGGTGTGTTGAAAATTTCTTGGACAATATTCTAGCACCAGAGTATTAATATTTCAAGCCATGTCCTAAAAATGTACTGCTTTCTGCCAAATCTCATTGGTAGATATATGTAAAAAACTGCAATGAGTGAGAATGAGTTTATGTAATGTGTAGCTTAGTCTGAGTGTCATATCTGCATTCTTTGATATATTTACCCACATTTTAATTGTGATACCTACACACAGATTGTAAAGCCACATATATTTCTGGGGAATAAATTTTTGAAAAAATAGTATTTTTATTGTATTGTAGTTTTGTAGTTGGCTCACAATTTCTACCAAATGTTTACTGAGATATTAAATTTTTAATTGTGATTGTAAAAGGCATCACATGTAACCTCTAAACAAAGTGATCTCTGAACAAGGGAATTAACTAGTCAAAAAGCTGAGAAACACTTTTCACTTCAGACCTCTGCTCTCCTCAGGCACTGTCTGTGTGAATCTCTTTAGAGATGTATTGAGATTCAGGAGATCTCTGTCATTATTTTCACACAGGGCAGGCAGTCTCCTGCAGAGGCACTTAGTGGTCTTTTTTCACTATTTTTAATCATTTCGGGTGCTGTTAAATGTCAGGTAATTCAAGTAGTGCAGTTAACGTTGATAATGAAATAAACTGCCTGAAAGAAACATATAAATAATTTTGACCACTTCAGGGGGAAAAAAGGCCCCACAAAACACTCAGACCACCTAAAATAAATATATTCAGTATATATAAAAAGCAAGTGCATTGGAAAGCCAGTTCTGGGTTTTAGCTAGGGCTAAATGGCAGCTTGAAATGTGCAGCATTTCTCAAGATGACAGGGATCATACCAAATTAAACTGGATTTCATTGCAGAACATGGTTTCAGGGGCCTATGGAAGCCCCTCACTAATACCCTGCCCCTAAAATGGATGACAAGTTTCCTTTTATTCCTATTTATACAATGTAAGAATTAATTCCACTTCTGGTTACTGTCAGGTCATTTCTATCAAGAAGCATAGTCCCACAGGTAAAGTCCCTGGAAAGGAGTATTTGGGAGGATTATTTGCAATCAATGAAACTGCACCAAGACTAAAGTATTTTAAAAAATTATTTTGAGGAAAGATTCATGTCCCATTGTGAGGTGCCATTTTAGCATGTGCTATTTAAAATAAAACTAATTAAATCCATCATCTGGTTCTTTATAAACAGAGAATAGGATGGAAACCTTATATTCACACTCTTTGTTTCTGGTGACTGGTTAAATCCAGTTACTTTGAAGATAGGCATATTTGCCCTAGGGGGTTGTCCTGGAAAGGAGTGAACCTTTTCTTTCTGCTCTCACAGGTAGCCCCTGTGCTGACTCAGAGAGCTGTGGCATGGCAGGGACAGCTCGGCTCTGTTGAGCACAATATTTAGCCAAGGCCCCACCTGGGCATCAAGCTCCTCACCCGGCAGTGCCAGAGCTCCTTCTGGAGCAGATGCTTTGGGTATCCCTTTTACAGAGATTAATCTACATTGCTTCACAGAGTAGGGTGTGGGAACAGCCATCTTCATATTATTCCATTGCCTGTCCTACTCTGTGATTCTGCTAAGTCCACACCAAGGACTCCCTCCTTATGTTTGAGTAGTTTGATAATCACATTAAAGAGCTGGTTTCCATGAGTATGTCTCTCGGTTGACGAGGGGACAGAAACATAGGACCAGCCTTGGCCATCTCTGATTGCAGAACAGCATGGACGGTCCTGGCCTTTCTGAGAAAAAAGGATCACATACAGACTAGAAATCGATAACTACAAAAGCAGCCACTTACGAAACTCTGTTGTCTCTAAGTTAGGCCATCTCTAAAACCATCAAGTAATTGTTAATTTTTTTCAAGGAGCTTTGCCCTTCATTTTATCTGTATTTTATTTTATTGCTTTTGAATCACTCCTATCCCTATTAGTGCCTGCTCTTTCAGTGAGATCAGAATTCCCCATCTTACAGTTCTACATATGAAGATGAAGTTATCAATTTAGGCAGATGGTAAAGGGCTAGGAAAAAGTGGTCCCACTGGAACAAATGTTTCATCATGTGACCACCACCATGTCTCCCATAGTGTGTTTTGTATTATAAGGAAGTCAGGACCAGAGTGCTCAGTCTAAACAGATTTTAGTGAGTCATTCTTCTCTCTTAGGAGTCGGCCTTGCCCAGTTCTCATCTCTGACTCACTGTAGCTGTAAACAGTGGGGCATGTATTTTTCAAAGGGCACATACTAAAACCCTGTTCAAAACAAGTTCATCTGCTTTCACCACTAATTTCTGTATAAATGACATTTTGTTCTCTTCTAAATCCTGATTCCTGGCATTGGCAAGTTCTTCAGGGCTGTACTACAGTCACAGAAATGTTAAAAGTGTACAAGTACTCCTTATATAACACTCATTTATGCAATTCTTTTATGTGTATAAAAATAGATTTTACTGACTCGGTTAAAACTATAAAGTTGGATATAGAGGGAAATCACATTTTTTACCTGTGGTTGAACCAAAGGTGTCCGCTGTTAATGACATTGTGCCATCCAGATTTAATGAAAGCTCTTGTATTTGATGCCCATCCTATTTCTAATTATATCAGTATGGGAAAATGAGATAAAATTTTGCTGTCTTGATGCAGGCAGAACCTATTTTAATATCTGAGGTGCTTTCTTGTGTGACAAGATAACACTTGTTTGTCCCTGGAAACTGTGTGCCTCAGCTATAGGAGAAAATCTAGTAGATAAAGGCACTCAATTATATGCATAATGACAGGTCACATAGATCACTATGTACCCTCTATGTTTTGCTGCGGTTATTCGACTAGCAAAGAAAAAGAGACCCCCAGAGTCTTGTTTTTCTATGCTTCTGTTTCAGGAACTCAAAACTGTTAAGAGTTTTTTCCTTTGGTGTGGAGTTCCCTACCCTTGTTCTGAACTCACAGCTGATTTCTGATGACAAATTCAACAAAAAAAGCTAAAGCAATAGCTATTGTTTTCATGCAAAAAAGAAAATTTTACCAGCCTTGAAAGAAAAGGACTGACATGTTTGTTACCTTGCACACATAAAGCCTGTGCTCAGGATATTTTAAGACATGACATTAGACGGCCAAATCTGACTTGCAAATTGAGCATTAGGATCCAGACTTTATTGCTTGGACCTAACTCCAGTTAGTAAAAGAACTGCAGTATCATCTCAGTAGTATACTATATCTGCTTTTCCATGACCCTTTTCACAGATAGATCTTTTTCCTGTTTTATGGAGGATGGCTCCAAGGGTGGAGAAGTTTAGTCTATTCCCTGGACTAGTTACAAAGCTCCGGTTTTCTGAATTCCAGTTCAGTGCTCTGTATTTTGCTCTGATAGAGCTATCACATTCAAGCTGAGTACTTGCGTGTTCAGGTGGCAATGAAAAAGTCTGAACTGGTCATGGAGAAGTAGACTTTTATACTTTATCAGCTGGTAAAGTGTTGCCTTCCTACTGAACAAGGTTAGTATGTCTTAATCACAACTGCTGCATGTGAAGCATGAAGCACTATATGCCACAGAGGTTAAGCACACAGGCAAATCAGACAAAGCCCATTTCTGTAGGTTACAGAACAGGAAAACAGCTTGTTTCCTTAGATATTGCATGGCCAGCGGCCTTAAACCATACAGAGAAGCTGCCAAAGCTAATTGCTAAAGTTTGCAGGAAAGAATTTCTAAGTGGCATGCTTTGTTTGCCCTCAGCAGAATGACGCATGCTGCAGCAAAACTAAATTCAGGCTGTTCCTAATACCACAAACTTTGCAATAAGGAAGCAACTCTTGTCATGTCAAGCAGTTTCCATAATGATATGCGAGTAAACGATAGAATGTCGATGAGAAAAAAGCAATATGACCATCGAAACTGAGGTTCTGTATGCTACAGCTGAAGATCCTCTTTAAACATTTTCTGCACTGCTACATTTCCCCTTGGAAATTTGTGGATCTTTTTAGAAATATATCCACTTTTGATCTGGGATTTCTAGAAATGTAAGCCTGTATAAGTTATTCCAAAATTCTATTTGAAACTTCAGTATATGTCCCTTAAAATTATTCCTGCAATCTATGCATTGAAACTAACAATAAATTAGTGTTTTCCACAGAAATATTCAGTAGGAATCACAGAGAAAACTCAATACAATATGTTATAAAAGATCTTGATTCGGCCTCTCAGGACTTAATGTAGTGTTTAGTGTAACAAGGTTATTCTGTCAATCACATCACACAAGAGAGGTCAGCCTTATTTTGCTGGAGTTCTTGTTTTATTGCTGTGAATATATAGCTTAGCTAAAAAAAAAAGCATAAAATCTATATCTATCTGCAAAGGCAATTATTATTATCATTCGTTATGTGTATATATCACCTCTCATTTGTGATTCTCAAAGAATTACATAACAGTAGGTATTTTTATTAGAGCTGATAGACATTGGGGGTTATACTGACTTCGAAGGGTTTTGAAATACAAGTTTTGCCTATGTTAATTTTGAAAAAGAGAAGGTTTGGTATACTTAGAATAACAAGTTTCGTTGGGGTTTTTGTGTTGTTACTTGGAATTATATATCTATTTCAATTTCTGTCTTATCTTTCGTATAAAAAACAGCAACAATGAAAATGATGGAGCAGATATGTGGGGTTTATCCTCTTTTGTGAAAAATTGTCCTTGTGTAGAATTTTGAAAATGCTCAAGGCTTTTTCCCAACTTGAAATATCATCATTTTTTTGTTAGGCAAAGTTCTCTTTTCCATCCAGGTCTTGTCTTCATTACAGACATGCAGTCACTGTTTTCCTCCGAGAGCTGCCAAATGGGGAAACTTGTGAAAGGGTCTGCCGAACATGACAGCAGCTGCTGGTAAAGCAGGACACTCCTTGACTCCAGTGCCACTTCTCTAAGGACCAAATTTGAGTACAGAGGTTAGGTCAGCTTAGCCTACATTCTCTCTTCTTAGTGCAGACACCTCCTGTTTCTCAAAAGGTGAAATCACATATCTGGAGGGGTGGCTGCCCACCCACCAACCTACCAGCATCTGTCACAAATCAGCAATGTCAAATTGTCTCTTTCTCAAAAGGCAACCAGCAGGTATTAACACTTAAAAATTAGTAGGCAGAGCCACATACTGTTTTTTTAATAAATACCAAGCAGGCATCAAACCACTGGCTCTGAGGTTTTGGGGCTATTTTTGAGGTAAGTATAATGTATATTGTACTGTAATGCATGTGTTTATGCTATGCAAAAGTATATGCATGCCAGATGCATACAAAGTGATGCATCCCAAACAAGAGGAAATCAGGCAAAAACATCAAGAGGCCTGCATGCATGAACAAGAAGCACCTGGACAAACTCAAACACAAAAAGAAAACCTACAGAGGGTGGAAGCAGGGGTAGATAACCTGGGAGGAACACAGAAAGATTGTCTGAGCAGCCAGGGATGAGGTTAGGAAAAGCCCCTAGCGGCGTCTCTCAGGTGTCAGTATTGGAGCTGGTGCTGTTTAACATCTCTGTCAGTGACATGGACAATGGGACTGAGGACACCCTCAGCAAGTTTGCTGATGACACCGAGATGTGTGGTGTGGTCAAGACACTGGAGGGAAGGAATGCCATCCAGAGGGACCTTGACAGGCTCTAGAGATGGGTCCATGCAAACCTCATAAAGTTCAACAAGACCAAGTGCAAGGTCCTGCATCCAGGTTGGGGCAGTCCCAAGCACAAGTAGGAGATGAACAGATCAAGAGCAGCAGTGCTGAGAAGGACTTGGAGGTGCTGGTGGATGAGAGGTTGGTCACTGAGCCAGCAATGTGCACTTGCAGTTCACAAAGCCAATTGTATCCACGGCTGCATCAAAAGCAGCATGGGCAGAAGTCAAGGGAGGGGATTCTGCCCCTCTGCTCTGCTCTGGTGAGACCCCACCTGGAGTGCTGCATCCAGCTCTGAGGTCCCCAACACAAGAAGGATGTGGACCTCTTTGAGTGAGTCCAGAGGAAGTCCATGAAGAGGATCAGAGGGCTGGTCCACTTCCCCTAAGAAGACAGGCTCGAGAGAGTTGAGGTTGTTCAGCCTGGAGAAGAGAAGGCTCCAGGAAGACATTAGAGCCACCTTCTAGTACCTAAAGGGGGTCTGCAAGAAAGATGGAGACGGACTTTATACAAGGGCATGTAGCAATAGGACAAAGGGGAAGGGCTTTAAACTGACAGAGGGCAGGTTTAGAATAGATATTAGGATGAAATTCTTTACTGTGAGAGTGGTGAGACACTGGCACAGGTTCTCCAGAGAAGTTGGGCTGCCCACTCCCAGGAAATGCTGAAGACCAGTTTGGATGGGACTTTGAGTAACCTGATCTAGTGGAGGGTGACCCTGTTCGTGGCAGGAGTGTTGGAAATAGAGGATCTTCAAGGGCCATTCCAACCCAAACCATTTGTTGATTCCATGATTGTATGAAAAGTGTTTTGTTCTGATAAACAGAGAAAGAATGTCAGCACCTCTGAATAGTTTGCAGCAGACTGGGGCTCAGTTTCTCTTCTGCCATGTGTATTCCATGTCTCCCAGGTACACTATGTAAAATGCAACCCTATCCCTATATATGGCAGTAATGAAACATTGCTGCCTTTTACCACTGTAAGGTCACAATCTTATGCCTCAACTGCACAGTGTGAAATGGATGTTCTGAGTCTTCCCTTTCCCTACCAATTTTTTGCCTTGTCTTTTTAGTCCTTAAATTCATTGCTTTCTCAAAGAAAGCTGATGTTTTATTATGTGTATGTTTGTACTGAACAGCAGGATGTGCATCTAAGTTGAAGCTGAAGAAATAAATAGTGTAACATACATAAAATCCAGCATCAGCTGATGTACCAAAGGCAGATAAATAAAATGAGCAAAAGACAAAGACATGCTTGGAAACAGTGCCCTAGATCAACCTTTTGCTTTAGACTTAGGGTGTTTTTTTGTGATACATTACTTACCTTTTGAAGTCAGCAATGAGTTGTCTTTGTTTTTGCTCTGCTCAGAGATTAATGTGGGATTTCACTCTTGCATGAGCATTTTTATTTTGTTGGGTTAAACTTTTGTTTGCCTGATAAGTTCAACTGACCAAAGTAAATTAGCTGTTCTGAGAATACTCTAAGCAAAGCATCTTCATATGGTTTGCCTCATAAAAGTTTAATGCAGTGTATAATTAGAAAAGGTTGAGTCCCTCCATTAATTCTGCAGTGTTTTCTCACCCATTTATTCTGATAAATTTATTTTTGCTGACAGGATGAATCTAGGCTCAAATAAAGGTGTATGCAAATATATATTTATCATTTTACCCCAGAAACAACATCCCACAGGAAGGGAAACAAAGCAGGAGTTTTCATGAGACTCAGATGACATTTTCTATCCTCTCAGAGCTTTAGGGATGATGGAGAACTTTATGGGACTGTTAAAGTCTGGGAATCCCAGATATGTGGTTAATGGAGTTAATGTGCAGATCAAGATGTCCCCAAGGAACTGGTTCCTCTCTGCTTCTGATGCAGATCCCTTCCCCAAATAGCATAGCTTAGGCAGAAGCCATGATGTTGCCATAGTCATGTAGCAGCAGCAGTAGGACAAAATTTGTAAGAGTTCATACTGCTTGAGGCATCATTAATTCCTAAAGGGGGTTGTGGAGAACAATATTATACAGATTCTCTCCTGCTTGAAATCCCGTGCAGTCTAATCCCTTGGTGTACTTGTACTAGTAGTGATGTAAAACTATGCATGGGTCTGTTGCTACATCTTCTACTTTGCTCTCTGTTTATCACTTTTTATTGAAAAATTGACTGAAATTAGGCTTTCTCAGGAATTTTCAGAAAGATTTTTACTTAAGATTATGACTTCAGGACTCTGAATATTATGTATATTTCTCCTGCAATTTGTCACTCTAGCTTCCAATAAATCTTGGAGAGTACTATATAATTTCTCACTGAAATAATTTTAATGCAGTTTCCAAAAAGGATTGCTAACTTTAAAAAACAAAATAAAATAATGTGGAGCAAGTAACTCTGTAGATGTGTTTTGCAGCAACACCATCCCCCCGGCTTTTCTTTACATTTCAATGCAAGATTTCACTAGAATGTGCACATTTTCATATTTTTGTATGGAAAGATAGAAGGTTTCTTTAATACAAACACTTCTGATCATCTCAGGCAGATGATTTTGTAGTGTCTGTTGGTGCCCTCATAATGTGCTTGTGTGAATTTGCGACTCTCCTCAACCCAAGAGAACAGCAGCATTTTAGCTCTCCTTAAAATGCTTCAGACTCCTTGGCAAAATAACACTTCAGTGATTCCTGAGCTGGTAAATTGTCTGCTGCAGCAGTTCCTGGCAAGGTCAGCACTGCAGTGTGTTGTACATAATGGAAGGAAGCTCTTATAGCAAGTGCGTATCATCCTCCCTTAGAACCATTCCCCTCTTCTGTGCTTGGGGACAGGGGGTAGCGTTGGTGTATGCCTGCACTTGCATGGGGAACTTTTCCTCCTTAAGTTTAGTTAGCCCATCACTGGAGTATGAATGTGTGAAAGTTAAAAGACTTTATACTTTTAATAAAAAATCCTAATAAGCAGACACTAAACATATGTTCAAATTGTTTCAGTGCTCCTTAGTGCTTTCAAAGATGTCTGTCCTGCTCTCTCCCCTATCCTGCTCTCTCCCCTATCCTTCTCTCTGTGCACAGAGGGACAAAGGATACACAACTGGAGTTAACTGTCTTTAAAAATCTTGCCCACCTTTTTTTTTTCCCAGAAACAAAAACTATATTGCAATATTGCTGCAACAATAACATTCTGTTCCTTAGACATACATCCAGATTTTCTGAAGGGCCAGGAAAAGAGGGAGCAAGGCTATCTAGCCAACTGTCTTCCTAAGCAAAAAGTTAGCAGCATCTTCCTAGAAGAAGTGGAACATTACCCCACAGCTAGATGTCCTAACTGCTAGCTCTGTCTGTGGATCAGGTCTGTGAACTTAGTCCAGTGCTTTTAACTGCATCCAGCATGTAGGCTATAATAATCTCTGCCATGATGCCACTGATATTCTTCAGGGATGTCAGGAATGGATTTGGCTCCACTGTTTCTTGGCCTTTTGTACTTTGTCAAAAAGATTTTCCATTGTCTGTTTCCCAAAACAGTTGTGTCTTTCCATAAAGGGCTGTACCAAGTCCAAGCGAGAGGGAACAGATGCCTCATCATCCACTCCAATTAAAGAATTTTTAGAGGGAAGGAAATCCTGCCATGGTGCCTGAGTCACCAAGCTAACATAAGGGACTAGGGTCTTGTTCCCATTGTGTGCTGAATTGGTACTTCCTGATAGAATTAAAATTTTATCACTTTTTTTTGCTATTAGGAATATGGAAAAGTATTCTGAATTCCTAGTTGCATTGTAATGGGTACCTTTTACTGAAATGTAGAATAGAACTTGGAGGTTCAAATACTCAGGTGCCTTCTGAGCAATTTATCTGAAGGAAATTTTGTGCCACAGGTTTGTTTCTTTTTAGTTTAAAAAAAGTGGAAAGGAAAACTACGCAAAAGAAAAAATTAAATTCCTAAAGCTCTGCTTGTCATTATGAAAGAAAACTTTAAATGTCTCAGGCTTGGTTATATGATGTTATTCAAGAACAGCTATTTCTGAGTAACTCCATATGTGGATATTCTTATTTCATAATTAGCATGGCTCTCATTTTTAGCTTAACTCCTTTTCAAAGTGCATTAAGTTGAGCAAGAGCATAGCAGTCTGGGAAAGAAAGTGAAATTCAAAAACAGCCTCCTGAAGAGTGCCTTCCTGTCTTAGTAGTGAAGCTTTGAAGAAAGAAGATTGGAAAGATCATGCCAAACCAACTCTGAGCCCAGAGTGGTGACATTATTATTATGGTTGCCATATAGAGCTAATAATAAGCTACATATTTATTTTTATAATAAAAATATACAAATATGCAATATGGAACATAAAGCTCAGATGGGAAATGCTTTAAACTGAAACATATGTAGTAAGTCATCACCAAGGACAAAGGAAAAATATTACCCCTTGTTAATAGAAGGGGCTGTATGGGGGGGTGACCCTGCCTAGATGCCAGGTGCCCACCATAGTCACTCTGCCACTCACCTCCTCAGCTGGACAGGGGAGACAAAGTGTAATGAAAGGCTCATGGGTTGAGGCAAGGATGGGGAGAGATCACTCACCACTTACCATCTGAGTCAAAGCAGACTCAAGTTAAGGAAATTAATCTAATTTATTGCAAAGGGAGTCAAAAAGTGTTTGGTTTTTTTTTTTTTAATAAAGTGGAAATGGTCAGCTGCTGAAGTGGGCAAGGTGGCAAAAAAAGTATGGCTTGTGACCCCTGGGTGGATGTTTTATGGGATGTGCCTTAGAGATGGTGTCATACTTTTTAATGATTGTTACCTGAGACGTATGTGTCACTGAAAGAGGGAATGTCCTGTAAGAAAAACCTGAAAACTATCCAACTGTACAATGAAAAAAGAGATGTAGGTAGAAAGATGCTTTTATGTACATCTTTAACTTGTTTTGTGAGAAGAGTGGTTCAGAAGCAGCTGGGTAACTAGAAGATATTCCACCTCCATAAATGAGGTGTCTCTAAAGCCATCACACCTATAAGCTGGGGCATTGGAGTTGTTGAGTGAGTGACTGTGGGTTTTGCAGTGTATCTAAAAGGCAGCATTTTCCCCATCCAGGTTGAGAGCATTATTACTGGGGTCTAGAGAAGAAAGGTTTTCTTGTCATGGGTTAGAGATGATGGCAGAACTCACTGACAGTGAGAAAAATACCAAAGAGCACTCCTGGACTCTAGCTGGCCCAAGGGCAGTTCACCACAGTCAGCAACTCCTGTTGACTGGCACAACCTGCAATTTTAACACCTCTAGTTTTCTAGAGTAGTAAAAAAAAAAAAATATAAGCATCACAAGGCACACAATACAGACTCCACCCTGCAGTATGCAGGCCACACAAGAGTGGTTATAGGGAAACACTTAACCCCCAACACACATGACAGTGGTATGTATAGCAGAGGCAGACTTTCAGAGTCTGCCTCAGTCACTTTATCAAGTCTTTGGAGACTCTGTGGTGATTTTCATGGGTTGCAGCCATTTTCTGCTGAAGTGTTGAAAATAATCAAAAGTATCTATCTTTTGTGGACATAACACAGTGAAAAAACTCTGAAAAACACTGACCCTCATTTTGTGAAACTCTGGACTTCCTCTTTATGCATGAAACATAAAAGGAGTAAACATTGCTTAGAGTTTCATACAGGACGAAGTTTTATTTTTGTATCCGTTTGTTCTTCTTTAGCATATTTGAATTGTTTACCTTTTGCTACTTTCTTTCTGTTGCCTAGAAACATGTAGTAAGTTGTTAGCATTATAGCACCAGCTGATTTAAGATTCAACTCCAATGAGGTTTAACACAAAAGCTTATCATCTGTTTTTTTTCAAAACACCCAAAGAATATTGAATTAAAGGGCTTTATTCTTAGTCAGTTTTGAGCAACTAGGTATTAATTTTATCAGGACAACAGCATTGGATGTACTTTTACAGTAATAATAACTTCTTATCCTCGATCTTGTATGCATTGCTGAGCCAAAATTTCTCACCAAAATCATTATCCCTTTCTCTGAGAACCAGACTGACGATGTTGCATGCATTACAAGTGAGGAACGCGATACAGTTTGGTTTTTTTTTAATTGCTCTTTCAACTTTCTTTTCTGGTTTTAATCTCAGAAAGCTGAGAAATCTGCTATGTGATACCAGGACTTTGACTCTGCAAGGTTATGAACACCAACCTGAGACATGCTGTTGACTCCTATTAGAGTTTATGAAAGTGTTTGATCAGCATTGGTATTTCTGCTATACTTATACTGTAAGAAGTACAGCAGACCCTGGTGCACCCTCACACTGAAACTGTCCAGTGTGAAGTTGCACTATGTTGGACATATCTGCAAAGAGTTCACATCTGGCATTCTAGAGTAAATATTCCAGCAGCACTTTTAAATGTCTAGTTCAATATGTGGGAATCTCCAAGAAGAATTCCTAAGTCTAAAGTATGATGATTGAAATGATTTGATTATACTAAATTGTTTCCAGAAGAATTCATGTTAGTGATCTGTCTCAGTTAATACCTAACTGTAAATGTTTATTTTACTTACAGGAGTTTTGAAACATATTGTTATCTCTCCTCTAAATATATACCACTGCTCATAGGTGAAAGAATATTAAAAGGTTTACACTATCGTAGAAGCCACACTGTTTAGTTTTAAGTAGTTTTGTTTTAGAGTATTGAGCACTTAATGTCCCAACTATATTGTAACTCATAAACCTTCACTACTTCTGCAGCGGTATTTCCCTAACTAAATGAGCTACGAAGAATGAGCTCCCTAAAAGTTCAAGCTGAACAAGCAAGCTATCCTACAGTTGTCCCGATACATGTTAATTAGTTGAGATGGAAAGCAGTGCTGAGAACTTCCTGACATCTCATTTTAAACACATTTATATGTATATTTTATGTCTCAGTTTGTCTAAGACCCCTCTCCTCTCAGTCCTGGGCATGATGATATACAGAGACTGTACCTCATTTTGAATTTACAGGAAAACCTTGGAATAAACAGAAAAGCCACATGCAGTAATGGGGAACAAAAGAAGCAATAGCAGGGAAAAGACTGATGGCAAACATTGTGCAAGAGCACAACAGCATCCTGCACAATGGTACTATTCATATATATAAATCACGTGCTTATGTGATTTTCTGGATCTGGGCCTAACTGCATAACTGGATTTCTTTCAAGTGACAAGTACAAGAAAAAGCAGAACACAAACACAGATTCCTCTGGCAGAGGGTGTAGTTCAGGCCCACAAATTTCTGGTAAAGGAAAGCTGCAAAAGACCTGGAAAAGAGAGGAGAATATGACTTTGCACAGTCGTGGTTTAATGTTAGTATTTAAAACTGAAGACTCTTATTTAGTGAGTTTGAAGGTTCGTTTTCCACCTTCCATTAATCTTTGGTTGTATTTTAAAAGAATGGGACTAGATGTGGACTGAAGTCCTGAGGTAAAGAACAAGGCTGTACTTTGGTCTCTGAGGAGGCTCCCTACTGTTTCAATGCAGAGTAGGGTTTTGAAAGCTTTTGTAAGAGCGCATTATGAAACCCTGAATTGGTGTTGGATGGTGACTGTGAAAGATATCAAGGGTGTGGGGTGTTGTAACAGACTGGTGAATATACTGAGTGCTGTGCAGGGTAGAGCTAAAGCGCAGGTAGGTCACAGCGGATTCCCTTCAGATTTGAACAGTGTTATATGCAAAAGGCAGAATACAGCTTGTTCATCTGCCAGATCAGAGATCCTGCTACCATGCTTAATCTGTTCTTTTGTCGCATAGCCAGCTGGCAGTTTAAACTCTGAACCATATATATTCTTATTTTTAATGTATGTGTGTTGTGTAGTAAAGGTACGAGAGGTGTGAAAATAAAATTGCAGCTTGTTCAGCTTCATTTTGAATCAGATCATTCGAGTGGAAAATTAATGGCTATTCTACAACCTGTTTTCCTCTACAGAGATATACACAGAAATAGAAAAAAAAAATTTATTAATTGATGCTGATATATTATTATCACCTAAAGATGAAGTGAAACAGGAAGATAATTGGATTAATGCATAAAATACAGTATTTGAGCCCAAGAGATCTAACAAATGTGGCACTGTGCCTTATCTAATGTGTGTGAAATCTCATGTGAGATTAGAGAACACAGTGCTTTGTATTGCAGAATCTTCCATTCCTGTCCCAACCACATAGCCATAATCATAAGTATTCATGACAAAAATCAATGATCTTAGTTTTTCTGACAGCTTTTGTTCACTGTTCCTAGGAACTATTTTCTATCATTTCTCAAGAGGGTATTTAGAACTTAAGCTCCCTCTCTCTACTTGTTTATTATGTATGGTGCTGTTCATTTGCCAAATGACTGTGGTGCCAAGTTCCAGCTTGGCATTTGTGGAACATTTTCCTTTCAGTCCCTTGAGAATACATGCTTTGGCCTTTCCAAAACCAGCAAATTCTCAGCACTCTAATGAAGTGATGTGCTCTAGGCTGAAGTGGACAGAAAAGCTACCAGCATCTGTCTCAGATTTGCGGCTACAGCACAACACAAACTATAGATTTTTTGATGACAGCTTTTGAAAGAAAAAAATATGAAGGGAGACTTTTTTTTTTCTGATTCTGGATTTGAATAAAATTTCTCTAGTTGCATGGGTAGAGCATTAAAATCTTGTAGTACATATTATATCCTATTGCAGACTCTTAAAAGAAAAGAAAAACTGTGCATCAGTAGGCTAGACTCGTGAAAGATTGTGTAATTGTGCTCCGGTAAAATTGGCTTTTTACAATCCATTATCTGGTAAGTCAACATAAAGTCAACAGACCTCATTAAGAAAATGTGAATCCCCAGTGTAGTCACTTTCTAAACAAGGTATTTGATCAAAGGCATTTTATGTCAATCCTGCTAACTGGCAGTTCTTTAAAACCATTTATTCTGTTACCTGGAGGCAAGCTGAGGACAACCACCATAATTGAGAAAATTTTGGTATTTCTAGGATATCCTGTGTTTGTTCGGCAAATAGCAAATAGACACAGAATACAGTTTATTCACGGTGAGAAAATGTTTTGATTAAGTCTGGAATCTGTGTTCTCTTAACCCTTCAGTGCTCAATTTTTACAAGTTAAAGGAAATAATATAAAACTCTTCTTTAAAACACAGCAATAGGTCATGTTGTACTTTGTTAAATCTGGCCAGCATTCTTTCATTACAAAGTGAGAAGATGAATAAGCATGCAGGGCTTAACCAGACAAAGGCTTTAAATCTATTAATTCATCTTGATATGTCTAGCTTCTGCATATCCTCCTTTGGAGCAGAATAGCTAGTTTGCTAGGTCTCTGAGGACTAGCTTTTTACATCTGTGCTGGCAAGTGAATCCCATGCCTTCTAGTAAATTAGTAATAGGAAGAGACAGGGCAAAAAGATCCACAACAAATCTCTGTTAGGATTAGACAACCTTGTAACTGCTCAGTAAGAAGTGAAAACTGGTTGGTCAGAGCCTGAGTAGGCAGGATATAGAGCTCTTGCTGAGCTGCCAATGTGTGACATCTTTGGAGTTGAAGGGGCAGGGTGCTGATTTTGCTGGAGGTGTTTTTCAGTAGTAAGTGCGTAACTGTCATTTTAATTCCATGTCTATTGGACTGTCCCAGTCTGCCTCCCACTCAGTCCTGCCCACCTGTTCTCATCAGCACTTGATTTGTCCAGATTCAGAGCATCACATCCCTTTTCCGCTTGCGTGCTGGCAGGCCTCTGGAAGAGTCTTCATCTGGTACAGTACAAAGGCACACTCACATCTGCCAGTACAGATGAGCTGCTCATTTCTCTCTGCATTTGCAGGGGCGTCAGGAGTTGCTTCACTCAAGAGCCCGTGTTTAGTCCTTTAGTTCCCTTGAAAAACTATGAGATACTGCTACAGCAAATAAAGAAGGTGGGGCTACTTGGTCACAATATCAAGCCAAAGGAAAGAATAGGGTTCTCATGCAAGGGTCTGACTCCACCATCCTAGCACAAAATCTTTGGTGATGGATGCTCCCAATGCCCAGAAACAATCTTGAGATTCAGATGCAACACAATCACCTGAGCAGTCTGGGGACTGCATCTTGCACACTGTCCATAGTCTCCTGGACACTTCTATTTTATGTGATATAGAATAATGTTTGCCTCCTTACAGTATCATGGATTACCCTGAGAAGTCTTTAGCTACTGTCTGACAAGTGACAGCTGCCTATTAAGAGTGATGATCTTCCATGCTGCAACAATCTCCTCTCGGGAGGTGACCTCTTGGGTGATATTTTAGATCCTGCATCAATTTTACAAGCCAGATCCCCAATAATTACCTAGTTGTTTTTGGTTCGGGGTTTTTGTTGTTGTTGGTTTGTTTTTTTTTTCACACTGAAAAATATGTGAAATGTTAAGTGCTTCAGAAGCTTTCAGTCCCTGCTTCCCTGCTGAGAAGAGATGGATTTTTTCTGGAGTTTTTTTCTGAAACTGGTGTAGAGTAGAAACATAGTTCTCAGTGGTGTTGTATCATTATAACATTTGGCTAATGCTCTGGGGTATTTCTGGTAACTGCGACAGGAGTTACAGTGTCAGGATAAATCTATTATATGTTTTAATAAAATAACTAATACTTTTATGCAGTCTACATGAATATCAGAGATTTGGAGACTTTCACATCATTTGTGACGCATATATTAAAGAATGAGCTCTGTGCTTAACGGAGATTACATGGGGATTATGAAACGTAGAAACTGCAGTTGCAGAACGCAGTTTTATTCAGCAGCAGGTTACTGTCATTTTACTGCAAGCTTATGAAAAACTTGAGTTTCTAGTTAAAACCAGACTCCATTAGCATGCAAATATTAGGCTATATAGAAATAGAGCATTTCAGTTAAAAAAAAAAAAAGGTGAAAAAACATTTATCAATTCATTTGAAATTTGCATAATTTACACAGTTTCATGAAGCTGTCTGCAGTCTCTTCAGAAATACCTAATTTAGAGAGGCTCCTGAACTGGCAAACTATCCAATGAATAAGACAAACCAATCAAGATAATGGATAGCTGATGTATGGAGAGTGCAAATGTGCTATTCCATCCATGACGGAAAAAGAAACTTGTTATTTAAGGAAGAGATATATCAAATATTACTTTTTTGAAGTGAATAAACAAAAGACCATAACATAGACACATATACAAATCAGGACATTTATTTCACTTGTATCTTAGGAATTATGTCTTTATCTGTTCTGTTGATACTGTTCTGTAAAAATCTGCTGCAGTTCCTCCTGCACCAACCCAGGAGTAGTTAACTGTACATCTGCATAACTAAAGTTGAATTATACAGGTGCGTGTGAGTGATCCTGCCCCAAAACAGGCAACTGAAAAAACACTAGGGTCCTCTGATTTATTTTAAAGCTTTAAGACTTTTAGGGCAAATAAAGCAAGATCCAAGCAATAAAAACCCCCACAAAATAAGGTATTGGAATGGGGAAAGAAAGCAAGAAGATAAATCTTCAATAGAGTATTGATTTTTTCCACAAAAAAAAGAGATCATATAGGGTAGAGAATATTTAATCAAGAAGACAGCAGGAAAGAAATGCACTTCCACCAATCCCATAAAGAAGCTGTGGTCACCTAAGCAGAACCACAGAAAGGACTAAAAATATCTTCCTGATAAAAGGTATCCTGAGAAAAGGATTGGAAATGTTTTATAGTTTTGTGATAATTTACTTTGACATTGGGAGTGAAAATTTTGTTGTTTTTAGGAATTTCCTTTGCCTCACTTGAGTATGTTTATAATTAAACAAGTTAGAATTTAATATACTTTGAAGATAAATCACCTCTGGATATTTTCAGTGAGGAAAAAAATTCCATTTTGATCTTCTTAAATGTCTCCCTAATTTTTACTGCCTTTTCCTGAGGCTGTTTTTTCTGCACATATTGGAGAGAAGGATAACAAAGCATTTGAAACAGGTGAGATCTATGCTTGTCTCCTTAGAAGGAAGCTTCTTTTTCTTGATTTTTTTTTTTTTTTTTAATCATGTTTTCTGACTAAGGTAGTGTTCACCTGCAGGAAGGAGTTAAACA
Organism: Margarornis squamiger; assembly: GCA_035222235.1. Taxonomy (NCBI): domain Eukaryota; kingdom Metazoa; phylum Chordata; class Aves; order Passeriformes; family Furnariidae; genus Margarornis; species Margarornis squamiger. The sequence goes on from JAWWTY010000123.1 coordinate 35,585,239, forward strand.
GCTCAGGAGCTGTCTGTTAATCAGGGCTAATCTTGAGGCAGAAGCAATAAGACGCTTCAGAAAGAGGGAAGTCATGCTGACATTTATTTTGCTTCTCTATATTTATTAATTGAAAATGACTGGGCCTGAGTCATTAATGAATACGAGTGTGGATAATCAAAACCTACGCAAGAGAAGACAAATATGTTTTAGGAAAGCCAGCTTGTGCATCTTCAGCATGAGATCCTGAACTCTGTGGCTCCACAACAGGACAGGGTGACAGTCTGTGGTTGGCGTTTGATGCATAGCTAAATAGTCCTGAAAATAATTTTAAAAATGGCACATAAGGGAGACAAGGCTCTTTTTGATGACTCTGGTACTATTGCCATGCCTAAGTTGCTTATTCACATAACAAAGGTCTGGTTAGAGCAGATACAACAGGAATCTGTTCTCAAAATAGAAACTGGCTATAGAATGATGAAACAATTTGATAGTGATGCCGGACTTCTACTCAATCATAAGCAAGGTTTTATATGTATTCTCCATGCTATACAAGGCTGGCTGTTAATTTTGCTCGGTTTTGCCTTGTGCTGTTGTGCCTGCTTTCTGATGATATTTGGAGACCTGTACAATAAAAAATGCAGGTAATACTAAATTCTAAAGTCTCTGCTCTTCTGGAAGTTGCTGTAGTGATGGTCTTGTTTCTAAAGGTGTCTTTTTCCAGGAGTTGTAGTCAGGATTCTCCTTTGCCTCTGTCTCCCACGTGTTGTAACAGGAGTTTCTTCCAACACTGTTGTGTATGCAATAGCGTCTCATTATATAACTTAAGGGTCCCAAGTCTGCCACATTTATCATTTGCTACCATACATTCTGATTTTGAGTAAGAAATTTTTGACTAAGAAATTGGTAACTTAGCTTCAGTTTATATTACTGCCTTTGCCTATTTTACAGACATACGCATGACTCCACGGACTCACAACTCAGTCTTTACTGTAAGAGTAAAATGACTCAGTTTGGGCCTGGGAGCCACAGAGCTAAACACAGTACATAGCATTAGAGCCTGGTATAGCTGGGGGAAGAAAATCCATTTGGGGACTTAGAAAAGGTCAGTTTGGAACAGAGGTGCCTGAGGGGCAGAAACACTTGTCTTGACAACTAACTTCACTCTGTTCCTCTTTGAGAAGCAGCACTGTGGAGATGCTGGAGACAGAAGAAAGTGTAGGCAGGTAAGACAGGGAGAGCAAGAAACAGACACAGAAAAGGTCTCAGCTGGTTATTCCAAGCACAGCTGCAGGATGTGGGCTATTAAATATCCAGTTCTGTGGGAAAGCAGTGTTGTGGTACTGCAACTATCTGGGGTATCAGCTCTGAGTTATGCACCAACTTTCCCTGGCTTTGGAGAGCAGAGATCCCCCACTGTCCCCATCTTTGTCTCTGTGGAGATAATACTCACTCTGCAGCTTTTAGTTTTGGAGTGCCTTCTGCAGTGGTGATGTAATTCAGTCTCCTCCACATGATAAACATCATTGTAAGTACTGGGACTGGGGGCAGCCTGTTTCACTGTGTTCAGAAGTGTAGTTCACTGAGACCAACTGTTTGGTGACACCCTGTCTTCCTGAAAAATGCTCCAACAAACCTGTTGGAGGAGTTCAGAATGCCTGAAGGGAGCATCCTGAGAATGTGTCCTCTATAGAGAAAAAAAAAAGGCACAGCATATCAAGTGGCAAGACAAGTGTCCTGTGCTGAGACAGTAAAACTGCATATGGATCTAGCCCTGTGTTCCATTTTTATGATCAGTTTGCAATCGCTTCCCTAATGTTCACTGATATTTGTAAATACAATTGTGGACATCTCAGCCACGTTATCTCACCTGAAACTGTTGAATGAAAATGCTTCTAAAAATACTTTTCCAAATTGGAACACTCTTTCAAACAGAGTTAAAACATGAAATAGCTGTTTTGTTTTCCTGCTATAGGCTATCTTCTTCAGCCTAGAACAGGGGGCAAGAGCAAATCTTTGATGTGTAAAAGGCCAAATCCCCCCCCACACTCCATCTCTCTCAGTGACTAACTCTGACTGCAAGTTGTGTAGCACCAACAGAGACAGGACAAGGTATTAGGGTCTGCTTCAACTGAGTCCTGCTGTAGACTGTTAGGGAGTGATAGATCCCAAGTGCTGTGAGACAGGAAATTCATTTCACTTCATCCTTTTAGGGTGGGTGAAGAAATGGGAGCAGGTATGGCAAGCCACACTTCTTTTTGTCTTGGTACTAGGGTGCCTCTGGGAGAAGAGACATTTATTTCCTTGGCCCCAACTCTAAACTGCAGCAAGACTTTTGACAAGGCCCCATGACACAGCTCAGAGAGGAAAAGGGAGACAGAAGAGTCTTTTGGATTACATGTGGAAGTGCTGATATGCTTCCAAAGGGAAGACACTACATACATGAGCAATCAAGGCTATTGATAGCAACACCAATTCTATATTCTGAAAATTAAAACAGCTCCCTTTCAGAGATTTATTAAAACTTCCTTTCTAGGTACATAACTGACCTAAGTTTCTGGAACACTGGCAGATGTACAATGAAAGACAGTTTACTTCCATTTGAACTGGAGCCAGGGCATACACTTACTAGGAAACTATCATCTTGTTGAATGTGTACAAACTCACCATACTCTGTGCAAATTCTTTATTGAAACAATGATCAATGCACAAGCTACATCACATTTCATTTTGCCACTTCAGCATGAACTGGTCTCTTTGTGGTTTATGGTTGTGAGCTATGAAATCATAACAGTTATTTAAATCAAAATACAGTAATTGCTTCTCAAAAGAACACATTCATATTTGTCTTACATTTCTTTTAAAATCAAAAAGGATTTCATAATAAATGAAATATAACTTAAGATACTTTAGTGCAAGCATTTCCTTTGCATCTAAGAAGCTTTCAGTTGTCCCACTAAGTATGGCATACTTAAGAGGCCAACTCTTAAAATAGCATGCTGCCAAGATATTCCATGAGAACTTTTAAAATTCGACACTGTTAACACTTTCCAGAATTAGTTCATCTGACCGAACTGAAAGTCAGAAAGCCCTGGTTATATGTTACAGTACTTTTGTCAAAGGGTAACTGCAAATCAAGGAAGTAACATAGTATGTACATTAGAATAGAACAGGCACTGATTTTAAAAAAATCAACATCTGCCCGTATATGCCATTTCACAAGTCTTATGATTATACAGTTGTTTTTAAGCACAGGAGCAAAGTGCTGTGCCTTACCAAATACCAATAACCTGCATAAAAATGCTGATCTGTGGGTTCTTTTAGATTTTTTAAATGACAGACTCATAAAATGACCGAAGGGTAGGTTTTATCACAAACATACTCAAATCAGATAACAAAAAAGGATACCAGTAAACAAATGCTGCTCAAAAGAAAACATTGAGCAAGTAGATAGTGAATATTATGTTTAAGTGGTCAGATTAATATGGTCTTAAATTTACTGCAAAAAGAACAGTAAGTGTAAAATTCAAATCCAACACTGATTTCTAGTGCTACAGAAATGTAGTCATCTTTCATGAAATTTTGGCAAAAATATTTGAAAATGGTGTAAATATATAATGAAATCTCTTTTCTAAGCCTGGCTTGGTGTTCCTTATACTTTTAGAATGCAATTTCGGTTGGACCGTGTTTTCCAGATTCGGAGTGTTTTAAAAACCATTAGCATTTGGTGATGTAAGAAACAGATCAAGGTAACAAAAGGTTTGCATAGCCCAATGACGGGAACAGATTAACGTCCCTGAAGTGCTTGAGGTGTGTGAAAATACTTAACAGTGCAAATGTTAATGTTTTCTTAGAGCATTCATTAATTTTATATTTGTTAATTGTCTTCTTGCACCATAAAATAGCCATTCAACAAGAAATACTGCAGGACACAATTGTTTAATTTCTAATAGCACGGCCAGAGTTTGGAACAAGAAAGACAGGTTTGGGTCTTGTTTCCCATCTGTCTCCCACAAATAAGTGTCTGAAAATATATAAAAAGCTTAGGCTTAGAGGTGTCACGGAATGGATGCATAAAGATACTGAGCAGCATACAAACACATGAAAACACACAAAAAAATACATAAACCAGAACCCTTGGTTACAATCTGTATTTTCTCCAGCTACAGTGCTATTCAGCTTTAATTTCAATACTAACACAAAGCTAAATGTCCAAAGAATTTATAGCAGACTGCCTAGAGCAGTCCTACCTGTGAACTCCCAGCTCTGAGTGAGTCCAGCTCCAGCAAGTTCAGGGTTCCCTTTGACCCTGCAACAGCAGGAATCCAGCACTACACGTACTGCATGTATCTAATCCAAGTGCCTGTGGCTCGTACGTGGTCTGAAATGTGCGTTTGTGTGTATTTCAAATACAAGCCCTTTGTGGGCAACCTTTGGGAAAAAACATCTGTATCTTCAAGGAAGTTTATACAGAGATACTGAAGAAAACCATGGAGATTGTTTGCTCTCAAATGTTTCTCAATAAATAAATAATAAGCAGGCTGAAGGACAGCCTGAGGGAAGCAGTCAGGGTCAGAACTGCCTGGTACCAAATACCATAGGAATATATGAAGGAGTCTGATCCCTACTGTAAAAATTTCATAGTTAAAAAACAAAATTAAAATACTGTAGTTTAATAAATATTTTTATAACTTTTTTTTAAAGCATAATTTAAAAGTTATTTTTATACTTTCAAGGAGAACATCCTTGCTTATCTGTGCAATCTTAGTTGGGCACCAGGTAGGTAACTTTAGAATGCATGAGCATTGTTTGTAAATGCTGGACAGGCAGCAAAATCAAGATGCCTCTTTTCAGAAGGTTAAAGTGAATCATAAGAATTTAGTGCAAGTTCCTGCTTTTGTTTCTGCCCTTGTCCTTTTTCATCCCAGAAGCAAATGAAGTAACTTGACAACCTGATATGAACACTGAACAGAAATATACTTTGGACTAAGACAAGAAGTTAACAGTTTGCATCAACAGTATTTTCAATCACACTGGTCAGAAGTGAGGTTTTTATGGTATTCTCTTAATATACGTTGTGTTCTAGATTTATATTGCTTTGCTGGAACTAAAATATTTCCAGCCACATTCCTAAAGGGACTTTGCCCTTGTATGTTTCCTTTTGGGCATGTGCAAATTCATTTTGTAAAGAAACCTGCCACTGTGGTGAGCACAAACAACCATGAGGCAACTGAATGCTGCCATTTTTCATGAGTTGGTTGTAAAATCTGAAGTCCATTATTAAACATGTAATTTTTTTCAGTAACCACAGAAAGGTAAATATGGACCATTCTCTGCATTGCCTACATAAGTCATGGGGTATTTCTGTATTACACTCTAGTGAGGCTCTGCACTTAAACATGAAGAAGCTGGCATAAAATCTCACTTCATTATCAAGGGTTCTTTTAGATAGCTGCAACATTGACTTTGTTTGGTCTTGACTACCTGTGCAGTTAATATAACTGATTGCCTCCAAGAGATACCTTACACAGGTGTGGCTACTTCACTAAAATGTCCACAGACCCATCCACACATCATCTCCCCAGAGACCTAAGAGACTTCTTTTTCTGTAATATACTTGATTCTGGATTTATCTTAAGTACCTATACTTACATTAAACCCCTTCTTAAAAACAAGCTGATAGTTTGTTCATTAATTCCAAACTAAATGTGTCAGGTAATTAAGTAATATTAAATGTACACAAACTCCTCCTTGTAAGTGCTTGCTTTCAAGACTCAGTGCAGAGACGGTCCTTTTTACTGTCTGTGTGCAATAGAAATTATCACTTCCCTTACACTCCTGGCATTTCCTGGCATAAATGTTGATCCTTTTTAATGCCACAATTGCTGTGATCATTAAAGCTTTACTGGGGTAGAGTCACATGTACTCAAGCAGGAACATCCCACATAGGTAGGAGGTTCTTAAAATACCAAAGCAATTATATCACAGTAAACAGTTTGCATGACTTTCATTGTAATTTCATAGGACACTTGATTGTATTTTTTTTCCAGCTTTGATACAACACTCTCAAACTGATACTTTTACATGAATTTAGAAACCCATGACAGCTTGATCTTCAGAATATGAATCTACATAAAATTAATAATCCCAGTAAAAGGGTATTTTGCCATTTCAACCTTCTCATCAACTCATTACTGGCATTTGGAGGACTGCTAGGGAACCTGCATATCTTCTGGTAAGGTAGTACGTACTTACTCCTTCCAAATCACTTCAAAACAAGACATCTTGCATATTTGAAGCTGTTTGGCGTATAAAATTCTGGCAAGGTAAAGAATGGTCAAATATATGAAAAAAAACCTCACAGAGCTGTTGGACTGCAACTTTCTGTAAGATGCTTACAGTCTGTAAAATACACCTCAAAGCTGTTTCTTCATGCAAATCTAACAATTATTGTCATCTTCATTCCATGGAAAACTATTTCCCATGTGCCTAAGCAGTGTGGTCTCAAATGAAATGGAAACATTTTAACTTTCTGTAATAGCCTTCTAAATCACAATGTAGCTGAGCAAACAGGCTTTGTAAATGGGATCTATTAGGATTTTATTTGGCTACTGGAGTGCTGCCTCTTGGGCAATATTTCAAATTCATAAGTTAATATTTGCAAAAAATGCAATAGATGGAAATAACGGGAGTGAAGGAGGAAAGTGAAAACCAGTTTTATGTTTAGTAAGTTCAAGTGTCCTACATCAAAGACTACCAGTGACTTCCAGGAGGCCACTACAGGTGACTCCAACCTAGAAAATGCTGAGGTAAATGTTTCTTGGAAATATTCCTAATCAAAAGAGCAATTAATATTAATGTAATAGCAATTACTCTGCCATACATCATGGTAAACTAAACTCAAACTGAGAAGAAAGTGCCAAATAATCCACTTACATGCTTTTGCTATGATAGTCTCCAGGTAAGGCTTAGCGGCAAGTACAATATGTATTTTTAAAAGAGCTCCACCTGATTTTCCTGCTATGCATAGATTCAGGAGTAACTATCATACATGGCTTTCATATATAACACATGTACTTGTGTCATTTGCCAATGCTGTGTCATCAGAACAGGGTTCAGCAGAGGGCTCAGGAGGGGGCTCTGCAGGAAGTGCTGGTGTTTGAGGGGTGTCTTCTTCCTTGGTGTCCAACTGCATGCTTTCCTGTGACTGACCATCCATGCAGTCCTTTTTGGACATTGGGTGAACTGACACTTTTATTGCAATCTGTTGAGGTGGCTCATGCAGTGACGACGCATCCGAGTCAGCTGTAGGAGAGTCACTGCGTGTCAAAGCATTTGGAATCATATATAGCTCATCTGTTTCAGTGGTTTCCTGGCCTTCTGCTGCCTGACGTACAAAATTCTGTCCTTGCTCCTCCAGACCAACAACTTCCATAATTTCTTCCATTATAGTCCTGCAGTTCATGATGAGAGGCGGCAAAGGTACACTCCGAGCAAGCTCCTCAATATAGCGAGCAAATTCCATGGTCTTGAACTGGGTTACTTTGGCAAGCTCGAGCGTTTTGGCTGATGTGATAATTGGGATACGCTTTGCAATCTCAAAGGCTTTCTGAAGTTTCTCTGCCCCTTCTGTTCTGAAGAATTCATTGATTGCTTTCTCAGTTTTCTTCAGATGACTGCTCATCATACATAATCGAGTAATGTTCAGTATCATAACAATGGTAAAAGCTACAAGGCAGACAATCATGTAATAGATTCCCATATCTCCAGAGGTAAAAACGACCCTCAGCGTCACAGTATTGTTGACGCTGCCATACGTATTAAACGCGACACACGTATATTTACCTCTGTCTTCAAAAGACACTCTGGTAATGTTTAGTAGCCCGTTGTCAAGAAACCACCATTTTCCTGTTAGAGAGGAGACAGAGTAACTTACTTAGAGGTATGTTGTTCACATGACCAGCATAGTCTTAAACATCAGCTTTGTGAAAACTGGCTTCAGGCTTTGTAAGAAGGAAAGAATCTTCACAAGAAGACAACAAATTTACCATCATAAAGGCCTGTCTATCCCTGAGACCCTAGCTGTGTTACTATCAAATCCCTGACATCAACTGTGAATAGTCAGAACATGCTTTAAAAAATGTTAACATGCATGGCATCTATCTCAATCTTATTATCAATTAAGTTGCAAAGATAGGACTATTTACCCCAGAGAGCTGCCCAAACACAGGTCCCACTTCCTCAAAGAACAGCAACAATGGGATTGAGAGGCAGAAAAACCTACTAAGCCCTTCTTGTTTTGTTCCCTGACAATACACTTGCTTATAATTGGGCTAGTTTTGGTGTTTTGTTCCAGTATCTCATATAATTCTGCTAATGTAAACTTTAAAACCCTAGAATTTCAGACATCATATACTACACTGCCTGCCCTCTGAGGTGTTGAGAATCTGATTTTGAAGTATGATTTTAAAGAAAGGGAAATAGGATAGGAGGAGTAAGATAGATAGGAAAGAGAAGAGCCATGATAGGGAACATCTTGTTTGTCAACATGAACATTTTACTTTTAAGAGCAATTTCTATTAGTGTAGTATAATTGATAACTTTGTCTGCTGCATGTACACATACATTTCATGTAAATGTACATTTCATATTCTTTGAATGTGTGGCACAATAGAACAGTTTAGCTATGAAACTGAGTTTGAAACGTGTTAAAATCCATTGCTCCTATCATTGCTAAACTGATTCAAGATTCAGTGAATTAAGGTCTTTAGTTCCTCAAGTGTACTTCATTTCTATTCAAATATCACTACACTATTTAAGAGCTGAGGACATATATTTTTGCTTTATTCAGTATGGTATGACTTCTTGTTTTGTAACATTGCTATAAAAACATGATTCACTCCAACAGGAAAGCCTGATTTAAATTATTTCCTTCATATAAACCCACCCCTGGAAGTGTTCACATGGTGGAGAACAGCCAGAAAGTGGAATGCCTCCGTACCTTCTGAACACTTGATAGAGGGAGATGCCATACAGAAGATTTCCTTTTAAAACAATGACACAGGCTGATGTAAATCCACTTAGTCTCTGTAACACAATCCCAAGCCATTCCTGACAGATATCTGCCAAAGATAGTAATGGAATTTCAATAACCTTCCACGGGAAGGAACGTCAGGTGTTCACCTGCCTTTATGATCAGAAAGTTGTTCTTCCTTAAACCTAACCTAACCAGTTGCTATTTAAGTCTATTCAGGCAGCCGAACAAAGACATAGAACCTGTGATCAGAGGACTAAACTAGTGCAAAATCCCTGTACAATGCCTGTAAATCACAAGGCAAGGATTGCAATTCTGCTACAGCTTGGTGTATAACTTGCTTCTACATTTATTTTATCCTTTTTCACAGACATTTTTTCCTTATTAAAAAGATTGTTCTATTTTTTTTGATTTCTTTGAAGGAAGAAACTGTGGACAATTTTGAAACTCAGTCATAAAAAGCCTTTAATTCAGACTAGTTATGAACTTTTACCATGTTCAAAGTTTTTCTAATTAAACATGGCTTATTGAAATTGGGCTTTTTTACAGTATCTCCAGTAGAAGCCTATGTAGAAAGTGCTCCCACAAGGTGCCTGCCTCAGTTCATGTGTACAGACAGCTCTTAATTACATTTTTTTATCCTGTTAGAAGCTTTAACTTAACTGAAGCACTGTTTTTTACCCTAGCATAATTTTTGATAACAGCTGAATCACTTTCCCTTTAATTAAAAAGTAATGAATAAATACAAAGCTGGCTAAGTTGGAACATCACCAAAAATCATCCCAATCTGCTAAAGTTAGGCAAATTCAGAGGAAAACTCCTTTACAGAGGAAATGTCAGCATCTGTAACAGATGACACTTCTTTCGCCACCTCTAAAATAACAAAAAATACAGAGTATTCCTGCTTGGTATTTCTTTGAATTGCAATGTTGGTCCTTTTCGCAAAGTAGGTTTTTATTAATCATGAGATAACAAGACGCCTTGCTGATGTACCCTGGCTCCAGCTGTTATAAATGACATAATGGCATTGAACTGTGACTCAGTGACTGGGTCTGTGCCAGTGGATCCTGGCAGACAGTATAAGCCAAATAAGAAAACAATCATTAGAGAAGGTATCATTGCTGAGTTTTGATAACAACTCACTGCTATACTTAACATCATAAAGAAAGGTCTCATGCTAGGAAACATTCCTTACAGAGAGACAGTTTCGTAAAGGAGGTAGTGCAATGTTGAAATTCTAAGTTATAATGTGATGTTGTCCTAATACTACATCTGCAATTTTTACTGATTGGGTCAAAGTTTTTGCTCACCTACCTAAATGGGTTTTTTTTAGTAGCTACCTCTCTCAGCTGACTACACAAAGACCTAAATTTAGATGCCCCACTAAAGGGGAAATTTCCGTTAGTAAACCTCAGTAAAACACACCAGCACACTTATCACTGTATGTTGCCACAACCACACAAATCATATCTGAAAGTCTGCTTACTAGCTCAAGTAGTTACTTTCTGTAGCTTTACTCAGAAAATTATTATATCCTGTAATTTAAAATATAACCAGTTATGCAGTAAGCTTTTATAGGTACACTATGATGTTGCACATCCAGCTGGGTCAATTGTTACTCCTGTCACAGCAGAGTTCTCTGTCAGGTCAGTTATTAGTTAGGCACGCTGTCTTGCATTTAGTATGAATAGCTAAGTGTTTATTTCATCATGCTGTGAACAAAGCAGTCAGTATGGAAGGATTACATGAGAAAAACACCTTTCATATACCCACACTTCCTTCAAACACTCTCTAGAAGTATAACTAGGATTATCACCCAAATCTTCCATTTAAGGAAAATCAGCTTATGTATAATTAAGGTCTCTGGCAAATGCCACTGCAGAGTCTTAACTAAAGCCAGGGTGGCTCAGACTTGGCCTCTCCTTCTGACTGCTGCCTTATACAAGTTTTTCATTTGGTTGTTCACGGCATCTCCTGTTTCTCACACTCCTATGGCACTATGCATAAAGTCAGCAGGCATCTCAGGGAGTTAGCTGTGTTGAGTACATGCCAACAAACTATTCTTATATGTCATGAGAATTCTCCTTTGAGTTGGAAAATAGATTTTTAACCTTTTTTTGGTGACAAAGAAGAACAAAAGAGGACAGAATGAGAAATAGGAAAAAACCACGAAATCTTCCAATGAAAAGAAGCCTATCTACACCTTCTGTTAAGTGCTTCACCTTCTTGCTATGTGTTGCTATAAATAACACACTAAAAAGTTACTTTTTTCTTCCAAGGTGCACATAAAAAAATTTGTAATTGTCACTGGGCTTTCATTTATTCTCACACAGGAAAATACCAGATCATTAAATTTGGGTTATTTGTCAACTTGCTGAAATGAGAACTGTCCCTGGACAGGCTACATCAGTGATATTACTAAGATCTTACCTTTATTCTCCTCCTCTTGGAGCAGGTGACCATTGGAATTGTACCATCTGTAATGTGGACTAGGATTAGCTTGGACATTGCAGTCGATTAAGGCACTACTGCCCTCCTTGACTATAATATGGTCGATGCGGGAGATCACCACAGGCACGGATCCCGTAGTTATACCACTGCGGTTGAAAGTGCTATTAGTCACATCTTCAGCAGTTGTCAAAGCTGCTAATAAGATGACAAGGCGTGTGGTAGGCAGAAAGTACAAAAAGTGGTGGCTGTTCAGTATGTCCATTTTCCTTCTGTGGTGTACACAACTGGCTGGAAACTGGGATCAGTTCTGTTAAATGCAGGTCCTTGAGGTGAGCAGGTCACAGGAGAGTTCTACTTTGATGTGTGCAATTTTATGTTTAAAATATCCTATAAAATAAATAAATAAGTACAATGAGATGGCATATATAAACAATCCATTAGATGTTCTCTTTTAAAATAGTGACACATCCATTAATGCATTTCACAATCATCAGCTCAGTGTCTTGTCTAAATGCTAATGTTATCACAGTCCTTACTCTTACTGGAAAAGGATGCATATGTTTTCCTGACAATAGTGTTTTTCAGAGTGGCAGGTGTGGGAGAAGGCTTTTATCACCTAGACACTTAGCAGCAACTTAGCTACAGTAGCAGCTACAGTTTTATGCCAGAAGTTCAACAGATTTTTTTTTTTTTTTTTTTAACATTTGCAAAATCAACAGGAAAAACAAAGGTACAGCGCGTTAAAGCTGTCACTACCAGTTCAGTGCTGCAACTCTGTCGTGTGCATGGTCTTAGATGAATTGTGAAACAGTGTAAGGAAGAACTACTTCAGGAAAAGTTTTTGGAGCTAATGTTGGAATCCTTGATATACACAATTTTGCCCAAACACAATAGCATATACAGCAAAACACCTCAGACCATTCAATTTCTTGAAGCTACTGCTATATGAGATAAAAAACAGCATGAAAGAATATTCTTAAAAGAAGATACCGTGTTCTTGATGAAGTAATTTCAGTATTATTTTTAGCATTATTTTAGATTTAGGAAGAAGAATACTCGCTAGTGACATAACTATGGGTAAGGTTCCTTTGAGATACAAATGAAGTTAGGACTTTTCTGTTCCTTATGTGACATTAAGCATTTTGCCTGTAGGACTTTTTGCACACTCACTACAGAATTTTCCCTCAACTAATCATCGACAATGAGTCCTTTCTAAAACAGTGATTTCTGTTTCTGGACAGAGGCGGGGGGGTGGTTACAAATGTGCTCTCTATTGGCCTCATTATGCTCCCACTGAACACAACTGGCATTCAGTACTGACTGAGGGCACAATGCTGGCCCCAAAATGAGCACCTTGGAAAATTTCACTCAGGAGTGTAAAGGCACAAATGATGTTAAAATCACATCAGAGTATCCAACTACTATGGTTTTACTCACGCGTTTCTAAGGTAAATAAGTGAAACTTAGTGAAACATATTAATTAGAGGAATCTATCTGGATTCCTCTCTATACAGGAAACTATCTAACAAACCCCAAATGAACATTTCAATTTCAAGATTGCTTAAATTTTCTTAAAGATATGGCTGACATCATGGTGACTCATCTACCTTAGCATGGCAAATGACTGCTGACAAGGCTAGGTCAGTTCCATATACAAAGGAAATAATAAAATAAAAAGAAACAAACAAGCAGTCCCCTTCACTATTTTCTTCTTTATTCAAAAAGGAAGGAAAGCAACATTACTGTCTTTCACTGGTAATATCTGACTGCTTGTTTTCTTATCCATCCCCTGTTCTCTGTAAAGCAATGAACTTGCTTTCATACAAATAGACACAACTGTTATTTAAAGAGCAAAATAGTTCTTCCATTTTGCAGGATGAATCATTATGAGAAATGACAAACTATGTTTTCTTAGATAAGCTGCAAGCTTGTCCCGGCTCTAAGCCTGGTCTTGTTTTTTTCTGTTTTTCTAATTATTGAATGTGGAAGTCTTTGTCTTGAAGAGACAGAATAATTTTTAACTTTAAATTAATATTCAAATTTCATTTTTCATATAAAGCTATATAAACAATTACTTCAGAAATCCATTTCTAATTATCCAAAGCATGTAGAGCCTGTGATTTTGAAGACCGGTATAGGTACAGTCTGTCTGAGTCAGCAATTTGAAAAAAAAACCCCTTCAGTTCTGCCACTTCAGTAACTATTTACATCTCATTACTACTACTCCATTAACCTTGGAGATTTCCATTCTTCACGGTTACACATAGTCACTCTAAAAAATGTTTCTGTACAGTGTTATAGATCTGCATTGCACCATATAGAAAAGCTAAAATCACACTTCCTGGCAAGGGAGCAGGAAACAGAGACTGGCTGGATTAATACAATGGGAAGGGCAAAAGAACATAAACTGATTAAGCTTTGTGTTGCTAATTACTGGCTGTGGCTTGTTATTACTGTATTTGAGCCCATCATATTTTTGGACAGCAGAAACATCAGTAACAATCAAAAAAAGGTGTTTAACATTTCATTTTCAGAGGGAAATGAAATAGCATCTCCCCAGCGAGTGAACAGAAAACCTGTAAGGAAGGATCCACAGTATACTGGGAAGCTCAAGGCAGCTGATGGCCCACTGCTGCCCCACAGCACAGGGGTGTTGTGGGTGGATGCTTGGAAAGTGTGTGATGGCAGTAAGGCGTGCCTGTTCTGCATGGTTACCTGTGTTTAACACAGGGCAGGTGAAAGCAAAAACTGTACCTTTGTGTACCGATAACAAATGTGACTGGTCCTCCGTATGGTCAAAGGGTTGATTACTTGTCCGAACCTAACAGTGACTCCCTCATTCTGGCACGAATTGAATCATAAATAGCTGCAGTAAATTTTAAGAAATAGGGCCACGTCTACTGTGTGAGATTCTTACCTACTCCTGTTACTCCTGGGAATGTACTTTCTCATGCATGTTCCTGGAAGGAAGAATATTAAAAAGAACACTAAATATCTCCGTAGATATATTTCGGTTTGGAAAAAATACAGTTTGATGGCTAATAAGAGGAATAAGTAGGTTTAAAGCAGAATGTTTGGAAATGGAGGCTGCTGCTTTCATGTGCCATCCAGGGAGGTGCTTTTGATGGATATCTGAGTATGTCTAAGGAGACTGGGAGAGGTCTCTCCAAAGAGCAGTGTTTTAAGAAGCAAGTTTAGACAAATGTTCCCAGGGCAACTAGGAAGTGGTAGGCAATCTTTTCTTTGGTGTGCATCCTCTCCACTGTTATTGGTGGCCAAAAAAAGTGGAAGAAACCAAAGGAGGTTTTCTCAGCATCACCTGACACAAGAAAATTACAAGGTGGCCATGCAGGGACCTACATGTCCAGGACTCTCTGCTGACCTGTTGGGCATGACCAAAAATGCTAGAGTCAGGTTAAGAAAGTAGGAAGAAGCAGAGAGAGAGAACTGAAAGGGTAGAAAATATGCTTACACCAGACTCTGGTGAAAATAAAGATTTTTTGAGAGTTCCTGTCTTACTGCTTTGCCACAATAGCAGCCTGATGATATCAGGGAACACAAATCTGGGAGCCAGCTGCTTTGTTAAACATAAGTGATGTAATGAGTTATAATTTAATCATGCAACTAAATGGGGAGAAGACTGAGACCAAAATAGGACTGCTAGTGAAGTCTGCCCACGTTTGGCAAAGCAGCAAGAGAATCCAGAATATCGGAGAAGTGAGTACAGTGCTGTCACCCAGGATCTTGGCCACGAGAGGCAGCAATTAGCTGTGACCTATGATAACCTGATGAAGGCAGCCAAAATTGTAACCTTTTAATCTGACCTGAAGTCAGAGAAAACTGGACTGACTAGAGTAAAACAAACATTCCTGTGATAACTCCTTGAGACTTAAAGGAACACAGTATCTGAATGAAGGAGGACATCTGCAATATAGAGAATTGCTCTGTAGGAACAGATTGAGTCTCTGAGAGCATTTTTGCCACAAAAGGGTCACTATAAACAAAAAGCTAATTTCTGGTTATGGAAAGAATATAAGCATTCCTTTTTCCCATCCCCAAAGAACATGAGCTACCTGTAAAAGACTTATAAGAAGCAAAAGACTATATAAGATACTTAGTGTAGTTACATATGCTTTTTACCTTTCCTTTTTGTTTGGTTTTAAATTTGTGGAGCATGAAATGGAAGAAAGGTACCTCTGGCTATTCTGAGCTAACTTTTTCACTCAAAGCTCTAGTCAAGGACAGGCTTACTTCCTCATGCCAGTGGTCTGTACATGAAATAGTTTTGGTTTTTTCCTCCCTAACCCAACGATATAAACTGAAAATATGAAAGTAACAGATTTACTGCTCATGGGATTAACTTACACAGAAATTGCACAAGACTTGAGCCACATGAGAGCATATGACAGGCTTTTCCTCTAAGTGACACGATAGGCAACTCTAGCATGCTCTGAGTGCATTTCTATCCAGAGAAGTTCCCTGGAATGTGCTCCAGAACAAGCAGAGCTGCAGCATTATGGTATTTCATCTAACTATGTGAAACAGGGACAAAACCTGAGGTTACAACGTCTCTGTCCAAAATCAAACATCAGTATAAAAAGACGACACAGCTAGGGCTTGCTAGGAACATGTTCTTACTGACCATTTATTTTTGCATGTCATAGCTGTGTTTGCTTCCCATATTACTGCCACCAAAGAAAATGATTATGGGTGAGGGGCCACATTTGTAAGTACTCCATTTGTGCAGAACAACACAATGATAGAGCACAAAAGAACAGAAAAGGAGGGCAATGATGCATATACCTTTTCTTGGCTCACTCACTTCTGTAAGACTGGCCTGTACTTGTTCTTGAAATAATGTGTAATCCTATTAACTGTGAGATTATTCAATTCAGAAGTGAAGCACAAGAAGCCCAGCTTATTGTATAATGCATAAATTATGTTCCTATAGCTTTAACATCCCAATGCTACCTTGTAAGTGATCAAGAAAACTAAATGATTTTCATTCTAGTTCTCATTTGTCTAAATGTTACAAAACAAAATTAAGGCTAATTTTTAATTCTTTCAAAACTACTTGCTACTTTTCGTAGTTTCTATGGGCAATGTCTTTATAGAGTGGGCAAAAGTAAAAGTTAACAAGATTTACCAGAACAGGAATGCAAATGAAAGAACTTATGCCACACAGAGGATGAGTAGCTCACTGCCAGTTCCTAGGCTTAGGAGTGAGAACCACCTACTGAAAAGCTTAAGTTATTAGAGTCCAGACAGGCAGATGGAGAGAAATGTCACTCATTTACAACTAGCAGAAACTTTCTAACATATTTTTCTACTCATTAGCTAGTTGATAAAATATTAATGCTTGATTCTGAAAGAGCTGCTCTATTAATTCTCTTTGAGGGAGGATTTCAGTCCTTCACAACTTTGTGATTTCTGCTTCCCTGGCTAACTCGAGTGGGTGGCATTCTGGTGATGTTTGTAAGATGAAGAGTTTCCTTTGGCATGACTAGACTGGGGCTTCCCAGCTGGGCAGCAGCTCCCAGCTGTATGCATGTTCAGTCTCTTCAACTGCTTTCAGCTGCCTGGGAATCTTTAAGAAACTTCTCATCAGGGCTGAGCTCTGGCTATGTGTGCTCAGCCACCTGGTGTCACACTCACTGCCTTCAGCCGCCTGATGGGAGGGTATAGAGAAGACAGACGTGGGCTCCTTTCAGAGATGTGTTGTGAAAGGACATGAGACAAGGGACACAAGCTGCAACAACAGAAATTATGATTATTTAAGCAGGAGGGCTGCAACGGGTTGCCCAGATGGGCTGTGGAATCTTCATCCTATGAAATGTTCAGAACTTGGCTGAGCTGGTATAGACTGGCCCTGCTTTGAGCAGGCTGTTGGATCAGATGGTCTCCAGAAGCCACCATACCCTGTAATCTGAAGAAATCCTAAGACTCCAGAAAAAAAAACCCAAAAAAATTGCCTTGTAAAAGTCAATGTTTAAAAATATGGCTGATCTTAAAAATTGCTATATGGGATGCTAGGAAATTTCCTTCATGATCTCCCACAGAAGTTTTGAGCAGCAGCATTTTAGAATGACAAGACAGACTGAAAACAAAAGTGCTTAAGTAGAATAGTAAGTTCTCTTTACCACAAAGAGAAGACTTATTTCCAGACAAGGTAACTAATGAAACATCACTTATTTGGGGTGTCTGCAATAGTGAATGTTGGGGTTTTTTCCCACATGTAGATAGTCAGACTCTAAGTTCATGGTTATTATCTGCTGATATACCTGGCTTCTTGATGCTAGAGTTGTCAGTTGTGGTGAACCTAATCTTGAAACAGAATAAAGCAAGAATAAGTCAGACTCAAAGGCAGACTGAAATGACCTTTTCAGATTACTGATTTCAGATGGAAAATGAGTAAGGAGAGATTTTATCAAAAATACACACAATAGTGAATGGTGTAAAGAAGACAGCTGAGACATGTGTATTTACTCCTTCACACAATACTAAAATGAGACAAATTTCAGTGAAACTGAAGTGGAAGATGAGACAGTGGGAGGAAAGAAAATATGGGGGTTTTGTAACAATGAACACACTGCAATTTCACAGAATCACAGAATGGTTTCGGTTGGAGGGGACCTCAATGATCACCTGGTTCCAATCCATCTCTATGGGCAAGGGCATCTTCCAGTAGACCAGGTCACTCAAAGCCCCATTCAACCTGGCCCTGAACACTTCCAGAGATGAGACAGCCACAACTTCAGTGGGCAACCTGTTCCAGTGCCTCTCCACACTCACAGTAGAGAATTTCTTCCTAATATCTAATCTAAACCTACCTTCTGTCAGTTTAAAGCCATTCCCCCTTGTCCTATCTCTACATGCCCTTATAAAAGTCCCTCTCCAGCTCTCTTGCAGGCCTCTTTCAGGTACTGGAAGGTGCTCTAAGGTCTCTCTGGAGCCTTCTCTTCTCCAGGCTGAACAAGCCCAACTCTCTCAGCCTGTCTTCATAGGAGAGGTGCTCCAGCCCTCTAAGCATCTTTGTTACCCTCCTCTGGATTTGCTTCATTCCATCCACATCTTTCTTGTGCTGAGGACTCCAGACCTGGATGCAGTATGCCAGGTGAGGTCTCACAAGGTCAGGGTAGAGGGAATCACCTTCCTCAAGGTGATTGTCTCAATTTCTTGACACAGGATAAAATAAGGGCTGGGAATCCAGGAAGATTCAAGAGAGACTGTATATCATTTACAAGTACAGATTCATAGATAATGACAGCTCATGATGAATGTGGGGACTTAACTGTCTTCTGCGTATTCATTGTCCTCTGTGTGTATGGCCCTGGGAAGTGAAAAGGAAGGTACCCTGGAGCCATTTTCTAGGGCTCTTGTCTTAAAAAAGTTATAACAAAGAAGCCTATAAATTAATTGTATGCTTTGCAGACACTGGTAAGCTCTTACAAGCAAACACTTGTCAATTTGTTTTTTAAGGTGAAAAATTATATTTAACAAAAGAAAGAAAATGGAAAAATCAAGGCCATAACTTATTCTACCATTGATGGCAGAACCTGAGCAAAACTTAGTCATTTCAAGTTTCTATCTTTTAAAATTATTTTGTTCTGAACTCACACAACACTGTTGGGGATAAAAAAGTAAAGTTAACGACTGTAGAGATACAATTATCTTAGTCTGAGCATTCCACAGTGTAACAATACACTGCAGCAAGAAAGTACCAAACAATGAGGTGATTCCATGTTTTATATGTGTGATCGAAAATTAATGCTATATCCAGACTTTTCATACAGGTAAAGAAGCATATGC
The DNA here is from genome assembly GCA_035222235.1 of Margarornis squamiger. NCBI lineage: Eukaryota > Metazoa > Chordata > Aves > Passeriformes > Furnariidae > Margarornis > Margarornis squamiger. The sequence continues at coordinate 35,604,512 of JAWWTY010000123.1, forward strand.
CATCTTCTTTGGCAGTGGTACAATGAAGGAGTTTCCATATTGCCTTTGTGAATGTGTAAATGTTTTGGAATTTTTGTACTGTGAATTTCTCCTCAGTTTTGTTTTTCTTTATCCTATTTCATGTCTCAGTATTGCAAAACTAGCAAGCATATGGCATCCTAGAGATTTTAAGACCCACTTCACTTTAAATATTTTAATGGACCAATTGATTTAACCATGTCTTTGAGTGGTCTTATGTGCATCCCCCTCCTGTCAATGAATACATTAACCTAAAAAAGAATGAATGAAGACTGTTGGCAGGTAATTATAGGAGAGATTATTTACAAGTACCTCAAGAATACCAAATCTCTGAAAGGTTCCTTTTTGATGTCACAGTGTCTGTAATTCCAGCATCTCTGCTGTATCAAATCAACTTTTTGTGAAATACATTGAAGCAACAAAAGCACCCAGGCAACTTGGATGCTTAACTTCTCATTAAAAAGTTGTGGTTCAATTGTGCATTCTGACATGGACAGAGCAATTTAAGTGTTCTTTCTACAGGGTTATTTTAATGACTGCAGCAAAAGCAAAGTTCTGTATTTAGTGGAGAAGCTTGCTGTTTTTAATCAAGGCAGGTACTGTGGTGGAAATGTCCTACTGAGTTGTGGGCTACCCAGATTATAAAGCACATTCAACACTGTCCGTAGTGGAGACTTTTCAACACCCAGCTTAAGTTTGATTAGTATGCATACTTTAAGGGATTTTATTCTTAAATACTTTGTTTATATAGATTATCTAGATTCATTTGGTGTTTGTGTTTATTTGGAGGCTGGACAATTACCATTCAATATAGTTTTTTATCCAAAACTCTTATTCCAGAAACTTTTATATGGCCTTAAGAGGTCCTTGCTTCACTGCTTGCAAGCTTGCAGCATAGCTGCTGGTTTGCTGCTGCAATAAATGAAGATGGATCAATGCTTAAAAGTCCCCTTTGTTGAGAAAGGAGGAACAATGAAGATGCACAGAGAATCTCTTCTACACTTCCGCATACATCTGTGCATTGCCTGGCCTCACCAAGTTCTACATACATTTCCTTTTCTTCATTCACCTCTTCTTTTCTTTATTCCTGCACTCTTTAAGCATTATTCTGCCAATGGTTTAAATAATCAAAGTCAGCAAATGCAACAGATCTCATATGGTCTGGGCAAGGCTTATGAGACTCTGCTAAGAATACAGTAATGCAGAATGTGGTCCAGTTAATTTCCTTCCCCTTCCTCTTTTGAGTTGTGCTTGTGAAAGTGAACCATCCTTTAAGCACATCTAATTGTTTTATTTTCCTAGACGATGAAGAAAAATTCCAGATGTAGGACATTCAAATAAGACAAAAATTTAAAAATTAAGTTTCGCTTAAACAAAGATATGAAGGACTTGGCAGGGCTAAAAATTCTATTTAAACTCTAAATTTTCAATAAGTTACTATTTTCAATGCACTGATACAGTTTTTATTATGCTACTTTACCACAGGCTCCCATTTTAGTTGGAATATAAAGGACTCATAAGAATAGGAGAAAACATATTTGAGGATTTGAGTATGGCTAATTCTTCTCTAACCCTATAGCACTGTAAGATGGATATAATTTTGAATGACTGGCTTTGACATTTATTGGTTGCCAGGGTACAGGGCAAAGAGGTTACATGTGGATGCTGTGATCAAGACAGGATTAACCTTGTTAGAGGGGGAATTTAAGGAATCTAACCATTCATGACTGATTGCAATTGAAAAGGATCATTTCAGGTTAGAAGTGTTTGCACCTCTTTCCTCCACAAGCAACAAAGGGGACAGCAGATGGATTCAAACAAGTTTGCCCTGCACCACACAACAGCTTAAGTCTTGCTTCTACACAAACGTGATCAATTCAGGCCTCTCCAAGCATGAATATATAAGGCCATGCATATGCAATAATTTAACTGGAGGCCATCAAGAGCTTACTAAAGAACCTTTATAATTTCAGACCCATGTGCCAGTTATTTCTACATCATATTGAAAAATATAACATTGAAGTTACATAACTTTCTCAGCATCCAGTATTGTTGTTAGGAGCGTGTACCACACAGTCACACACATAGGACTGGGGACCACACACAGAGCAGTGCAGCTGCAGGGCTATATGCATTCCCTGGCCCTTTCTGACTTAAAAATATCAGCAAAAATCTTTTTGTGGAATAAAACCCTCAGCATGGCAGAACCATGTCAATTAAATGTTAAGTCTGGGCTAGGTGGGTTATTCTTAATGTAATTCCTCGATATAAGATGGTCCTCCTCTAAAATAAGGTCATTATTTACACACATCTGTATAGAGGTAGTTATTTCTGATAAATTAATGCTACTCGTGGTAATTACTTTGAAATAAGAGAACCCACTACCAAAATTTCTCAGATAGCTAAATCAAAATCACTAAATCCGTTTGATTTCCTCTAGCCTATCACAAATAGGTACAAGCTTGTCTGCTCTTCACAGCCTTCCTGGCAGAGAGAAAATATGATGCTCTAAAATGCTGCTACAGATGATTGCAATCACAGTAGTTGGTGAAAAGTAAGTGTCTCTATTGTCTTGGAAATGATGTTTCTAAGGTGGGTCTGTATGTGGACAGAAAATGCCACTGTTTTAATTGACACAACTAAACAACAAAATTAAGGCGAGAGAGAGATGTTTGCCAAAGCACACAAGCCTGCGTGGATGGATGGCAGCTCAGAATTGCAGGAATGAAAAATTCCAGGAAGTATCCAGGAGTTTGGTCTTACACCACAGTCTTCTGGTGACATATTAGCACGATCCAGGATATATCAAAGTAGGATCATAGGCATTTGGGCCTGCAAAAACTTTAGTAAAGGTACAACTTGCTGACACGGAAAGAGGACCCTGCCCACAAAGCTTGGTACAGATTACTTTAGCTCCTGGCAAACTCACTCTCCCTGTTATATACTGCATTCATATCTCAGTGATGCCTTATATGGGGCAAGAAATTTAAACCATAAAAAAATGCCAGTCCCCACATTCCAAACTTTCTAGACAATAACTGAAATCAAGACTGGTTTTGTTCCATTTAAATTATTCCCCAGAACCCAAATCATTGTGTCACAAATGTGACCCTCTCCTAAGCTGTATGGGGGTTACTTTGCATATTTCTGTTTGTTGGGTTTGTTCTCCCCCCTCCCCCCCTCTTTAAAGCAATGAATGCACTTTAGCCAGGTTCTGTGCCAACTCCATCCTCCTCCTCCATATTAGAGCAGGATCTGTCTATTTGCAGGGAGGCAAGGGGGACAGGGAGGGACAAGGGCAGAGAGGCAACTGGAGTTGTACTATAGAGATTGCTTCAGAATTCACTACCACATTCCCACCATGTGTTAAACGTTTCAATAGTGAGCAATTTTATCTCTAAACTTTCAAGATGGGAAATATGCACTGGACACATAACATATATCACTGTATTAAAGTAGGAAGAAAGCCTCTTTTTTGTTTGTTTGTTTTGGATGTTCTGCTCTTTGTCTAGGCATCTGAAAACTTCAAATCCTTCAGACTAAAAACAGGTGTACAATGTGCACTCCAGCTGTGTAAGCTGCACTCAGCATCCACTGATGTTGACATACTGCAGTCTAAATGAGAAGGCTTTCCAATAAAAAAGGATTCCTACTACAGCAACCACAAGTATATCAATGGTGCTGTTGCTAACTGTACATGCTAAGCCAGACAAAGGATTTCTGCCATGCAGAACATCATCTTTACTGAAAAAGATCTGCTGTATTTTATCCTACTGCAGTGAAGAGAAAAACTCTTCCACAATGTAATCTCTCTAAACAACTAAAGCGCTACATTTCCCCCCACCTTTAACTCCTTTATATTCTTCCCTTTGAACTGATCTTACAGTCTTGCAGACAAATATGTATGAAATGAGGTTGCATTTCAGATTTTTCCTTGCTGTACACAGTTGGTACTTTTATTTCCCTGTGCAGGGTTAAACGGGTATCTCTCTTTCAGATGCTTCAATTCAACAAATGAAAGAGGGCTGTTAGGAAGTGTAGTCTCTTACAAGACTCTCCAGAAAAATGCACTAGAAAAGTGCCTGCTCAGTAGTGCTCTCTGTTCTCTTAAGCTCCCTTGTCTGATACTGCTCTAATCTGCCTTGTTAAGAAACAGTATTTGAGAGATTATTGCAACACTGCTCTGAAGTTTTAGATTCTAGTTCCCTCAGGGCGCTTCTGAAATTGAGTTTTATCTTGTGAGGCTATCCTGTGAGGTAAAAGAGTAATTAAAGCAAAATATTTTATTTTAAATTTAAGGCAGCACAATTTAAGCTCTCTTAGAAGTCAGTTCCATCTAAGAGGCCTCTGCACTGAGGTGTCACCTCCCATTCTCCTTCCCAGGGCGGGACAGCAGCGAGCATCCTGCGCGCAGGAGCTGAAGGGCTCCAGTCAAAGCTTTGGGCTCATCAGCTCTTTTGCCTAACGAAACCCGCTTTCCGGCGAGCCCCGGCGCCCATCAGAAATAACCTCTCGAACTTTAGCGCTGAGGACAGCGCTGCTCCGCTGCCACTGCGCGGGGAGCTCCGCGGCGGGCTGTCCGCGACCCACGGCCGCGGGGACAGAGGCGCCGTGCCCGGCTAGCCCGGCTGCAGCGCTCCCGGCACGGCCGCGGGGCCCTCCGGGCTGCGCTCCGGGGCTCAGCGCGGCCCGGGGCCGCACGCCGGTCGCGGCAGGTGGAGGCGGCCCCGGGCAGCGCCTCCCGGCACCGCATCCCGCCCGCCGGGGAACCGCGGCCCGAGCCCCGCCGCTCACCTGCCCGCCCGGTGTCCCCCCCGTCCCTCACTGGTGACAGCCACGTGCCGGTTGGATTTCCCCTCGTCGATGACATCCAGGATCTCCTCGGGGCTGGACACGAAGCGCTCCGTGCACCCCTGGGGGGGGGGAGGGGGGGTCAGACCTGGCCTGCCCCACCCGGGGTGCCCCCAGGACCCCCCGTGTCCCCCCCGTGTCCCCCCTGTGACTCCCCCTGTGTCACCCTGTCCCCCCCCGTGTCACCCCTGTGACCCCCCGTGTCCCCCCCGTGTCACCCCTGTGACCCCCCCTGTGTCACCCTGTCCCCCCCCGT
>JAWWTY010000123.1:35609736-35678405 GCA_035222235.1 Margarornis squamiger
CGCCGCGGCCGGGGCCGGGGCGGGCGGAGCGCGGCGCTGCCGCAGTGCCGTGCCGTGCCGTGCCGTGCCGTGCCGTGCCGTGCCGCGCCGTGCCGTGCCGCGCCGTGCCGTGCCGTGCGCTGCGGTCCCGCCGCTCCGCCGCTGCCGGCTCCGGCGGGGAAAGTAGGTCAGGGCGGCACTGAGCATGCTCGGGGCCCGGCCGGGGGGCGGCCGCGGGGGCCGGGAGGGAGCCGGGCGGGAGCGGGGCCGGGGGCGCGGCCGCGGGAAAGGCGGGGGTGCCCGCGGGGCGAGCCCCTTGTGCCCGGGCACATCGGTCCCTGCGGTGCGGCGGGGTGCGCATCCCGGGCATCGCATCGCTTCGCAGGGACGCCTGCGGGAACAAGCGCTGCAGGAAAGGGCCAGCCCGCCTAGATAATCTTGAGAATCAAGGTGCCGCGCTTCGGAGAAATGGCACACGTGGGTTCCCCTCACAGCTTTATTCCTAACGGGATTGCAGCACCCAACTCCAGTTTAAGCTCAGTTTGAGGAGGTCTCAGCCTGTGGGAAGCTGACGCTGACTCTGTAGGTGTCTAAAAGTGCTCTTAAACCAGAGGGTAAAGCTGCCTTTTAGCCTGAGCAAAACTGCTTGAATGTGGTTGGTGCCACCTGTGCAGGCTGTGCGGCTGCCAAAAAATGGATTAGGATGTATGTGGACAGCCAGAGGCAGGAGTCTGGCAGGGACCTGGTGCGTGCTGGTGCTGTCCTTTGCTACTCTCCCCTGCTTTCTCTTTGACCTTGTGGCACCAGAAGAGGAGCATGCCGGGCAACCTTCAGCTGAGTAGCAAGGCCAGTGGGTTAAACCATGGAGATCTGTGTTTCTAGATATCTGTAATCCTCTTATAGCCAGTCTTCAGCCTTGGTCTTCAGGGCATCTCCTGATTGCTTCCAGGGAGTAGTAACTGAAGCTCCTCTGCTCATGGGAGAAGTAAGGTGAGAGAGCATTTGCTGAAACCACCAGAAAAACATGGGTTAGGACTGCATGTCATTGCAGAGGGAGGTGTATGGGAGGCATGCTGTGGTGCACATCAAAGCAGGTCTCCAGCCTGTCCAGGGAAAAACTGAAGACAAATAGCAACAAAGGCTTCAGAGAGAGGCAGAGCCACTCCAAGGAGCTGGGCTAGTTCAGATGAGAGCCTGGGCATCTGGTCCTACCACCCTGTGTGTAAGAAGTACACACAGGGGTGTGTACAGGGGTGGCTACAACAGTTGGACACAGATGCATCCAGTGCCTTGGAGTGGTGCAGGCACTGGTAAGACCAGGCTTCTGACAGCCAGGACTTCTTGTGTTCAGTGTCTCCAGTATGCAGAAATTGGAAGACAGTGGGGAAGATGCATCTGATGTTGTCAAACTCGGGCAGAGCCAGATGCCAACTAAGGGAATAGGTCAAGGAGTGTGCTTCTTACTCATCCACTCTTCCAGCAAAACATTTAATTGATGGGAGGAGCTGTTTAGCTCATAGGTTCTTGTTTGCCACTGACTTGTGATTTGTGCTAGCTTGGCCTCACTTACTATGTACTAATTTTTCCTTCTTCCCATCTTGAAGTATTGGTTTTGAACACAATCAAGTGACATTTATTTATCAGTTAATGATGGAGCAGTTAGATAGCTAAGTCGCCAGTCTTGCAAACCGCTTTTAAGTCAGGTAGCACTCTGCCATGCTCTGAGTGCCTTTCAGATGAGAGAAAATCATCTCTCACACATTCTGTATTTGGAAAAGTCACACGTCTTTCCTTCTGAAAGGGCCTACCCTCTCAGTCTCCTCAGGTTTCAGTGAACATAAGCCTGTGTTGCTGGAGACAGCAACAACATTGCTGCTCTATGCCTGTTCCTGGGAGATCACTATCTCCTATGTTGGTGTGGCCCATGATTGTCCTTTTATTCACTGTAGCTATTCTGAGGGGTAGCTTAGCTGGAAGATGTAGCCATTTCTTCATGGACTACAGTAGACAGAAAGCAAGCAGTTAAAGCAGTGGTTATCCTGCACAACTTCCTTCAGTTCAATGTTTCCTTGATGTCCCTTTCTTCCTTCCTCTTCTCCCACTCATACAATCAGTGTGTTGCCAGAGGAAGAGAGCTGAGCTGTAAAGGCAAACTGCCTGTTCTAACACCCATGGCACGCAGCTTCTAGCTGACCATGCAAAGCCTGCAGTTCTAGCTGACTCCTGAAGACCAGCAAGAAACTACCTTCCAGCAGATCAAGCTGCCTTGCCTAGAGCTTGAAATGGCCAATCCTGGACCTTGCTTCCAGCATTAGGTATCCCCACCTGGTATATCATTTATGCCTTAAACGTGGCAAGTTTGGCAGACTTTCTGAACTGCCTGCACCCTGGTGGCTAAGCTTGATATCCTCTGTGCATAGGAACAAATAGCTAAGATCTCTGGGAGAGAGAGGGAGAGCTGGCTTAAAATTCCTGCTTTATCCAGCCTGGAGCAACATCTGATATCCCAGTCTGTTAAGTGAGTGTGTGGACTTTGTGAGGCCTTTCTCCATCCTACCTTTCAATAGTGCTTGTACCAGCTGCATGCAGAGGACTGGCACACTGATTTCATTAGCAACTATAATACAGGTCTTCTAGATGTGTACTCTAGTTAAGCTATAAAAAGCTCCCTAATTTACCTGAGATTAAATTATCATGTACAGATAAAAATGATAAAATTGGCAGTGTTGTTATTTTCTTTGATAATACATGCTGTAGATAAATCCTGACATTTTACACTTAGTGCTACAGTGAGCAGATTCTACTCCTATAAAACCATACAATCGTTTAATAAGAGGTAGCCTTTTACCTTAGAGCAAAGAGAACTTTGGTATTGCTAATAGTTTTATCTGAACATCATAATCAGGGAAGCTGTTAGAAATCTAAGATAAGATTAAATTGTACATTTTGTGTAATTACAGTCCCTCCATCCACTAGGTGGAGTGGAATATGGGAATGGCTGAGACAAGTTTGTATGCCACACAATGTAAGGTAATGTAAGCAGAGAAACAAGAGAAAAAAGGACTTTTTTAAACAGTATTGAGCAAGTATTAATATGCCAGTCAACATAGATACGTGAGGGGATATTCCGCTTAGAAATTAGCTTGCCATATTTCTCATGAAGTGGAAAGATATTTTGATTACAAGAATTATCTTGTTTCAATATGGTGATGTTACTCTTTTCTTTCTTTTTTAAAATTTCTAGACCTGAGTATAATTAGAGCTTGCGTGAACACTAATGAGAAAATGCTAACTTTCTTTATTAGGATGCATATCTTCAGCATGCTACACTAACTCAAATTGTTTTTGGAAATACAAGCTGTATTTTAGTTTTAGTTGTATCTGTTACCTGAGATTGTTAATTTAGTTACTGTAATCACATTATTCCCATTTGAAATACTGCAATTCCATGCTAGAACAGCACTGCTTTCTTTGTTGAGTAGCATCCCGTTTTTTGCAAAAGATGTGGACACCTGAAAGGCTTTCATCTGATCTTGGTTGGGATGGGGATGGAGAAATATGTAGTCCTGGGAACTCCTGGCCTTCACCAAATGTGCCAGACTGGTGTGGGAGGAAGTGTCACAGGAGGGGATAGCCATTCCTACCTTGAACCAGACAGCTAGCATCTAGTTCAAAGTACTTTATTTATTAATTTATTTTAACCAGCATGGATTCTTACAGCAAGGACAGACTTCTTTTGGTACCTTGCTTTGTATCAGTCCTTTCAGAAATATCTTGCTCTGAATTGTGTCCCAGAGCATTGCGGCTTATGTTTTGTTCTTGTTTTCCCCCCCTACTGAGTTTTGAAATAACTCAAAATAATTTAAAAAAAACACATTAGACATGAAGCTCATGAACTTTTGGTGCTTTTTATTTGTACCTCATAATATCATGTAGTGCTAACTATTTCCCTTCTGCATTTCTGGATTTTTTTCTTTCCAGTTTTGTTGGTGGTTCCCTTTTTATCCTCTACAGGTGAACAGGAATGCTCAATTAAATTTTATTCCTCCTAATCTTTTAAGACATGGGATTACAAAAGTAACTTGTTTTTATACCTTTACTGTGACTCTTCTCTTTGCTCCTCCCAGAGAAGAAAACATTCTCAGCTTGTTTGAGGATGACTTTCTCTGAGTGATCCATGTTGGTCACTCATTTCTGGTGGAAATTCCTTCCTGAACTATGTCCTAGACACAGTTCATAAATGAAACAAAACCACTGATTATGTGGTCCCTATATCATTCTCTTATTCAACTGCATATATGATTCTTCTTAAAATGAATGGCTATCTTTTGTGGTTTAATTTCCTTTTAGAGGTTCTTCTGGCTTTGCAGTATATTCTCTCGATGCAGAGGTCTCTGCCATGTCCTGCATGTGTATAGACAGTTTCTACATACGCTTGTAGTTGTGTGGAAAGTAGTGTTGTTGAGGCTCCTCAGTGATACGTGCTGTGGAAAGTCTAGCTGTTGATAAGCTAAGGCAAGGGCAGATATGTCTGCATAAATTATTGGCAGCTGAGGCCAGGGTGAAATCCACATCTGTTGTGATCCGAAGGGAAAATTCCACAATGAAGTTACAGAAAACTGAGTTCAAACGTTTTGCCCCCATCCCTCTCTCCAACACAAAACTCTCCATGTGTAAGCTGAGGCTGACTGAGAACACTTCTTACAGATAAAAGAGTTTTGGTTCTTTTCTTTTTCTGCACCTCATACCATTTCCCTGCTCCATGAGTTCCTATGTGTTTCCTTCTATCTACAGAAAACTGGAGACAGAATATTGCTTCAGAGACACGAATGAGATGAAGCTCAAGGTTGGAAGTAAAGTCACTGAGCCAGGCATAGAAGAGTTTCAGCTCTCTGTCAAAGCCTGAGAGGGCTTTTGTCTTTAGACAGAAATATTGGATGACAAATGGATTAGTGGGGACACTGGATGAGCCAAAGGCTTAAAAACACTTACCTTAATAATGTCAGATGCCTCAGACTCTTTAATTATTTTCTTTTCTTACCAAATAATCTCACTTATTTCAACTTTCTATTGTATGAAACAATGATCATTTCTCTAATCGCCTTTGCTGACCTTGCCCGGCCCTTAGCTCTCCAGCTGAATAAACTGAGATAGGGCAATATAAAACAAATCTTCACCACTAATTAGCTTTTGAAACATCAGTGTTTACCATTCACCACATGAACTGACTGTAAGGCATTATACCACCATGGAAACAATCTACAACTGCATATTGTAAATGTACAATAATATGAGCTACAGAATACAGAGCTGAATTGCACTTGAATGAAAAAATACTGGGAATGCTGCATGACCTTCAGCAAGATTCAGTGTTTATGTCAGTGAGAAAGATGAACCAAATTATTCATGAAGCTGAAAGGGGGAGGAAGGACATGTGATCTGGGAGCAGTTAGAGTTATGTTATTCTTGGGGGAAAAATCAAGATGATTATGTCAATATTACTGTTTAAGTAACACTCTCACCAGAGTCAGTGTTTTAGAAATATGTCAACCTTTGTGTGTTTTATCCAGCTGCAAAAATACAATAGGATTTTAGAGCATCAGTGGGTACTGTTTTTATTCGTTTTTGGTTTTGTATTCTTTATGAAGCAAATGCTTTAAGAAACAAGGGAAATCAATAGGTGTGAATAATCAATAAGGTGCCTATAGGATGTGGGAAACTTTTGAGGACTGTAATATAAGCATACATTAATATGTGAAAAGAACAACAACAAGAAAAAGACAAACTATTAAGGATTTTATAAAAGAAACCCAAAACTCGAAACTGTTTTCAGTGATGTAGTCCGAAGCTGTGTTCATTAGGGACTCCATACACTTATCAGAGGAGGCTGAGTATATTGTTGCAGGAAGGAATAGGAAATGTGACTTTGAAGATACTGCTTATCATTAGGAATGAGAATTCTGTTTTTCAGCATGGTCTGCAGTTGAGTAATGCTGCTGAGTGGCACTGGTACAATAAACACAAAATTTGTCCTGACACAGAAGGTGTGCCAGACTGGGCCTTTTTACTTTCAGAAGCCTGGTGTGTCATCAGCCCATGCATTTTCTTATTAGATATTCACAAAAGAAAGCATGTAACCTCCTTTTATGAATAAATGTAGTATTTCAACTAATCCTCTAATTCCACAGTAGAAGAATCAAATTAGTTGGTGAGTAATTTCAGTGATCAAGGCAAGCCTGGCAAACACCAAATTAGAGGTAAAAGTATTGGACATCTGATATCTGAATATTTTCCGCTGAAGAAAACTATATAAAATGTAGAGTGGTATTTTTTATTGCAGCTGTTTCAGTTTCCGTGCAGTGTACAGGGATTTGGCATTAGCAGTTGTCCACAAATGATCTCAGACAGCGTTGACACAAGCAGAATGATCACGTTTCTATCTACCGCATGGAAATCCAGCTAACCTTCAAGGAGGATACAACCCCATACAACCTTGGGACACCTACAAGGGAAGTCACTTGAGTGATAGTAAGTGTTTGAAATACAGTGAGGCACATCTTACAGCTCTGGCTGGAAAAGTAGATTCAGAGAACTGTAGTTTTAAAAAGCTGAGACCTCATCCATTTGCAGCCTGTTATTATTAAGTCATACTGGCTGAGCAGTTTGGCTCCTGACAAGTAAAAAAACATTTCTGACATCCTCAGGGGGCATCAGGTTTTCCTCCTGAGTGTTTCTGAGGGGTGTCCCAACCTGCAAAGCTGTTCTCCACCTGCTGAGGTCAAGATTTCTCAAACTGATAAAAGCGGTACAGAATTCCCTTTTTGGGGTGTTCATACTTGCTCAGTCCCTGGAAAAAGGCAAACGCTACACTGTCCAGCTGAATTGATTTTGGTCCTGAAAGCCACTTTTTTTGATCACTTTCAGTAATATTTGCAAGGAATTTTTGCTTTTCCCATGACTATATTCTGCATCTGGCAACTCCAGTGGATTCTCACATTAAACACTGTGTTTTCTTTCATGTCAGTTCTACAGTGTAAACAGTTGTCCCAATGAAGCTCATTTTTTAACAAAGTTAATTTCTAATACTATGTTGAGCTTTATGATTTCACTATTTTAAAATGTAACCTCTACATTTCCAGTGTGCACTAGATCAGTTAATCCAACGTGTATTTATGCCTTTTCAGGTATTTCAGTTCATCCTGCTATTTAAATATACTTAAACGGTACTTGAACCTTTATGCAGGAGCACTTTCAATTCAGACTTTCAGCTTTGTCACAATGTAACCCTGCCATCTACTGGAAAGTATTTAGTAATGACTTTTGTCTGTAAAATTGGGGTGGGGACGTCTACAAATTTTAACTACAGAAAAGACCACCTCTACTCTGAAACACCCTGTTGTTCAGGGGAAACATGCATCTGCAAGGCACAGGTATAGAGTTACATGGAAAGGGATCAAATATGTAGTAAACGAGTGCTTTTCTTTTCCCTCACAGACAGTCAGTATTTTCTCTATCAAAAGTTTTCAAATCTCTCATCCTCCATCTACCTTTTGGGTGGTGTCCCAGGACTGGGGAGGGTGACTGGGCCTCATGGTTCCCTGCATGATCAGAAAGCTTGGAGGTTCACAGGGCAGTCAGGGAGTGCACAGTTCCTTTGATGGCCCAGAGATTTTGCACATGTGTGTCTGATTTCTAGTTGAATGGTATCTGGACCCTCAAGATCATGAGGTATTCATCTGGAGAGAAGAAAGAAGCAAGCATCTGGATAGACTAACTGTAATAGACTGTGCTGGAGGAGCTGTACGTGTTTCTGTGTTTCTCTGCTTGCAGGTGATGCTGTGGAATAGGCTCTGGGGCTACCTGATCCAATTTTTCTTCTTCTCTGTAAGTTACTGGTAGACTGCTGGTATCTGGAAATACTGGTTCTAGTGAAAGATGAAGGCTCTCCTTGATTTTCAGAGCTCATGTTTTTTTTTGCCTTGTGTATTTGTGTAGCTGAGAGGTGCAAAGAAGTTCTTGTAACATGGTATGACATATACTGATGTCTGTGCTTCTGGGAGCATCTTGCCTTGACGGCATCAGAGCTGGTATCGGTAATGATCAGAGACCCACTCCATGTCATGCTCTTCCTTTACGTTTTGCCCTATACCCTCTTTATGGATGAGTTTTACTTTAGTTATTTGACAAGACTTTTTTTCTTTCCCCATCCTCCTCCCCCAGAATTAAGCCTATGGCCTTGTGTGAAAGTCAGTCTAAAGATCAAGAGGAATTGTCTCACCTGAAAGAGAGGGAAAGAAAACTCAAAGCAAAAGAGTAAAGCAAAATTAGCCCCATAAAATAGTTGAAGGGATTCATAAATTGTCTGGCATTAGTTTGCAAGGACTGGAAGTTATGTCCCTCTGTAGTGAGCTGCAATGCAGAGATTCACAGCTAAAACTGTCTGTATGTGGGTCTGTACTGCTTAACACAACACAGGTGACTTCACAGCTCAGATACAGCCATATGTGTTGCACAGTGTTCAGTCCCAGCAAATAAACAGCAAATTCAGCTGTGCTTGGTCAGATAATCACAGGCACCTCATCTGTGTCACTGGATGCAGCTCCTTGCAGAAGGAGCTAGGTTAGATGTGCCAGCATTGCAGCTGTGCCTAATGACGACTGGCCCAGCAACCCTGGCAGCTCCCCATTAACAAGCAGAAGTTTCTCCAGAATGACTTTTCAGTGGAAACAGCTTTGAAAATGAAGTATACTAAGTATCTACTTCAGTTTTGGTTTTAAGACTAGATTAAAAAGCAAGATACAACAGGTGAGTAATTTTAAAGATTATTGCATAATGGCAGAGATGTAATCGAAGTCTCATTAGTGCTTTCTTTCCTCCACATACTATTTTTCAAAAGAGGTAATATTTCTTGATAGGAGACCTTTCTATTATAGAGGAAATTATGTAACTTTCTCTTTGATAGTAGAAAAGACCAAAATTGTTATCTACTCTCCATTAAAATTGTCATTTTGCAGCTCACTTCCTCACAGAAAGACCTTGAATAGGGCTGATATGACTTCCAGATATCAAAAGAGAAAAGTAATTGGTACCAGCATATAGTCTGGATGTTAATAATATTTCAGTTTTACCTTTGTTGAAAAAATAATTTATTCCCACCATATATTAGAAGGGAGGATATTTGGCACAATCATAGGCTTACTGTGATTCTGTGTAATACTTTTAAGCTCAAAACCATTTTAGGTTATTTAGTTTTATGGAGGATTGTCTCCTACGCTATAGTAGATGGCAGTTTTAGATGGCAAGGTTTTAAAGCCCCAGACACAGGATATCATTTATCTAGGAGTGAAATGGGATGAGCTGCAGAAGGTACTGCATCACAGATGGGACCAATGGGATCAAGCTCTGGGCTGTACAGAAGAATCTTTGCACTAGGCATAAACAGGAATAGTTTTACAGGGAGAGGGCACAGGAACTGCTTGAGCTATTCATTAGCAGAAGACAAAGAAGGATATTTTGGGTGTCTGTCAGAGAAATAAGTTATAATTTTCTGCTCCAGCACTGAACTAGAACTGCTTGTTCTTAGGATGTGAGATGGGTGGGATGGGGTGGGACAAGGTACTGTGATGTTACTCTGTCCTCCTGTGAACACCATGTCCCTTTCATGCAATCAACCAAATTATGTGGGTTGTGTTATTTTTTTTCCACCAGCTACAATACATCTCTGCATATTACACTGAAGTATTTCTTGAACAAAAGTGAGACAATTTCAGTCATGGCTAGATCCTAAATGGAAACAAAAATATTCTGGTTTAGCTTCTCCTGTCACATCATGATCGTGTATAGGACAGTAGTAGGAAAAATCTCTTCCACCTCTCCTGCATTTCATCTCCTGAAAGAGCAATTATTGTCTATCCTATGCTGAACATGTTATTTTTTTGCATACATAGCTCCTTTTTCTTTCTGATAGTTTTTAAGAGCTCATTAAAACTGCTTCTTTCTTTTCACAGGGCTGAGATATTTATGCATTATAAAACTTCCCTTTGTCTACAACACAGGTTGATTTTACTGCCTACGTTCTTTGTTCCCAAGCCTGCATTAATGAGACACTCTAGGAGAAATCTTAGCAGATACTGACAGATTGGCTAGGAGGGAGAAAGTGGTATCATCTACTGAAATAAATGAAATTGCAAGAAATTCCAAGACTCACAGACTGCCAAAATATTAATTTTTGCAGAATTAAATATGTTTGTGGAAAACTCTGTACTTTTCAGAACAAACAGATGTACTAAACATATTTGAAAAACAGGAAGAGCAGAGTATGCATTTGCCGAGCAGTAACCCTGCTCCAAAAGTGGGAATGGCTGCTGTGAATACATTGAGCGTGGTTGGGAAAGGGTAGCCACAATAACTCCAACGGGCAGAAAAACAGGGTGTATTTGGTGTTTCTTATGCACTCTATAGAATTTTATTCTGCCTTCTACTTCCAATCATGCCAAATACTCATTACCTTTGGCACTTGTGCTGAGTAGCAGTGAGTTGTCCCTCCAGTCTGCAGAGGAGAATGGTGTCAGTTTTTGCTTACTGTGGAGATGCTCTGGAGGAAAGCAGTGCAGTGGCAGGGGCAGTACCCCCTGAGATGCTCTTTCCTCCATTTTTCATGCACTTACAAACCAGAAGTCATCTTAGATGAACGCAGCTGGTGTGAGCTGTGTCCTGGCACCTCACAGGTCTGGTTGGGCACAGGTATTCAAGCTATCCACACCAGATGTTTGTTGCCAGGTGTAGCTGTGCATTTCAAGGACATAGTTAATTCAAGATAATTGAAACAGCAACAGGAGCACGTGTCTTTCTCTTCACTGCACTTGATTTGTTGGTAATTGGTTTCTCTTTGCATAATGTATATATAGTTCATGTATTGATGACAAGCAGTTGTCAAAAGTATTTGCAGCTCTGGAAAAATAAAGTTCTTCCACTGTTGTTTATTGTTTGATGAAAAATATGTCATTTTGCTTGAGGAGTTTATTCCTGGAGTCCAGAGAACAGCTTAATCACTTTAGAAAGCTAATTTATGAAAATGCTGTAAAATATCAGAGTCTATAGAGCAATTTAGCATGTGTACAACATGGCTCACAAAATCAAACAGAATTTAAGAATAAAAAGTGAGAGAATTATTTGATATTATACCTATTTAAAAAAAATAGGAAATCAAGATGTACTGCAAATAAGGTGTTCTTATTTTATTTGGAAAATATAAATCAGTGGTAAAATGAATTAGCTGTAAAATCTATTGATTTTAAAGTACATGGAGACTTTTAAAATATAAAATTCAAATGGGTATTCACTCAAATGTCATTCATTCTCATAAAGATAAGCAAACTCAGTTCATCTGAGCAGGGATTTCCTGTTATTTGTTTGATTTTTAAATAGTTTATGAAGGCATTTTCATAACTAAACATTCTCTTTTGAAGCACCTTCTGTGCTGTAAAAGAGGTTTAACTTTGGCAACGCTTCTTTATGGAATGTAAAGCCAATGCATCAGATTTGCTTAGGTCCTGTGTGGAGGTATATAGAGGTGCTGCAGGGTGACTGCAGGCTGCTCTCAGATTCTACACGGGAAATACAGAGTTCATGATTTTGGCTCTAGTCTTTCATATTTCAGGATCTCAGAGTGCTAGAAAAAGGATATGAAGCCACTAGATTTATGCAGCCACTTCATGGCTGACATGGTAGTGACACTGCTGAGCAGCCAAGTGTTTCTTCTTGGGTGCACTTATTAAAAAGGAAACTAAATAATTGTGTATTTTGGGCATGCAGAGAGCCAACAATAGTTTTAAGTGACTTGTCCAAGGGGCTGGATGCTCTGCACTCCTGGGCTCTCAGTAAGGTGCAGTGTATCCTTGAGCAAATTGCTTAAACTTTGTGCCCTGAGCTACAGTTTATACATGTCTAACATGAGGGCAGTATATTCAAGGTTGGGTTTACAGGGATACTTTCAGGAGATCATTGCTGGATGTTCTGTTGTTTGCATGTATTCTGCAAAGTATTATTATTTGGAGTTATTGTACAATTCTTGATAGTCACTGAAGGTAAGGTGTTACCTTTTTTTTCAATGTTTGAGTAAAATTAGAGCCACAATTTCCATGCACCAATAAATGCAGGTTTCAAAAAGTGCCAGTTCACAAGAAGGTTTTGTTTTGATCTCTTCATAGAATTCTCTTTCGATTTCTGATAGTGTCCTAAAATCCTGATGTTGAAAATATAGGAAAAAGCAGATAAAACAAGTGTCCTAAAAGAAGAGAAGCTGGAACTGACTTAATCCAAATACCAGCAACTAATATACTGACTGCCACTATCATGCTGGAATACTGTGCTAGTAAGGAACTTTGGAGAGTAGTGTCATGTCACATGTTAAAAGCCCCAGGCAAACATTCCATCTTGCTCCCTTCCATGCTGTTCCACTTGACTTTGAGCCTTTGTTCTCTCAAGGGAGGATTGACTTGACTCACTTGTTTAGCATGGGATATAGGCTGATGTCTTAGGCATCAGAATTTATACTTTAATGCAGCAACTTGTCAGTGTCTGAGATGACCCTGCTCTGAAATGAACCCTATAATCAGTCTGAGGGAGCAGGGGAGAAATGGGCAGCACTTCTACTTGCCTGGAACAGTCTTCAACATCTGTAATCAGCAAACACAACAGTGTCTCTGAAAGCTGTCTGGTGAGATACACAAATCATATATGAGCAGGGCATAGATGGTTCAGCTCTGAAGAAAGACATAGGGAAACACTGAAGGATAACAGGAAAACTGCACTGATTTGCCTTGTTACATTTGCTCCCTGGGCTTGGGCAGATGCGTGATCTTGTTCTGCACCTTCTGAGCAACAGAGCTTGGTATTTCAGTCAGCCAGTACTGGTTCTGTCCTGCTCATCCCACCTGCACAGTATGCTTTGCACCAAGACAGTTGGAGAACTTTCCAGTAATAATCTGAATAGGCCAAATTTTCCAGGGACTAACAATTATGAATTTACCACTATGGTAAAAATGAATTTGGCTGCTTACAAATAATGAAAATAACCATATATTAGTCAGGGGATGTGTGGCTTTTTGGTGGGCCTGTTGGGTAGAGGGAAAGCTAATCATGTGCTGTTATCTTACTTTTTTGGTACTCAAGCTGGTATTGGTCAGTGTAGACAAATCCATTCCCTCCCTGATCGGACTGTGTGAATGTCTGTGAATCCATTGCCGCCACAGCTGGAATTGCTGAGATCTCCAAAGCCTTCACTCGGATGCTACTGGCCACTTTGCTCTTGCACCTTCCCCACAAGGTGAGGGCCAGTAAGTATTTTCAGAGTATTTCTATGACAGAAGAAAGGTGGGCTTGTGTTCCTGTGTGCTGTAACAGCTACCTGAACAGTCTTGAGATTTCAGTCCTACCAAGCAGAGCTTCTAGCTTAGCCCTCAGAGATAGAAAGCCTTGCTAGGACAGTGCCACCCCTTACTAAGGATCCTTTATGCACATCTCCACAGTAATGTTAGTGTCTTGCCTGCTAGTTTCAAGGCAAACACCACTGCTAAATTGGGGGATGTGCTCCCTGTAGCCATCATCCACTCAATGAGGATGTTTGGGTTCCCAGCATGAGGCTGCAGATCCTTGGTGCAGCAAAGAGGCGTTGCTCCTAGAAGGGAATACTAATTATGATCTACTCTGGATTTTGCTCCCTAAGCTCTCAACTGTAAAATAAAGATTTTATCTAAGTGATAAGCATGTTATGAAAATTTCTACATTGTGTATTATCCAGCATTCCAATACTATGGTAGTCTCCAACAAGCAGAAGCAATGCTGGTTTTGACTTTTTTCAGGATACCACTTCTTATGTCTTTGTGGCTTCAAGTAATTACTGACATTCAGGATCACATACCAGCTTTAGCTTTTAAGACAGTTGTTAATAAGTAGTTCACCACTATCTGGAATCTCCTCCCTCTCTCCTGGAATGACACTGATCCAGGCTCAAAGTGAACAGAATTGGCTATAATGTCATGACAATGTCCAGTGTGATTATAGGCTATACATAAATAACAAAAGGGTTATCACAGGTTGATAGGCAGAAGGGATCATGGCTAACAGGAGCTGAGATAGAATATGATTTTTTCATTTAAATGAGTTAAATCCAAAGAGCAAATTTAGAATAAATGAATGCATTTGTGATGGCTGTGCAAGCCATCTCTAGTGGGGACATAAAACCAAAGTTGTTAATTGCATTTCAGTTGCCAGATGACTGGAAAATGGGTGTAAATATTTGACAGTATTGGAGTGCAACTGCTGCTAAGTGTCAGTTTATATGCTTGGGTACTCATCAGTTGTTTAAAACAAATGATTTGCACGTGAAAGCAAACAAGTATGATGAGGATTTGACAGGATTCAGCAGGATGAAAATTAAGTATCTCAATCATCATCTTTCGTTTCCCTCACAACACTCCTATTTTTTTCCAGCAAGGTTAGGTATAAGGGCTATCCCTTCTCCACCATCTGTGGAGATTACGCCTCCTTGTGCCCAAAGCTTAATCTGAGCCTTAGCGAGCTTGAGATAAGTAATTGCAAGTGTTTGGAGGTAGATTCTGATAAATAACCCATACAATTATTTACAGAAATAACTGAGGGGTTTTCTATTCTGTGAAAGTACCACTCCTATTCAGCAATGGGGAAAGAGTTAGGTGCCACTTTGCTGTGTGGCATGAATGTGTCTTGCCATACTCTAGTGAAAGAGAATGTACTGCAGATGTACAAATTTCCTCTAAAGTCTTTTCTGCTAATTGAAAAGTATTCCAAAGTGACTGTGTGATTGGAAATATATGTCTGGGTTTGTTCTGGAAAGAAAAAGTAAGTCAATGGCTTGATAGTGAGTATAATTGATGTTAGAACAAAAATTGAAGATGGAAAGGAAACTAGGACTGTTGCCATTTAGAACAGCTGAGTTCTTCTCCAGTCTAAATGTTTTTGGGTTTTTTTTAGGTTCCTTTTGGGGGTTTTTTTTGCATAATGCTTGTAAATTGCATACTGTACCCAAGTATTCTTAAAGAAAAGTTAATCAGTAGTTTTGGGGCTTACAAGAACCAACAAGCTCACACCATTTAGAATTCTGTATAGTCTGCTTAAATGCATTTCTCATACATAAGGTGTAGGCCAGGTTTCACTCAAAGAAATTGGTGGAAATGCTTGGTTGGAGACACAATATTTGTATATGAGAATGTGGTCACTCAGATCTTCCTGGCTGATGGTGTCCTTACAATGTTATTATTCATGCTTCTTCTAGTGTTTTACATTTTTTAGTGTAGAAACTGTAAAACTGCTAAAAGTTCAAGCCCTAGTCTTGCTAATCTTGCAATTGGTACCAGTCTTGGGACTGGTACAAAGATTCACCCATCCTGGCATTTGTACCTCCTGAGGAGGCAAACATTTCTCTTTGTGGACATCTTCTGTCCATCTCATTTAATAAAATGTTATTATACTACATTCCCAGAGGAAACAATGTGCAAATAATAGATCAGATCCAAGTCATCATAGTAACAATGTGATTTTGCCTTCACAGCCCTTGAAGTTTTATTGTCCTCTGAAAGAAAATATCACTTGACTCACAGTATATTCAACCAATCAAAAATTCACAATGCAGCCAAAAGTACTTGCTGAATATTTTCCCCTCCCCCCTGAGTGGATAGTTTATACTCACCCCTCTCTCTGTGGCTTCTTCCATGATCAGCTGTTTTGAAGGTTTCCCTAATTGTAATCCACAAAACCATTCCAGTGGAAAGACAGTTCTCTGCCAAGCCTGGCAAAAGAAAAGATATAAAATCAATGTTGTATTGATCCTGCAACTCTCCAACACTGTCATACTGAAAGTAGCTTCAAGATAGGCAAGATTTCATCTACAATGATAATTTACTACATCATTTTTTACAGCCATGTTTTATGTGATGACCAAGCAACTCTGTCTTTTTCTGGACCCTGGGCTAGGTTTCCTTTTGTCAATCAATGATAATTCCAAATCAGTGATGTATGCAGTTCAGCACTGCTAATCAATGCTTGTTTTAAATTAAATAATTTAAAATAATTTAAAAAGCATAATTATCTTCCATTACTACCAGATGTATACTGGCAGAAAAGATAGAGAAATGCAGGAATGCTGTCTTCATTTGCACTGGTAATGATCATGCTAATTCGTTCCTTTTCTGTGCAGTGTGGTGCATGGCCTCTTCCATCATTTCATTATGTGATCGGTGCCTGCTGCTAAATTATATTTGCAGCAAATCATGGTACCAGTTTGCTTTGTATTTCACTATGGAAGCTGTGGCTCTCTTGAAAAAAATCCTCCTTCCAGACAGCTTATTGGCAGCTAGCACCTTTCAGTAGGAGGCCTGCTAACTTCATTTGCTTTTCTCTGTTTTTACACAAGTGGCAGGCTGCAGGCTCATTGACAGAGTCATATTTTTCATTATCAGCATATGCAGCTGTTTGAATACTAATTAGTCTCTCATTCTTGTCCATTTTCTGGTCATTGTCAGAGAAGCTAAAGTGTTTTGTGGAAAGTCCAGATTACCAGGTCAATTTTGCATGACAATCATTGTTTAAGTAAAACAGACAGCATAACAAAACAACTTCCTAGGAACATACATGTCTTGTATAAATTACCTTTGAGCAAAATTATGCTGTGAACACAAATCTGAACTGCAGAGTTGTTTGATGAAGTCAGAAATCTTTTTAAATGGTTTTAACATTTATAGAGGTTCTTAATAAGGCAAATACAGAAGTTTTAGCGACGTTTGCCTTGCATAGCTTATTTACCCCACAGTCAGTGACTACCTTTACAGTTTATCAGGTGAAAAAATATTTCCCTGAAGGAAATGAACCCACTGTAGTCTTTACTCTGCAGCTTGTATGCAAGCTCATAGTCTGCAAAGCAGAAGACTATTGCCTTAGCTGTGCATTTGAGGCATTGCTTCTCACACAGACCAACTCTGAGGCAAGCAGCTCTTGGCTTCAAGGCAGCAGGACAGGCACAAAACTTCTTTTCTGCACAAGCTGCAGGGAGCTGTGAATTACTGATGATTTTCTCTGCCAAAACCAGTGATATGGATTTAAAAAAAAATAAATCTAATTACCTTATGTTTTATGCTTTGTCTGAAAGGCAAGACTTACCTAGGGAGAGGTGAATGTAGCAGAGTGCTGTGATTTCCCATCACCAGAGTGACTTCAAAGTTTGGTCCCTTCAGCTGCTGCACTCTTTGTGAGGCTCTCACTCTTGACAGTGCTCAAAATATCTTTTACATCCTCACTAAGCAAGAGATTTCACTGGAACTGCTTCCAGTCGCTGGCCTCTGACAGACAGCAGGACAACCCTTGGCAGAGCCGAGGGTGATTTGCCTTTGGATCGCTGTGACGTTCCTGCTGCAGATGAGTTGCCAGCTTTGTGAGCAGTGCAGATTGATGAGTTTACATGCCTGGCTCCTGCCTGCACACTGCTCTGAGGGCTTCTGGTAAAACTGCAGGTATCACTGCACCCATCTTTGACAACCTGGGTGATTTAGGCTCTCTGCTGTTTGTCTCTGACCAGCTCACCTTTTTCTGTGAACAGCTCACTGAAGATACATGGCAGGGTGCAGGGTGTACCATTCAGGATGGGTTCCTAGCTGAAATCTCCCTAACTCCCATGATCAGAAAGGTGTGAAAATTGTCCTGGAGTTCATCTGTGTGAAGTCTTTAGTGTTTGCCACTTCCTCAGTGTCACTCTGTGCTTCTATGCAGGAGTGACTTTGTGCTTCAGGTGAAAAGGGGTTTCTCTGCCAGGCTAATTTCTGGTAGCCTGGTAAATTGTTACCACAAGTGTGACCTCTAAGTTTAAATCCAGAGGTAACTAAGTTCATTTGAATGTTTCCTATGCTGTTTGGGTCTGTGTGTGTGTGTAAGTAGATTCTCATTTCCAAAGACAGGCAGAGGCTGCATCACCTCTTTCCCTCATTTGATTATGTGGCTCGCTGCTGTTGCTAATGGATTACATTTGCAGCTGTTACCAATTGCTCTTAGATATAACTTAATCTATTTAGATGTAGGAAGAAATAAAACAAAACAAAACAAAAGGCAGTTTGTTATCAGATCATAATACTCTTGCCACATAAAATCTTTCCAATTATTACTTTTAAGTTAGTCAATAATGTGTTCTGATGCTATAATGCAAGTGGACATGTGGCATCCAGAGTAATATGAGACAGTACATGTGCACAGCAGACATTGTTTCATCTCTAAAACATCACTGTATCCCTACTGCAAGAAAAATAAGTTAATTTTCATAGAAATTCAAAGAAAATCTCTGATTCTTGTCAAGCTCTGAGCATTTTAACATGCTTGAAGTTCTCTTGGCACTGCTTCTCTCTTAATAAAAGACACAGTTTTCTGCAAGATAGGCAGATATGAAAGGCTGGTACTCATAGCTGTGTATTTGCTTCCAAATTAAGGTTATGTCTCCTTCTGACAGTAAACAGATATTGCATGGAATTAGAGATTGTTTATGTAAATTTATGAAGTCATAAAATAACTAACAGGACCTGTTAAATTAAACTGAGAGATGGTGTGGGCTAGTGTCATTGGGAGATGACCTCTGAGATGGGAGGTCAGGTAACATGATAGGTAAAGGGTTTGACCTCCAGAGATAAAAGAAAGAAGGTAAAGTTTGAGTTTGTAACTGGTTAGTAGTGAAGCTTTTCAGAGATTGGGCATAAAGCACTGAGCTGTGCTTATGTTGGGATCCTAAAGCAGTTTTTAGGTTATGATTAGCTTTGGCTGGGATGAAGACTCAGTAAAATCGATTTATGCAAATCTAAAAAGTAATCTGAACTTGTAATTTCTATCTGGCCTAGAAGAGGTATGAGGCAAACCCATATTTGGGAAAAAGAAGTGAGGTGCAAAAGCTGGAGCTCAAGTTGAGGCTCGAATTCACAGAGCTCCAGGGCAAAGGACAGTGTTTGCAAGAGGAAACAGAGCTGCTGTCCTGTGTTTCAGCTGGCAGGTTGGGGGCAGGCCAGGAAATTCCACTGTGAAAGGATGGAGGTTAGATTGGAATATATGTTGAGCCAATGCTAAGGTGATGACTTGTTTCAGAGTGAGTTAAGAAACTATGCCAAATTTGGTTTCTGAGCCACCTTTTGCTCTGGGGCTTAAGTGCAAGGGTGGGGAAAAGATCAGTCTTAGTGTTGGGGTACAAGCTGGGATTTGCCATTGCTAGTGCCAGTAAGTCTTGCTGACAAGTTGGTTACACAGAGTTGGCCAGACTATGTTGGGTGTCAGAGCCAATTTGTGTTACTGTGATGTTTGAACGTGTGGATCTGGATGGAGTCATTATGTTAGGGGAAAAGCTAGGCTTGTACTTAGAATTAGAGTTTGTGAAACAAAGTGTGAAAAAACTCAGTTGCAAGCCTATTTTAACTCATGTGGACTGTCTCTGCACAAATGTGTAATTAAAAGTTAGCAATGATGAGCATTTTTCAGGAGGCTGAAAAACTTCAGGTAAAATGCTCTTCAAATATAATTTTCTTCTTCAAATTTGCTTGGATCTTGGCAAATATAATAGCACCACAGATGCTGCCAATATGCACTGAACACACTGACCTTTCAGCAATTTGCCTGTGTGTCAAGCATTGTATCCTTCTGGGCCCTGGAGAATCCCAAGATACTGTAAACAAAGCCAAGTATAAAAAAAATCAATGTTCTTGATTTCAAAGAACAGCAAAGACATAAGTCAGTCACAGAGACGTCATTCCTAACTACCCTCCCTGTCATATTCAGACATAATTTCATTGGAAATCAATTTTAAGTGCTATCCTAGGTGGGGCTTCTTCTATGTTTTTCTGAAGTCCTTTGATTTTTTTTCTCATGAAAACTTTAAAAAAAGAACAAGGTTGGTGGCTGACTAGTGGTAACTGATGAGTTAATTGAATGCCTGACTTTAGGGGGAAGAAAAATATTGCCCAGTCACTGGAGAAACTGTCCAGACTGCTGGCATCTGGTGTTGGAGCTGTACAACCTCTGGGCAATAGTTGTTTCTTACAGTGTTATCTAAAACAAAAATAAAAGGCCATGTGAAATTCTGTTGTACAATAAAATTCTGTTGTTCTATAAGTGTAAGTTATGGTAGACTTTGGTCTGTAAAACACCCCTCTGATTATATG
This sequence comes from Margarornis squamiger, assembly GCA_035222235.1. Classification (NCBI taxonomy): domain Eukaryota; kingdom Metazoa; phylum Chordata; class Aves; order Passeriformes; family Furnariidae; genus Margarornis; species Margarornis squamiger. The sequence continues at coordinate 35,629,932 of JAWWTY010000123.1, forward strand.
ACAAGGGAACATGGCTGCATTAGAGAACAGGAAGTCAAAATGTCTAGGTTTCCAGCTTTACCACAGGCTTCCTCACGAACTTTGGACAAGTCATTATTTTTGTGTCTCAGTGTTCCAAACTATGGAATAAAAAATTAAACTTTGGGGTAAATGTACCACTTTTTGTAAAGATGACCTTAGAATAAAATGCTTTTTCTGAGTCTGCCAGGATGTTGCATCCATCTGGGCTTGTGAGCCCTTGCATGGGACAGTTCACTTTCTTACCCAAAAACAGGTACTTTTCCATACTTTTTCTCTGATGTGCAGAAATATAAGGGAAAAGCATCAAAACTAATATGTATAATCTGCTGTAGTTTTGTTTCATTAGAATCTGTTAGGTCGACTGCATCGTGTTTTGGGAAGTCAATGAGTCACTGCTCTTGTGATGAGTGGATCTTTGTGCATTAAATTATTGTCTCCTATTATGTCATATGCACATTTTGTGAAGTAGCTCTGCCTTAGCTTGCTTTGTCATTAATCATTACAAGTAAAAATTAAGGAAGAAGTTAAGGAGGATTTATCATGCACATGGAGTGTAAGGGCTTTATTGATAGACTGAGGGGTGATGCCTGTTAAATATTTGCCTTTGCTAAGTAATATAAAGCCAGCTTGCCAAGGACAAGCCACAAGGGAATCACAAACCTACGGATTTGGTTTTTTAAAGTGTAATCAGTAAGAGGCCACTCTGTGGTCACTCATAGGTGAATTGAGAAAGAATAGTGCTTGATTCCTCAAGGACTAGTAAAGGAGGACTATCAACATCAGCCACATGACTTTGAAGCACCACAAAGAGCATACTGCTCAGGAGCATGGTGTCAGGGAGAGAAGGAAGATGTCCTCAGACCTGTGTAATGCAGCACTGTTTCTCCACTGATCTCAATCATGTAACTAGAGCCTTGCTTTATACAGCACATGATGTTCCAGCTTTAAAACAAATTTTCAGCAAAGACTAATGAAGACTTGAGGCTCTTTGCTAGTTTGAATAGTACAGAAATCATGAACATGCTCTGCAAATTGGTAATATTAGAAAATATTTTTAGGTTGTGCTTGTCCAGCAGAGATGGTTTTGGAAAAAAATAAAAAATTTACCTGACCACTTACCGTCAATATTCATACAGAGAAAAGAGTGTCTTAGGCTTTTAATATTCTTCTTTAAATTGTCTAGATGGAATAAAAATAGCTTGAATGGCTTTTCTGGGATAGTGTAAGGAGGCAACATTTTTTACTTTGTATCTTTGTGGAGGGTCAGGTGAAGCATTGAAGAACCTCACTATGCTGAGCTAATGTTTGTGCGAACAGACCTCCAGGGAAAATGAGTTTTAAGGCATGTGATGAGTATATGGAAATTCTTCTCCAGCTACCTTGGCCAGCTGTACCTTCTAAGGTCTTTGAGGAAGGGAGTGGTGCATTCACCATCCCTTATGATCCTGTCAAGTGCACTGCTAGCGCTACAGGAAACCCTCGAGTGTGTAACACTACTATGTTAACCAGCAGAATTGTCAAGCCAGCCTGACAGGATCAACACCCACTACTTTTCTCTGCATGGGTCCCTGCAGAAGTTGTACTTTCCAGGGATGAGCACCAGTGAGTTTAATCAGCTCTTGGGTTTGCACATACATTTGTGAAGACTAGTGAAAAGTGGTGTTCCTCAAGGATTGCTATTGCAACTGCTGCTGTTTATTTTTGTCAGTGACATGGGCAGTGGGATTGAGTGCACCCTCAATAAGTTTGGTGATGACACCAAGCTGAGTGGTGCAGTCAACACACTGGAGGGAAGGGATGTCATCCAGAGGAATCATGACAGGCTTAAGAGGTAGGCCCATACAAAAGTCATGAACTTCAACAACTCCAAATGCAAGGTCCTACACCTGGGTTGAGGCAATCCCAACCACAAGCACAGGCTGGGCAGAGAATGAATTGAGAGCAGTCCTGAAGAGAAGAATTTGAGGGTGCTGGATGACCAGAAGCTCAACATGAGCCAGCAATGTGCCCTTGCAGCCCTGAAAGCCAATTCTGTCCTGGGTTGCATCAAAGCAAGCATGGCCAGCAGGCTGAGGGCTCTCTACTTGACTCTTGTGGGACCCTACTTAAAGTATTGCAACGAGGTCTGGTGCCCACAACGTAAGATGGACGTGGACAGGATGGAGCAAGTCCAGAAGAGGGCCATGAAGCTGATGAGAGTGCTGGAGCACCTCTCATATGGAGACCTGTGAGAGAGTTTTGGCTGTTCAGCCTGGAGGGGAGAGGGGTCTGGAGAGAACCTATTGCAGCCTTCCAATACCTAAAGGGGGTCTACAGGAGAGCTGAAGAGGGACTTCTTACAAGGACATGGAGTGATAGGACAAGGGACAATGACTTTAAACTGAGAGTAGGTTTAGATTAGATAATAGGAAGAAATTCTTTACTGTGATGGTGGTGTGTCACTGGCATAGGTTGCCCAGAGATGTTGTGTCTGCCCCATCCCTGGAAGTGTTGAAGGCCAGGTTGGATGGGACTCTGAACAACTTGGTCCAGTGGACTGTGTATCTGCCCATGGCAGGGGGGTTGGAACTAGATGATCTTGAGGATCTCTTCCAACCCAAACCATTCAATGATATATATGATTGTATATGTTTCACTCTTGCATTGGCATAAGTGGGTTTTGTGGGCTCAAATTTGACCAGTGGTGAATGACAGCCTGGGTGGCCTCTAAATGCCAAAATATATTTAAAGCAAAGGATTCTTTCAATGTGTGTTACTATCTGCATGTTTTAACTGGGGCAGATGAAAATACATTGTTATTGTGAAAGAAAAATAGCTCATGACAAGAATACTAAAAACCAGAAGCAAGTGCTTACCTATTCCTAATGAAGAATAATTTGGGTCACCTTCTGTTATATGGAAATCAAAGCCTTGCAAGCATACAGGAAAATGTATTTTAAAAGTAGCTATATTCTACATTTTCTTCATTTCACTGAAGCATACTGATACTGTGTGATCCAATGCAACAAGAACAAGTGAAATTAAATAAATATTAAATAAATATTTATATAATATTAAATATTATTCCTCTCACCATATAGTCACTAGGGAAACTGAGGAATGGTTATGAACCAGGTGAACTGGAAGGATTCCAAATAGCTTCACATGCAGAACCAATATTTTTCTTTCTGAGTTATATTCTGATTATATTCCCCTGTAGGAAGTACAGAAAATAAACTGAAGTCTGGTCAAAAGTACAATACAAATTTGTCATTGACAAAAGGTGCCTTTCATTTACACAGACTTATGAGGGCAAGTTTTCTGTGACTCAGCAAACTGCGGGGTTTGGCTGTCAGAATTAAATAGTCTCTTGTGGCACAATGCCAGAGTTCAGTGTGCTTTCACTTAGTATTATCAGAAAGTCAATAAAATTTATAGAAGCAAAATATTCCAGCCTGTCTGTGACCTTGCTGAAGAAACTTGAGCATTCAGCAGTGCCAGATACAGTCTCTCATTGTTCAGATGTTGAGTCTTCACTGTGGTTTGTATCTAGACTACCTTTTGTATTAGAGGAAAAAGATGGATTTTTATGTCTTTTGATGTGGTGCAATTTAAACTAAATTATAAAACTACTCTGTACTGACTTGGTCTCGCCATCTTGGTCTATCAAGAAGTGCAAGGCAACAGCTCTCCATAAGAACTTCAAAAAGGGATAATTTTAATTTCTGCTGAGCAAGTAAGAAAAAGCTTTAGGGTACAGAAATCTGGATTATTTTTCTGGATTTCCTGTGTATTGCTTTCTAACTGGAATAAGTTTATTGCTTTGTTATGGTCCCAGTCCTTAAGTTCATAAAGGTATTTGCTAAACTTTCTGAAAATATTCTGGAGAATTAAAACTGGAATTTAAATCTATATTCATTGGCTACACAGCTTAGAGAGTGCATATCTTTTCACTTCAACAGTCTAATGAAACAGACCCTGCATGGCCTCACTTTGGGCTTTATGAGATTGGCTATGGCTCATGGATGAGGTTTCTAAAGCTTACCACCACCTAGATGCTCTGTGCTCTCACTGTTCTGTTCTTTTTCTTTCTCATTGGATGATTCTTCTCATGTTAATAGGATGATTACTCTTTTGTTTTCAATAAACCTGATACATCACTCACAAATCAATTGGCAGAAAACATCATACCCATTTCTGCTGTAGAAATACTGCAATGGGTGCTAGTGTTCTGCTCCATGCTTTGGAACCTTTCCAATAAAGAATTTAATTATGTTTTCTGGTTCCCTGATTACCTTCACTCTTATCTCGATCATTTTTTCTGACTGCTTCACCTGTCTGTATAAACTAGATAGCAAAGTAACATAATCCTTGGGCTGGATACAGTGATATGTGCTGATAAAGGACCACTTAGTTTGTAAATATTGAACTTGGGTCCTGAAATGCATTCTGTTTAAAAACCATGCTGTTAGATATTAACAGAGGATACTTGCAATCAAAAATCAGACAAAGATAAGAATTAAAAAAGTGGCACCTGCTTGTAAGTTCACTTGAAAAGCCCCTGAAATAAGGTGGTCCTCCAAGTAGATCAGTGCATAATTTCAGTGAATAATAAAGGCAATTGTGCAAAACCACCTTCCTGAAGTCATAGCTGTTGCAGCAATTGACTTATTACCACCTCAAACCAAAGCAAACCAGACCTGGTTTGATACTGTCTGTTGGAGAAAATAAATCTCATTTTGCTGATAAGACTGAGTAGAAAAATAGGCCCCTAGAACACAAAATAAATATAAACACCTTCTCCTAAAAAACTTTATCAGATGCATCTGTTCACTTAGGGCAGTTCATATTCAGCAGCACTATGCCATGCGTATTGTTACTTTGTCTCTGCTGGCTTTGGCAATGGAAAATCAAAATTCTATATAATAATACAAACCCATCATTTACCTACATGCTTCAGGAAGCCTCACTTTCATGCCTGAAGAAGTTGGGATAATGGCACCCAGAAAGAAGTATCATTATTACTGCTTAATAATTTGAATCCTGCTTTCTCAGTTAGTGATCTTGTCTACATTTTGAGAGGCAGGACAGTAGTTCTATATGTTAAGCTCTACCTAAATATTATCACGTGCAGACTTACTAAAATATTCTATCTTTCCACTTCTTCACTGGAGTGAGGAATGACACTTTAGTTTGAGACCACTTGTTACTTTCTAATCCATTTTTTCTTTTAATATGAACACCCCAAGTTTCATATTTATGCTCTTCTAACACAGGTGGTACGGACATATTCTTAATGCTGGTAAGACTTAATATAAAAAGCTTTTCTTCTTTAAAGTTTGCCTTTACTGGCAAAATATTGTTTCCACATGTCCTGCTTTTGACAGCCCTGTAACCCAGCTCCTGTTTGATCTCATGCAAGAAAGCAGAGCTGGAATGCATGGAAAGGAAAGGCACATTGATGCTCATCTGTGTGAAAGTGCCAAGATACAGTCTGAGGTCTGCATTCACAGAACTGTACTGATAATCAGAGCGTTGGGATCACTTAAAAGGCCCAATTTTATTTTTAATAAATCTCAGCTAAGTAGAAAAGTAAACTCTTTAGGCCTGCTATGAAAAGGTACCTTCAGTTGCAAAGATGACTGGTTGAGCGTATGAGCTTAACATTGTGACTGCAATACAGTTGCACCTGTGAGAAGGATATTACAGAGTGCTGGGAACCACAGCTGCCTGCACACTGTGGAGTTATTTCCTCTTCACTGTTCTGGAGTAATGCCTATCCAGGAGGAAAAATAGCAGACATATCAGGCTCTCAGCTTCCACTGACAGAAATATTGGTGCCTAAGAAATTAAGGGAAAAATAAAGTTATAAATGAGTTAGTCGTATTAACACCAAACCTACCATTATCTGCTTTCAAAAATGAAGAAAAAAATTGCATTCATTTCTAAAAACTTCCATTAGGCTGTCACTAATGGAAGATTTCTAATAGGATATTCAGTGTGACTTGAAACAATAAGAATGTAATGTCATGAAAAGAACTTCGAAAGATGAGATTCTTTTCACAGAGCTTTTGGTAGCTAAAATATAGTCCTCTCTATGGAAGTGAGTCACTGGCTACAGAAGGAAAAAATAAACCTCAGAAATACAATTCATGTGACCCAATTTTAGACCTCATCTATAGAGAAGATTAATTGTATCGATTAATGTGAATAATTCAGATGAAGAAATGTGCATTGTGGCCTTCATAAATTGACGTTTGGGTAGATGAGTTCCCAGAGCCACATCTAGTAAATAAGCCACATCTAGTAAATAAGCCACATCTAGTAAATAAGTTTAAAAAGCTCTGTAAATATTAATAACCCCTCATAATTACTGTTATGAGGGTACTATATTGATAGTTTTCCCCAATTTCCTGACCTATGCTTCCAATAGAATTGAAACGAAAACACTGTAAAACCAGTTCTTGCAACAGCTCTAATCAGGGAGGCTTGGGCTCTCTTAGCTCTTAATGGTAAACCAGAGCCTGTGAGAGAGGAATGCAGATGATGCTGTTACTTGTAGAACAGTGAGGGGAAGGCAAGGCAAGGCAAGGCTAGGTTTTTTAGGAGGTGCTTTTGAGGGGATCTGCAAATGACAGGCACTGTGATTCAGTGACAGTGCTGATGCTCTGCCATGGCAAGACTTCTAGAGTAAATGCCACTTCAAAATCAGTCTGCTTAGGAATGTGGGAACCACTGTGGCAAGTTGAAAGGCAAGTAGTATCCAGCTGCCTTGTTTAACCCAGGATCACCTCACATACATCTCACTTTCTGCATTCATAATTGTGCAGTATGGGAAGCTGGTCAGAAGACTGCCTTTCCAGGCCTCTATGTCCTTGGTGGAAGGAGATGGGGCAATTGCCTTCAGTGCAGCTAGTGACTCAGAGCAATGAAGCCTCCTAACCTGGATGCAACTCTCTTTCTCCACTGCCTTCAGAGTGACTGGAAAGATGACCCTCTTAACATGGAAAGAATACAAGAGCTACTACTTTAGATTCATAAAGACAGGATGTATATTCTTATCTTGTGCTTTCTTCTTCCCCTGCCCTCAATACTAGTAAATTCAGAAAAGAATTTGTACCTCTTTGAATCACAAAAGATGAAATGAATAATCTTCCTCTATAAGAAAATAAAATTTTGCAGCTATGAAAAAAATAATCTCAAATAGATTTGCATTCTTTGTCAGGTTTTACTAAGTAATTTGATGATGTAAGTACCTGGTAATGTCAATAGCATCACTGGATATCAAAGTTCTTTACAAAGGATGTTAGCTACCTTTATCCCCATGGGGATATACAGACCAAGTGGACTCATTTGAAGTTACTCAGAAAGGAGCAGAAAATCCAGGTAAAACCCTTTTACATGCTCTGCACATGTGGCAACACCATCAGGATTTTTTTCTTTTCAGTACATAACCAACGTGTTGTTCCAATGCAGCCATTCATTCCATCTGTATTCAGCTGCTGTTAGAATGGGGAAACGAGATATTTCCTACAGAATCTGCATGGTAATGTGCACACTGGCTAAAGCTGGGCACCTGGAAGTCAAGCCAAGACTGGAAAAACATGTGAACTAAAGAAAAGCTTGAACTTAGAAGTAAACTGACATAATGCCTGTGCATGAATTGAGGATTGCTCCACACCTTGGCCCTAGATTTTAATTCTCTCTGTCACTAACTTTGTGTGCACTAATCTGTTTTGACTGAACAGTCCTTGTTAAAAACAGAGAGATGAGCTAACATAAATACTTGTATTGCCATATTAGTTTAGAACCACTGCTTTTTTTTTCCTTTGACCCAGTCTAATGTCTCTGTCAATGGCCAAAGCAAGAACGTAAAAAATGGAGAAATGTTTAGTGATCCTTTGAGCTCCTTTCCCATTCAGGCAATCAGTGGATTAGGAACTCCTGGTATGGACCATGCAGATAATTGTGTTTAATAGTCTTTTATAGACCTGTTCCCAATCCTTGTGTTTAATCCCTTTTTCAGATCCAATTGTATATTTGGCCTGCACAAAGTCATGTGTAATGTTATGGTGCATGTAACAGTTTTCGTGTCCCATCAGCATCTGCTGGTTAAATCCCCACTACTTTTTCTGCTCTGAGAACAGTGCACAACTACTCCCTCGGAGTTTTGCCTTTGCTGTTGCCAGGTTTATAAATCTGTCTTTCATACCTTCAACCTCTTTCCAAGCTGCAATGCCTGGCCCATTTCATACATCATTTAGGAAAAATATTCCACATATGAAAGAGTTCTGATTTTCTGAATGAACAGTGCTGCATAAGAGCAAGAGAACAGGTTTTGTTGCAGGTTTCAGTTTTTGGCAGGGGCAAAACATTTGTGCAGCTCATTCATCACATTGCATTGTATCTTCTGTGGTCTGTGAAGCTGTTAGTGATAACAAGCTGTGACAGCTAGTAAATGCCACGTTTGAAAGGAAAGATGTTAGTGAATTTATTAGAAGAATTCTATTAAAGCCTGGGGAACAGAGTAAGCAGTATTTTCCATGAGATTTTTCGAAGTGTCAGTAGTAACGTATGATTGTTCTAGTCTGATGTTTATCATTCTTAATATACATTTATCATTCTTAATATACAATTTTACACAAATTTTAGAGAAGTAAAATATTTTTCTCCCTTGAGAAAGAAGGCCATTTCACAATCATAAAATGTGGTTAGAACGGTAAATGAGTATTAGAACAATCTCTAACAGAGCAAATCTCTCTCAGCAATGTATGGCTATGGGGAAGTTTTCTTCTATGCTTTGTCCTACTCCCCTTTCCTCCTCTGATAACACTTTGCTCCAGTGTTATCCTTCTCACTTCATTTGCCCTGAGCATCACCAATACTTTATTTTAAACAGGAGAAGAAAGGTCAGATCTCACTATTAAACTGCTTGTAAATACCTTTTCCACTGTTATTAGACCTCAAAGGCAAAGTGTGAGTGTAGATGTGGTCAAAGAATTGCAACATTTCATTTAGGAAGCTCACAAGAACCTGACAAAGATTTCATCTTGCCCTTACAGTTCTGAATCACGAAAATTTTTTATATGGGATTTATCAAAACCATGTAATAGTCTTAGGAATTTGAGTTCCATTTTAAAAAAGGAACTTGGTCACTAAGGAATTTAATATATAAAAATAATCAATAGGACTTCACCTTCCTAAATACATTACTCGCTCTGAAAATCAGTTTTACTTTTAGAAAGATTTAGGGGATTGTACAAACTTTTTATCCCATCCCATGACCATAGCTTTGGTACTACAGTTTTCTGAATGCCACTTTTACAAAATAGCCCCATGCCTAAACTGCCAGGATGCAAAACAGGTGGATCCAATGGCCTTTTAAAATAAAATGCTCCTGACATCAGATGTCTGTGTTGTTTATGGTAATATGAGTGTCATAATCTTTATTTTTGACACCAGACAGTAAGGGGTAATTTGCCAGTACAGAAACTATTTTCACTGGTGTCTTTCCCACGCCATCTTATCTACTTTACAAAACCTTCTTGTCTAAAATGTCTTTTCCTTGATTAGTATATGTTTTGAGAAGACTTGTGGAGAGTCTTTGGAAAACTCATTAATTAGGAGTGCAGGTTCAGACTTTTGAGATAGATCCTTTTATCCCTTCCTTTTGGCTTTAGGGAAATAGCTGAATTAATAGAAGTGGCATGACTGGAGAGAAAGCCATGTAATGAAGGGTTCTTTAATCCAACAGATTATTCTAGTGGGTTTTCCATCATTTCATGCCTTAAACCCCAGATAGGATATCTTTCTCAGAGGTAATGAAAATGTATGGTCTTCCTTATAAAGGTGATGATTATTTCCTCTGGCTTTGAAACTCATGAGTTCCCGAGATTCTCGTTCATAGTAAACAGCACTTGCAAACATGACTGATATCCACAGAGTTAAGTCCCTGAATAATCTGTGCATGTTGCTTTCTAAAAGCCATCTCTGCACATCTATTATGTAGAAAGTAATATCTATGGGTTATTGCAGGATTGGTAGGGAGGGAAATAAATGTGGCCATAAAAGATTGCCATTGTAATATGCTTGATAAAAGTACCATTGCTGAGTAACCTAATCCATTTTGAGAGTAAAAATAAAGAGTTTCTAAAGGTATTCATAAGGAAAATTTAAACAGAGTAACACAAAGTAGTCAGTTTTCTGATAAATATGACTAGTTCCCAATTTATATGACTTTTATAAGAATAACTAACTAAAAAGAAATAAAAAGATACAAATGGGAAACATTTTATTATGCCAGTTAAGACGCAGAAAGAAATAATGTGTTTATGCACTTGTCATGTTCAGCCTGGAGGAGACTGAGGGGAGACCTCACTGCAGTTACAACTTTCTTGTGAGGGGAAAAGGAGGGGCAGGCACTGATCTCTATTGAGCCACACAGATGCTCCACCACGCCCTTGCTGGCTACAGGCTGTTGGTGATGTGCATGGATGAGTTTCCTATCTGCTTATTCACCTGGACACCAGAAGGGGTTTATGACTGGCCTCTCAACCTGGATCTGCCATTTAATTCAGTCACACATCTAAGCATCTCTGCACTGTGCAGCTTCTTGAGCAGCATATCTAAGATCAATCATTTGCTCACTTCCCAGATAAATGCAGCTTTTAGGCAAATCCACAGAAGAGGGGCTGCCACAGGCAGACAAGATGGTGCAGTGGATGAGATTGGCCCCTCCACAGAGTCAGGCTGGCTTTGGGCAGCCAGGGCCCATGGAGTGACAAAGTGTGGGGAGAGCCTGCAGTCCCAAATCTGCTCTCAGGGTGCCAACACTGTCTTTGCAGACAAACTTGTCCCATTTTATACTGTCTGGTTGTACTAATGTGTGTTTAATTAAAATAATATATTTTTATAAAGGAATAAATGTAATTTAAGACTGATTTTAGTTCTCAGGTAAATGCTATTGTCATTGTCAAACACTTTTGTCATATTCCCATTCAGCCAAACCTTCATTAGAAAAACATATTATCAAGCAAGCTTTATATTGGTGATATGTTGAATAATACACCTCTTAATTTTCAGAGAACTAAATGTTAATTTAGTTGAATGTAAGCCAAATGCAATTCCAGTTGCAGCACATTAGCTGATTTTGCTATCATCTAATTTAATTTAGAGAAAGTTTGGTTTTTTTCCCTGATTGTGATTAAGCAGCTACAATTAAATTAGTATCCTGAACAATGCAAAGTGAGCAATAGCAGTGAAATCCTATATGCACATGCTCTTTCACTGAATCTCATAATGCACAGTTTCTGGTCTCCTGGGGGAGAGAATTCACTGTGATTAAATGTTCCTGGAGGAAGCTACTCAGAGACAAAAGGAAAAGAGTGGGCAACAGATTCACATTGAAAGAAATGATGTGGCAAATGGAAGTTTTGGTTTTTGCTTTCTGTTTCATCCATCCAAGAGCAAATAACCTCTCATTCATAGCTGGGTGTAAGCCATCTGATGCAAGTGACACCACCTACTGTTGGGGAAGATAAGGAATGAGAGAGCTTGGTGTTGTAAGCACATCTTCTGATGTCCTAGGTAGTGGGCAGTTGTGGCAGAGGCTGCAGCCATGCTGCAGAGCTGCCCAACGTGGGCAGCTTCAGGTGGGCTGGGTCTCCAGACTCATTTCTGAGTGGTCATTTAGCTGTCTGTTCTCTTGTACCCATATTCTGGTTCCACTGGATTTTCCTGCTTTTGACAGATGAAACCCACACAGCAATTCTGGGCAAATAGCCCCTGAACATGACCCAAACAATTCTGCTGTACAAGGGACATAAATCTCAACCCGGGCTGCACACATCATGTGTGCACATGTTGTTCCACACATCTAGACCCATGCAACACTTCTGCTTTATGAATTTTGCAGATGCATCAAGGGGAAACAGTTCTTCCATGGCATTATGGAATTATTAATGATAATAACCTCAACATAATTCCATTTATTATTTAAATTTACAAATTCCAGGTTCACACATGTCAATGATCTGAAGGAAAATACCCCTGTTTACTTTCAAAAGAGAGACCTTCAGCACAGCTGTGATTAATGAATAATTGAGGAAAAAGGGTTTTTATGGGGAATTCACTAGAACAGAGAACATATGTGTGTATACAATCAGATGGTTTTTATGTTGAACTGTGTGCATGCAGAGAATTATTTCATCTAACTGAATGTCTTAAGCATCAGTCAGTGTTGGTATCTAAGAATTGGTAGTTTTTGTTGAAAACATTTGGTTTAGTTTGGGGGCATTGTCCTCTAAATTATGAATGCAAGTTCCATTTTAAGCTTCATCCTTTAAAAATAATTTCTGTGTGGAACCTTGTATTTTAAAAACTTGTAACCTACAGATCCACATTACTTTCAGTCCTGCTGTTGCAATCTGGGTTGTGATACACTGTAAAAGAACTCCAGTGAGCTGCACTGGTGCATGTCCTAATCTGTCTTGTTTTCTTTATTATTTAATAGTTTTTGAGCTGTCCACTCTAGACTGGGTCTTAGATAGGAACAGAACAACTGCAGTGTTTGAAATGTAATCATTCTAAATGAAAAATGCAAAGAAAGATATATTTTCATTCTTCTAGCATTGCTCCCAGGAATACCATGCTGAACCTCACTTTTCTTATAATGATTTTGGAAGCTATTGTGTAACCCTGCAAAGCTCAGATGTGACCATGGGAAAAGAATAAGGGTGTTGCTGACTCTTTTTGAGAATGAATTCCCAGAAATATGTTAATAAAACTGACTGCAGCTAGAAGATTCTCTATAGCTGTAAAGAATTAGGAGAATACCTTCAAAATTATATTTTCTTTTCATTTTCAACGTATATTAAATCAGATCTGGATTGATATAACAAGTGAATATACTGAGACGTGTTCTGGAAAAAAATTAACATGAAGGTATTTCTGTTCCTTGATTTACATAGAACTTTGAACTTTCTCTGTGTTTGGTTAATAATGAACTTAAAATACTTTCTCGCAGTTTCATCCAACAAATCAGGCATTAACAAAGGTAGAATACCATTGGCCTGTCCCAGGATTTTGGGTCATGTTTATTGAACGCTGGAATTTCTATGTCCCCTGTTCAATTACTTACACCCTCTGTTCTAGAACACATCTGATCAATTAACCAAGAGCAGTTCTATTAGCACACCTACATGCTCTGCAAAGCAGAGATTTTCTAACACAGGTACAGAGTAATTACTCACACACTGCATTAAAAGCCAGCAATCAGAAAACCTTCTATAAATTAGAGAATGAGCTGCAAAGCCCATGCAATTTGCAAGGGACCTCAGCCCATAGTTTTATTTGTAATCATAGCCTAATTTTGCTGGATCAGTTTCAATTTTTTTTAACTTCCTTACATCAGTTTATCTGTCAAAAGGTTACTAAAATTAAATGCTGATCCTCAAATCCTCAAAACCAGATGCTATACAGTAGGACAAGAAGGAAAGTGATACACAAAATAATTCCAGTTTAAGATATTGGAGGAATGTATCAGTTAAGATTAAGTAATAGTGTCTAAGACCACCTCAGGTGCAACTTCCTAAGTAACTGATTTCTCTGTTTCCCAACTCAAATGTAAAACCAAAGTCAGAACAAAGATGAATTCAAATCTAACAAACCCATGGATTTGAAAGGAGATAGAACATTTTGGGTTTTAGTATTTTAAATTTTTCTGAATTGTAATAAATTCAGCAATGCAATGTCCTGTCAAAATAAATTAGGCAAATTGTTTTTCACTTTCATTTTTTGTCTTTTTTTTTTTAGCTGAAAATATCTAAGGAAATATCCACTGTATGGTGCTTGCTTATATAAAGTGTTCTGATGAAATCCAAATGTTAATAAATATCTTCTGGAGATGATTTTGATTGCTGCAAGAGCTCTATTTAGCTTTTTCACAAAGATTCTTTTATAAGGTCAGCCAGTCTCTTGAAGGCCTGCAATGACACGAATGTGGTTCACATTTATATTTCAGCATTACATAAATAGACAACACATCAAGTCTGTAAAGCTCCTAAAACTGCCCTAACCATACACAAACAGTATTTTATAAAGCAAATTTCTGCTTATATTCTCTGTTTTCATTTTCTAAAAACATGTATGGGCTTTGACTGGACAAAACTTCCAATTCCCTGACAGAAAATAAGAGTTTTCTCAAACAGAGCAATACATATGCTGATGTTCAAAGGTGATGTGGAATTCAGATGCAACTCCTAATACAACTAGTGATCCCTGGAAGAGTATCTCTTTTAACTAAATATAATGGGCTAGAGACTCCAAAAAGGAAAGAGAAGGAAGTACAGTTGAGTGGGGAAGCACGTAAAAGATACCCCTTGACTGTCAATAGTACTGTTATGAATTACTTTTACAAAGAAGAAAGAAATAGAAGAAATACAAAGGCAATAGAAGTGCTTATCTGTTACAAACCTTCACAACTGGAAGTAGAACTACAAATACTGAACTGTTTCAAGCACTTGAATCAAATAAGTATTAACTCTACACAAACAAGTATGTCCTACGTTTCTTCCCACTGATTTTAGGATAGAGTCAAATAACACCAAAAATACTCCTAAACCACATAAAAGATTAGTTTATGAGAAATAAAATACAACATACATGTAAACTGTATAAAAGAAAAACAATATTCTTCCTTAAAAAGGATTGACAATATACACACAAAAGAAAGCAGGTAATTCAGTCTCAGAATCTTGGGAATAGAAAGTCGGGAAAATAAAAGATTCATGATGCCTGCTAATGGTTAAGCAAATAACAGAACTTTCGACTTACTCTGACTTCAGCAAAGCATTAATAAATAATGTCTGGGAAGTTTAAGTGTGAGACTCCGCATGTATCAGATACACAGAAAAATTTTAAAGGGTCCTAAAAATTTGGTAGCTTTCAGGTCATTTGAATGAGTACCTTGCTAAGAAACAAGTAATACTGTTTCAGAAGTACTCCTTATTCACTTAAGGACTAAAAAATCTATGCCAACATTCAAGAAAACATATAAGGTGAAGAATGTAAAAATAAGGGAGCATTACTGTGTGAGACACTGTCTTGTTAGAATGTGAAAAAAAAACTCACCAGATCCATCTGAGCAGGAGAAGACAGAGAGAAGGAGGCTCTGACATAAGAACTCGGCTCTGAGCTATCGATATTGAATGCTCCTCCAGGAACCAGCAGTACCTAACAAAAATTGATTAGCCATCCAGTTATTACCACCTCTTTTTAAAACACTATGTTAAATTAAATTTGAGAAGGCTCAGTGATTAAACATTCGTATCAGATCATGGTGCAATATATTTCTTCTCTTCAAAATGAGGAGACAAAAATATGCAACCTGCGATCAGACTTTTCACAACAAAATCAAAGTGTCTTAGGTTTTGGTTACCTAGGCTGGTGGGTTACTGGGTCAGACTTATCACAATGTTTAGAAGCACCAGTGAGGTGGGGTGTAGTTTACTCAGTACACAGTGCTGGGTCTTATAAATTGTAGAAATAAAGGCATACTTAATTTCTCTTACTAAAAAGATATAGTCAATAGCCATCATACATATAGGTGCATATATGGCCAACAAAGATGGTGAAGGGCCTTGAGGGGAAGCCATGTGAGGAGCAGCTGAGGGCACTTGGTCTGTTCAGCCTGGAGAAGAGCAGACTGAGGGGAGACCTCACTGCAGTTATAACTTCCTTGTGATGGGAAGAGGAGGCGCAGGCACTGATCTCTTCTCTGTGGTGACCAGTGAGAGGACCTGAGGGAATGGTGTGAAGCTGTGTCAGGGGAGGTTTAGGTTGGATATTAGGAAAAGGTTCTTCACCCAGAGGGTGGTTGGGCACTGGAACAGGATCCCCAGGGAAATGGACATAGCACCAAGCCTGATAGAGTTCAAGACGCGTTTGGATGATACTCTAAGGCACATGGTGTGACTCTTGTGGATGCTCCTGTGCAGTGCTAAGACTTGGACTCAATGATCCTTGTGGGTCCCTTCCAGTTTAGCATATTCTGTGATTAATATTACATATATATATATAGTATACAGGACATACTTAACTATATGCTATAATGGTTTACATTTAAGTAAATGGATTAAGTATCAACAACTGAATACAGACAGGAAATATTTTGTTAATGAGTAACTATGCCACAATGCTGACTTTCAGACTCAATGATGGTGCATGACAAGTTCCACTGCTTTTTTATGTGTGCACATTTTATCCTTCCCACTGTTCATTTTAAGATTATAAGCCATTAAATCATAGGCCATACTTCTTTCTGCAAAGCTTTTTCCATTATCAGCTGCTGTGTATCAGAAATACCCTTAATTTTGATCCATAAGAACATGCCAGCAGCAGGAGGGTACCATTCTGCCAAATCTGGAGAGAGAGAGAGAGAAAATGGAATCAAGGAAGAAACTTATGTCCCACTTTTACATCATAGATTCAGTGATGTTGTGGATTTGTTGTTCCAATGAACTCAAACTGAATGCAGATCACAGAGCCAGGCTGCCACTTGCCAGATTTAAACTACTCCTAACTGCAAGGGCTTACTGCACTTTTGCTGGTAACCTCAATACTTTTTGTGAAAGTGATTCCTCTGAATTATAGAAATCCCAAACATTAGCAAACTATAGTTGTTGATTACTTTCAGATCAAGTAAACAATCTAAAATAATTTTTCTGATGATGATTTTCTTAATATGCCACAAAACTGTTTTAAGTTACGATTATCAATTTTTTTCCCAAAGAAAAGGAGAGCCCAGGAGTTATGAGATGGGAAGACTTAGAGAGAATTTATCTGCAGACTTACAGTGTACCTTTTGTTTACTTAGAATGCTTTATGTAGTTTTGAACATATTTTTAAAGAAACTATTTATTTGACATTTTCTTCTCCAGCTCTTCCTTGATGTATGTTACCATTACATATCTACAAAATAAAGGCCTGTCTTCCATAATATTACAGCTTCTACGATGAGAAAATATGAAGACCCTGCAGTCTTTTACGGCATATATTCTCATGATATACCTTCCAGTATCCCAGTGCTATTACACTGTTTTGGAACTGGGGGAATTGAGATAAAGAGGGCCTGTGTAGGTCAACATCCCATGGTTGTTCAGAGAAAAGTAGAAATATATATAAATCACCTGGAATTAGCAAAAGTACATTAATGGTTGTGTGGTGCACAAGTACCCATACCCCATAGAAGTACCACCTTGAGTAGGTGGACAGTTCTTCGCAGTTATTGCTGATTCCACTTAGACTGACTAAAAGGAATGAGTGACTAACTGGAATTGCATTGTTGTTGATCAAATTCTTTCTGTGCTCTGTGGTTAACCACAAAAGGGGACATCTGAAATTGACTAACAGTAAAAAAAATATTGCCACTACTGCTGCAGTGACTGTATCTTCTTTTAAATTAAGGTCACTATATCTGAGATTTTTTTAAAGACAGATTTTAAATGGAAAAAAATATAAGAACATAATGAAGTGAAATACATGCACTCTTAAAAACTGCTTTACACAGTAATGTGGTGAGCTTTTCTCCTATCTCCTTGTCCCAACAGAAAAGCATAAAACCAGCAGCAATAATTGGTTATAAGCTTAATATTTAATGTTATTGATTTGTTTATAGTGCTTATCTGTCACTTCAGTCAAGAGGTGACCTTAAGTGATTTTTCTTGAGCACAAAGATGATAAATAGCTACCAAAAATTTAAGCAATTATCTCCGTTGCACGCTGACCTTTTAACCACTTGTCAGCAGCAATGAGCATTGCATCCCGTTGGGTCCTGTAGAAATCCACCACTCTGAAAGGAAATGATCAATCGAAAGTCATGAACTCATAGTATTTCAGACCCCATTTGTTTCTAAAGGCAGAAACAAAACTTTTCTACTTGAACTACCACATTTAATAGAAATTTAAGCATATCCTAGATGGGCACAACACACTACACTGCATGTATAAAACTTTGTAGATGTATCAGAGCACACCTTGCACACCGCCAAAAAAACACTCATCAACCACACTGAAGAAGCCTCTGTGTGGCTGCTTCTTAAGCTTTATATATATCATGGAAATGTTTTAAATATCATATCTATTCTGCCTATTATATCAGCAGATACAAGTCCTGCTAGCAATATTTACTGCATGAAACACACATACTGAAGAAAATTGAGGACTTAAACATATGCATAAGCACAGTCTCGATGTTTGTGCATTTGGATTGAATTTGTGTAACAGGTACATACAGAAATGCCATTTGACAAGGTAAAAAGCAAATCATATGATAAACTTGTCATAACTATTTGACAGTTTCCCCTTTTCTAATCTTTTGAACCTATCTCCTTTACACTTTAAGTAAAAATTTCAAATAATTCAGTATTTTATTGGAGAAAATGACCCTAACCCAATTTTCAACATGGAGAAGTTATATGCAGTGGCTTTTGTTGACATAAAGTAACACAGCTGTGCAATGGAAGACACAAGAGAAATGCTACAGAGTCCATAAATCAGATGCAAATGTGTTTGCATCTCTGAAGAGAAAACATCCTTAGTAATTTGCATAATTTTACATTTGTATTGTATAAATAAAATACCAATTTTTCTCTGAACCAATAGCTTTGATTTCTGGATGTATACCTGACAAACTCCACTATCACCAGAGGCTTATACAGCTTTGAGACTCAACTATACCTATTGCTACATTCTGTATGAAATGGTAAATCTAACTTGTGCAATTTTTACCAAAATTGCAAATTCTGTTGCAAGTTTTTTACCTTTCTGTTACCATTTTGTTTACATGTTAGAACAGAATTATAAGCATTAGTAAGACAAGGCTTCCCCAAAAATGTAGCTGCTCCAAACAACAGGCCAGCTCCTACTCAAAAGCATGACCTAACACCTCACCCTTGTATTATTGAAATCACCTGGAACAGACTCCAGTCAGCTGTGAGGCCTCATCAATAAGTCACCTGACAATTGCATTTAGAAGGTTTTAAAGCAATGCAGCTACCATACTGCATTCCTATTTTCATTAGTTCAAGAAGAACAGCCTTCCGGTTTGAGCAAGGCTGCCTTTTGGCCTCCAAGAAGGTAAGTGAAGAGATGCATTTGGGATTTTTTTGGAACTGCTGAAAGTTGAGCTAGTGCGGTCCAAGCGCCTCTATGAAACTTATCTTTATCTTCCTAATTCTTAAAACAAGGCAATGCTTTTTTTTTTTTTTTTTAATTAAGATACTGGTGTTTACAGAATGAACATCAGGCAGAATGGAGTTGGCTGTTACAGTGAGATAAAATAACTTTTTGTATGCTTTGCTTATGTTCCTGCTATAGGCCTTTGCAGAGTGTAGTAGTGTAAAGTGAAACAGGAAGGCTGGGGCTCTAATGACATCCAAGTATAGAATATAAAATGAGGCATTGATATTCAACAGAAACTATGTTCCTTCTGCATAATAAATGAAAAACAAATGTGTGTCAGTCAGTATTTAAGAAATGCCTTGCTGAGTTAAGCTGTAGTTCAGTGCTGTCTCCAAGAGTGGTGAAGAAGGCATTATTTGGTGTATGTAGATGAACCTCACTGCTCTCTGGAGGTTTTTCAATGAGTAGCCACAATCATGAGATCAAGGATGTTAGAGGGTGAATCACTGCTGACTTAGTGAGGCAAGAACTCCCTTTATAGAATCTGTGCTGATTCTTTCTCAATAAATTCTGTCCTCATTGATCTTCGCTTCTGCTATAGACCCTACCACTTTAGCAGGGATGAGAACTTTGTTCACTGAGTTGAAGCTTCCAGAATCCTCTCAAGTTCTCTTCCAATAGGAGCCGCATAATGTCTGTGCTAGTGGACTAGCAGATTGCCTGTACTCATAGGAGACATGCCCCGACCTGCATGTCTGCAACTTCACACTGATTTTCTTCAGAGCTCTTGCATGAACTTGACAGTCTTGGTGACCTGCTTTATCTATTTGCCCTAATATTGATGCACGTCCTCTGACTTTTTTACTGCAAACGATGTCTGATGTAGGTAACAAGTAGCAGAATGACAGTGATGGGATTCAGCATATGATGTGACCCTACCTGTCTATATGCTCCAAGAAACCCTTTTGTCCCCATTGCTGAAGTAGTTGTGATATCATAATCTAAAGAAATAAAACACATAATCAATACCATCTTTTAAATAGGACTGTTCCACAATTATCAAGAGATGCATAGCCAAATGCACTACTCAAAATTTCCCAGACATGAAATTGCATGCGGTGTCTCACAGAGCCTTTTATAAACAAAGGTGCCAACAGCAACAGGTCATTATAGTCCATGTTACTGGTGTCTCCAAAGATCATTGCAGTATTTGGAAGTTGGGGTGGGAGAAGGGAGGAATGGATGGAGAGCTAAATATGGTAACTGGGGAGAAAGAGGAAGGCAATGTATGTTGCTTTACCTTCCTGTCCATATCAGCCTCTCCGCTTTAATAGTGCCTCTGTGACGAACTAATGGAGCTGGAAGATGGAAGCCACACTTAGACATGTTCAGTGTCTCCTTTTCTTATCATTACACATAAAGGGGCTGTAGTTGGCAGCCTGCTTTGTAATGTCTTTGTGGGCTGCCACTCTTGTTCTAATTGCAAAGTAGAATGCAAAAAAATAAATGAATGCTTATTCTAAAGTAGGCTTTACATTGAGGTTTTTCAAATGAACTTACTAAGAAGACATATAAAGTATTTCAAGTTTGGATTCTTGCAACCTGAGGGTTAAGAGATATTAGCTGTGCTATTCATGGACTGAGACTACCTTCTAGCTCTGGTTCTAAGTTCTATGGTGGTCTCTCTTCCTTTGCCAGAACTGAAAATAAATGTGCATAAACAAAACTGCAAATGTGCAGAGCAACTGTGGAAGTGCAAAGCTATTCACTTGTGGTTTCTTATAACTTATAATACGTTGTCTTTTCTAAATACAATTCAGCTGGCAGTTTGGTACTTGCCTGTGTGAAAGTGCTGGTGTGCATTGTTGAAACCTGAATGTGTAGAACAACTCTGTCGATAAGAGGTTTGGGACCTGTCAGAAACCCTATTCTTAATCTAGAAAACAAAAAATAAAAAAGAAAAAGGGAAAAGGTTACAATGGAAATGCAATGTGCTAATACTTTGTGTGAGTTGTATGTGGGAAAACATGTAACCATTACCTTGATAGTGTAAGGATCTCCAACGCATTTAAGTTTATCTATATCTTAATACTGACCAAAGCTCTAGGCTTATGCAATTTAGATGCTGAGTATCAAAGTAATGAAATAATAACATATAAGGGGCTTTAATGCTTATAGTAGCTTCTTAGATATGAGGCTTCAGAACATATTCTGTGTTTGTAAGTTTTCCTCTGCAAGCACAAAGATTACATGAATCAAAGGGAAGGAAAGATGTGTTTTCACATACTGAAAAATCATGCAAGCTCAGGCTTTATGACAAACAGATGAGAACAGGCAAATGGCTTTACTCTTTTGCTCCATTTCACTACTGCAGAAGAAATGGAATTTAGATTGATAAACTAGAGTGTTATTTATGCTTCAATTCTTATTACCCATCTTTACAGATTGGCAAAAGTTTTTATTTGAAGAACCAGTAAGCTCATATGTGTCTTTGGCAAAGATAACATTACATCATGCCATTTTGCAGTGTCACTTCTGAAAGTGAAATCACACTTAGCATCACACTGCTTCCTCACTTTCTCAGGGATGGGGTTATAATCCACCAGCTTTCAGTACAGAATTCACATTAATTTTTTGTATCTATTAGGATGATAAACAAAAGCAAGTTAAAAATAAAATACATTGACTTGTGTGAAATGGAAAACAGCTAACTCAGTTTTTTAAGGCAGGTGGAAACAACCTGAAAGAACTGTAAGGCTAGGTATCAGTATAACCCTATGAATAACTTGTGAAGAATGATGCCATCATTTCTTTTCTGTACTACAAGTTCAGGGAGTATCTGTAGAAATGGTAAGAGATAGAAAGGGAAATGGAAAAAAGGAGAGAAAAGCTCCTAGGAGTTCAGGAACAGAGCTGGAATCCAGCATCTGTCTGTCTGCCTAGATGGTGTCTGCAAGAATGGGCTGCCTGGGGGCAGAGGCTTAGCTATTAGTATCAGAAGAGGAACAGAACCTGGAGTTGAATGACTGCCAAGAGATGACATGAAAAGTGAGCAGACTGAGAAAAGCTGGGGATGCAAAAGTTCATTCCAGAAGTGGATAGTTTTTAGATGGAAAGCCATTATGATATGTCTGACCATTTTGTATAATATCCTGTGCCCTAACTGAATAGGCAATGCTAAGCAGTCTGCAGCTGGCCTTACCCAGATGACAGAATTTTAGAGAAAGAGTCGGTCCTGATAACTCGGCCATCCACATCCATTGAGAGGAAAGTTGGAGCCCATGGCTTGGAATAAAAATAAAAAATAAAATTCAAGGTGCTAGTAAAGACTATGATGGAATTATTTGCTTTACTATTAAGATACAATTAATTTCTTAAAGAAATATTTTGATAATAAATATTTTATAGATATGTTTTCCAGTGAAAACATATCACTTGCTGACAAGTGATTGTTTAGGCTAGCTGAGATGTGATTTCAATATTCTAGCAAAGACTTCAAGAAATCAGCTTTGTTATTTTTTGAAGCTTACTTAGCCCACTGTTCAGCATACAAGTGCTCAGTTCATTTTGGAATGATGCCATAAGAACGACAGAGAAATAATGACTTTTCTGTCAAGATTTCTTTGTGAAATAAAACAGCTACTCTAATTTCTAAAATAGAGCCCTGTAGCTTTTTGCTTTGATATATTCAAAAATAAAATCAGAAGATAGGACCAAACTGTGATGATCTGAGTTCAGCACATTTTTTCCTTATCAAGGACTATTTTTTACATCTTCTTCCCTATACTCTCTAACAAAGCTACACACTGCTATTAAATGAGTAAGTGAAACAGTTTTATTGCCTCCTCCCATAAAAATGTATTTCAAAATAGAAAATACTGAACTTTAGCTTCTACTGATGTTTTACAGCCTTATAAGATCAGCTTTTATTTCTGAAGTTAGGTATGTTTGCAGACTGTGGAACTGTAGAGTCACATGTGAAATTTGGGGAAAATTTACACGAAGGGAAGCTGCCTATCCAGTACCACTTTCTGTTGCACCTGGGAAAAGTCTCTTGCGTTCTCCGAAAGGCAAAGGTAAAAAATGGGGTATAGTAGATGGGGAATTGGCAGTCTTCTGCTGAATGAAGGAAGAGACTGGTCTGAAAGGAACATTAGGAGTCTGCAATTTTCAAGTGCTGCTTCAGTGACACACTTGCTTTGTTTTGGACACAGTCGGTTATTTTCTGACTACTGAAGGAAATTCTATCCTGTATGAGGCTTGAGGAATTTGAACCACTGATTAACAGGACATAAAATGTCACAAAAGGGACAATGACTGAAAGGAGCATAGACTGTGAGGCCTACAACTACCTTGGTAGGACATGAAGAAGAAGCATGCAGTAAGATCCATGGCTCAAATCTTAGTTTTCTCCCGGTCCAGAAAACAAGGTGTTACTAAGGATTATGGAAGACAATTTACCTTCTCAAACTGAAGAAAGTAGTAAGGATCATCTTCTATTATGAGGAAATCGTATTTTCTTGCAAGCTAAAGAAATGAATAAAAAGTAAAGATTTGTTAAAAGGTAAAGAAACTGTAAATTCATTCAGTTGTGGGGGTGTTGTTTTTGGTTTTTTCGTTTTTGTTTTTTTTTTTTTTACCAGGACCATATTATGATCCTATTGATTGATCATTCATTATATACGAGGCCCCACCATGAGAAGCTTTCAAGTGCCCATCAAGCAATTTTAATAGTACCTGTAGTGCAAGGACCCATGTATGTAACTGGAGCTCTTTTACATGTAACATTGAAACTGTGCAGGAGGCTTGCAGTAAGCCCAGTTAGAAGGCCGCAGTAAAAAGGTAGCAGCCAGCAATGGGCCACTGTTGAAAAAAAATCTAATGCATGGTCCACCTCTGGAGAGCTGTCATGAAAGAAATTCTGCTAGAAAAAAATTCTAGGATGAGTGTCTACTGTATCAATAATGGGCCCAAATGCCACACATGGGGTATCCTCAACTGAAATGAGACTGACATTTATCCATTTCCACCTACAAGGTTCATAAAGCCCCAGCTACGTACCTGGTAAATCTCCTTCTTGCGCTCTGTGCTCAGAGAGTTGCCAGTTGGGTTGCACCCATTCGGAATAGTGTACAGGAATTTGGGAAGATGATGGCTACCATTTTTCACATCATCTGAGCTCCAAGTAGACAGAATTTCTTTTAAAGCTTTTGGAATAATGCCATGTTGGTCACTAGGAACATTAATTATGTTACAACCCAAGGGTCTCAACTGTTGATAGAAAGAATAAAACTGTCACAATTGTGTGATTCAAAGGTCTTCTTTTTTTCATTTGCATTGTAAAATATAATCAATACAAAGACTATCTTTCTGACTTTATAGCTGTCTCAAGTTCCATTTGCTCGTGAGTCAAAAGAAAGTTTGCCTGAATTTGCTGTAAAAATTGTCAAACTTACCATGTTACTCTTTCTTTGCCCTATTAAGCCAACTGAGAAGAAATCGGTTACTCCTATGTTCAATTGCTGCTTTTCTCTAAGAAATCACATGTGGTTTTGCAAGCAGAAGGGGATTTTGTGAATTTGAACTGTGTTCTCTCAGGATTCCTCATGCTCTCACCACAGACAGTTAAGTTCATAGCACCTTTGCTTCCTACTGACAATTTACACTCTATTTGAGTGAAAGTGCAAGAACTTTAAGCTACCCTTCACTAACAAAGGGCAAAGAACATGTTCTCAATAGGTATATTCAGCAATACAAAGGAGAATGAAATGATGGTACTGTAATGACATATTGACAGCAGCATGAAAAAATACAGGTAAAATACCAATGAAAAAGCTTGCTGTCTCTCCTCTGTGGAATTTCAATTTGTACCATGTAATGCTCTTCATTTTTAAGTAAAAATGCAAGCTGCTGCATTGTCAAAATACATTCCTAACCAAGTACAGCTGATTAGACAATATATATTTAAATTTAGCACAGCAAACAATAACAGAATTTCTTTTGATGCAGAGGGAGACTAGACTGAAATTGTGGTATATTATTTATTTTAACCCTTCTTACAGCTCTTAAGTGTTTTGGGCTGACATTTAATTTTATACTGATTAAATTACTTATCAGAAGTAAACTTTGGTACTTTTATATAGTTCTGACTAATTCACATCTTCATATATGGATGTTTCAGGCCTATTCCAATCTTATACTATTTATAGCTATGGTAAAATCTGACCATGAAACACTTCAGGTGAATGTGCTGACATGTTAATACACCCACATGTTACAAATTTGCTTCAATCTAACTAGATCCTGATGGCTTTTCTTTCTAAGCCAATCAAATGTGGCCTTAGCCCTCGAATGAACTCAGATTTGGAAGAGGAATTTGGAATAGCTTTTAGAGATCTTTTAGTAGAAAATCTTCTATAAATTGATATTTATGAATGTTTAGAGTTGAATTCTAAAATCTTCATTCTCAGATATGTTTTTATGGTAAATACAGGCAGTGTGTATAAGACTGAAGATCAGGTACTAAATTGCTGTTTAGTTCAAATGTAACATTCACAATGTTTTGTAGCTAACAAATACTTACAGCTGCTAGTGTCCCAGAGTATGTGGGTGCATCCAAAAGGATGTTGTCTCCAGGATTAATGAGCATTTCAAACACCTGCAAAAGAAAAGAGTCTATTATAAATAGTGTTACATTCTTGTATACATGCTCCATACTTCTGACTACTTAGTAGGATTAAAAATCTTGATTAAATATTAGTAATTCCCTAACCATTTAATTATACTGTCTGGGAGAAAAGAAATGAACAGATGAAAAACCTGCTTTAGAGCCAAATTAAGCTAGGTAATCAACTAGAGAATACCAATTTGACAGGAAAAGACAGTGCTCTGAAGCACTGTTTCTACTGTCTAAGTTACAGAAAGGCTCAACTAAACAACAGTGAGAGTGGACTTGAAAGGCTAATTATTTCAAGAAGTTAAAAAAACAGGAAGTAAAAAGAAGCAACATATTTGGAATAGTTATGGTAAAGCAAATAATGCTTCTATATACTTATTACTGTACTACTTGAGTTACATGAAATGTTACCTTATAGCATATTTTCTGACAGGCTCTTTGGTTACTGAAACATTCATGCAGTCCTGACAAACTAGAATGCCACACCAATTTTATTTCAGTTTCATTATCTTGTATTGATAATACTGTCAGACATTTATTTAACAAAGTACCTTGCATATTGTTATAGAGTGGCACTTAATGCTGAATACAGCTGAACTGATGGGGGAATAAACATCTCTCTGAATGAAATGCTTTTAACATATGAAGCTTTCGGTCTTACTTTACACAAGCCTTCCTGGCTGCCAGTTGTGACACACACTTCCATTTGTCCTTGCTCAGGACTGTAATTGGCTGTGGGGGGATCATGTAGGCTCCGCTGGAAATCTTTTAGCCAGGACAACAGCTCTGGAATCCTGAAACATGAACAAGAAAGTGCATCCAACATCCTATATAGGCCAAAGCTGGACTGCTCCTCTAAATCACTGCCAAATCTAGCATGCGGTCCCGAATCTGACTTCAACTGTAGCACAGATACACTTAGATGTGATTTTTATGACAGCTTTATCAAATTATGAAAAGAGATAGGCACCTGTGGTCCATACACCAAATTATCATACTGAAGTCTTGGCAGAAATTATTTGCCAAGGATGAAGCAGAGTGGAGGCTGAACAGTATCCATCCTGTACTAAAATGTGGCAATGTGACAAAGTTCTCAATGCTGCTAGTAATAGGTTGCAGATTATAAGAATTTCTGAAACAGATTTTTTTGAAAAAAGTCTTAAGATCTTGTAGGATGTTCACAAACAGCTGGTTTCATTTAAATTTTAAGAAAAGTCTTAACTGATTAATGCCCTGTGTCTTTCTGTAGGTACCCAAGTATTTTTTCAAACCTCTCCCAAGCCTGTCTTAGTGCTGTCTGCTGGGAAGTTCATATGAGCACTAAAGTAATGAAGTGATATGTAATTATTGTATGAAAATCGACAAAACTACAAATACCTCAATTTAACTACCACAAGTTGTTCATACTGGCTTCAGTATATGGCTCCAAATGAAAAGAAATACTCCAGAATGTGGAAACTATGTATTGTAGAGCCATACCTTTTAACTAATATCTGATTTGGGAGTCTGGATTCTCAAATACTAATGGCCAGGAAATACTCTAGGATTGCTAGGATTAAGCTTATAGGTTTTTTTTGGGTTGTTTTTTACATTACTCAAAGCATAATTTTCCACTTGAACTGAAATATAAATAGTGAAGCAAATTGAAAAATGCTTGTTTTTTTGAAAGAACCTGTTTTTGGAAAAAAGGCATCTATAAACAGATCTTAAAAACATAGGTGAATCAATGCAATAATATATGATATTATGATCCTTTGATCCTGGTATCCTGAACTGCAAACAGCTGTGACAGATACCCTGCTGAGGCTGAGTACTGAAGAGCTCTCTTCATCAGATCTTCCCCAATCTCAATAGGAGTTCCATGTCCAATATCAACAGTTGCTCTCTTAAATGGAAAAAGGTTAGGATTTGGTGCCCCTCCAGCCAGAGAGATGAGAGATGGAGGAGACTTCTGCATCAATTCAGCTAGATTAAAAGGAAAACATGGTGGTTAGAAATTGATCATTACAATGCAGATCCTATCCTTTAGTCAATATATAATAATGGTCCAGAGAAATTTGTTCCATTTTTTACTTTAGCTACCATGAATTAAAAAGTATAATTTTTCTTAAACTCACCTTTCTGCTTGGATTAAAAAGGTATTTGGGGAGGCAGGGAGAGAGACACTGGCAGGACAGACTAAACTAAAAAACATTTGAACTTAAACTATAATTTCTTTTAAAACAATCTGGACTGTTCTACTATTAAACCTTCTGTGACTTATGTCTTTTGAGCTTCAGGAATTTAAAATCTTAACGATCTTCTGTTTAGACTGACTTGAAATGACTGGCTTTGGTTTTTGTTCAGTCTCATTTCAGCTGATGTGCCAGTAGTGCAGCTAAGCTGACAGATGATTATAGCTTTTCTATAAGGGAGTGGAAACATTTCTGGCAGTCCTGTTTTAGTGGCAGGGGCCACTGAATAATGCCACTGTATAAATAATGCAGTATGAAGAAAATCTTAACTTTTGCTTTAAAGTCAGAGTTTCACAATCATTCAGATCCAATCTATGCAGCACAGACTGGACTTTAATCCAGCAAGGGCACTTGACTACATTAAATCTAAGAGCTCACAATGTGGCATTCATGCTAGCTTGACAATTCTACATCAGATGAGAGGGCAGATGACACCAGATCTGTCTTAAAGCCTCCTGTTATCAAATTTATTTTCCAGTACTTACTAGCAAACTTGAACCTGGGGAGTTAATTTTTATCAGTTAGTTCAACAATATGGGTTATGCCCGTGACATTTGGCCTGGTAAAGGGAGATTTACGTTGTCATCAAAACTGCAGTCTGAATATGTCTTTCTGCAGGAACTGTGCTACTTAGTATTTGTGCTATGACGTGTGTCAATGTATCACTTGAAAAAGTGACTACCTAGAGTGAATTATTTGACTTAGCTGTACCTGCATTTTAAGCAGAACAGCAAATGCCAGTCCCTTACCGAGAGAGGAAATTGAGCCCTGAAGGCTTAACTAGTGATGTATGTCTCATGTTTGAGTTCTGTCAGGTCTCTGTAGGTTTCAACTGAGTAAACAAGTAGGCAGTTAACCTTTTCCATCTGTCACATAGAAGACTGTAATGTGGAAGCCTAAAGAGTGTAATATGGAAAAGGAAATTATAGTAATACTGAGGTGGTGGTAGTGAGGAATTTATGGACATAAACAGGATATAAGAAAGCTAGGTGGAAAGAAATGTTATGCTGGGACTGAATTTCAAGTCATTAGCCAGGTGCTTGTTTCTGGACAACCAGTGTAAACTCAGCAGCAAATTGTGCTCAAAGCTTTGGTTCAGAGATTTTTCAGACACTTGTTGAAGTGATAATACTAAATCTTCTGTCTGGATGGGTTTCTGAAATGGTTTAAGGCTATACACTTTATTTTTCTATACACCTGTTTGACATCTCAACTTGACAAAGTCAAAGCAGTTATCTGGCCTTACTTGTCAGCTTACAGCATGGTTGTCTTTCAAACCTTTTCAAGTCTTCAAGCCATGATACCCCAGCAAAGAGCGGAACACAGAATGATACCCTTTCTGAGAAACTGGGAAGAACGGGCATATACTCACTCAGGAGTCTTATCGGAGAGGCTTTTCTTGCTGCACTCACAGCGGTGATGAACCGAGAGTAATTCATAGCTGCGTGGAAAGGGTAGTTAGTTGGACATGAAGCTAGAAAAGCGAATAGCAACTGCTGTGTGCTTTTGGTATGTGCATTTCCCACAAGTAATCCTTCCAATTCCTTATCTCCATAGATGTGCTCCAGCATAAATTAAATGTTGACTTAATCAGGTTAAAATTAGTGCTGGAATTTATTCCCCTTTTTGAATTGAAGGAAAAGGTTTCCACTTCATAATCTCAGCTTCTGTCACAGTCTGCCAATGACAACTGCACAGAGAGGTTAGGTCAAAAGCTGCTGTTCTGATAAACACAAACAGCAGTGCAGCTTTGATCTGGGGAATTTGTCGGTGTGCCAGTAAACAGGAAAAAACCCTTTTCCCCTCCCTTTACTGCCAGCTGTGGAGTTTTAAAGGCAGATTACGAATTCAAAGATTTGATGGATCTTAAACAACCATCAGTTTTTTTATTTAATGAGGATTCAACTTCATTTAGCACTGCATTTGAAATGCCTTTACGACTGCAAGCCATCATTATAAGTCACAACTTGTCAAGTTAGAGGTGGGTGTTTTTTAGAAAGGCTAATTCAGAATGTCTTTCAAACGTATGTGGTGGGTGTCCCCCCGCTTTTCCGTGATTCCCGCAGGGATGCAGGGGATCCGAACTGCGGTGGGGCGGCCAGCCCGCAGGCCTGGGCAGGCCGCAGGGCAGCGCCTCCCGAGGGAAGGACAGCGCCGCCATGGAACGCACCGGCCAACACCAACACGCATGTGCTCGCAGTTACTGAAACCATCTACCGAGCAAGGCTGCTTTAACAAAAGCACCTCCTGCTTTCTAAAAATACCTCACTTCGCTCACCCGCAGCAGGGGCGCGGTGCTGGCGGCACGCAGGGTCTGGCCCCGGCTCTGTTTTAGGGGATAGCTGAGGCGACACGGCGGACACCCCTGCTGCCCCGTCCCTCCGCGGGGCGGGACGGAGCCCCCAGCGCCGCCCTGAGCTCACGACCCGCCACCCCGCTGTCCCCAGGCCCGGGGGCGGCCGCAGGCACCTACCGGCGGCGGGGCGGCCAGCGCCGGCTGCGGGACCCCTGTGGCCGTGGCCGTGGGCGTGCTGCGGGCCGGCCCCGGGGCGGGGCGGGGCGGGCTCGGGGCGTGTGTCGGAGCGGGGCGAGCGGGAGCCGCAACCACGGCGGCGCCCTCTGTGCGCGGCGCCCGCGAAGCGAGGGCTGGGCGCGGTGCGGGGAGGGGCGGGCGCAGCCGGGCTGGGCAGGGCAGGGCCGGGCCAGCGGGGGGGAAACGGGAATTACAGAATGGCTGGGTTGGAAGGGCACCTTAAAGATCTCTTTCCAACTCCGCTGCCACGGGAAGGGACACCTTGCACTAGGTTGCTCAGTCTTCTCCAGCCTGGTCTGGAACACTAACGGGGGTGGGGCACCCACAGCTTCTCTGGGAAGCCTGTGGCGGTGTGTCACTAACCTCACAGTAAAGCATTTCTTCCCAACATCTTCCTAAACCTACCCTCTCTGTTTGAAGCCGTTCCCCCTTGTCCTATGCACTTGTAAAAAGCCCCTCTCCCGCTCTCTTATAGGCTCCCTTTAGGTGCTGGAAGGCTGCTCCTGGAATCTTCTCCAGGCTGAACAACCCTGACTCTCTCAGCCCATCTCCCTAGGAGAGGTCCTCCAGAGCTCTGATCAGCCCTAGGGCCTCCCCTGCACTTGCTCCAACAGGTCGATGTTCTTGCTGTGTTGGGGACCCCAGAGCTGGGTGCAGTGCTCTAGGTGGAGTCTCACCAGAGACCAGAAACACGGGCAGAATCACCTTCCCCAACCTGCTGGTCACAATTATCCTCTAACGCACTTTATCATGTTAACGCTAAAAGTTCTGCTCATAAAAGGAAACAGTATTTAAATGAAAGTTGTTTTTTAACCCCCACAGATGAGTAGGATCAGTGGAAGGAAAAGCAAGATATGGTGTGAGGTGTCCCCTCTTCCTGAGTGTCACATGCTGTTGTTTGTGCAATACATGTGGCTGTAGCTCCTGCTACTTAGAAAGGTGCAAAAGACATGGTGTAATTTTTCTAGTCATGGCTTTTGACTTCAGCATTTTGGAGCTGCTGTGGCCCTTCCTCCTCAGGGCAAATTGGAAGAGAGTGATCTAGGAATAAAGTACCCTCAAAAAACAGTGCAAGGACATGCAAAATCAGGCATTCTTTGAAGCATGTAGGTTTTCATAGATAGCTTGGAGCCAGAAAAGTAAAAATGCTGGATGGGACAAGAACTGGAGCATTTCTAAGTTTTAAGGTGGCCAGTGCTCAAAGCACTGTTTAACTGGCACTTTCCAAAACTTTTACGGAAGGCAAAGCTAAGGTATGAAACCAAAATGGCTCAAGAAAAAAGACGAGATGCCTTAACAAGATGCCTTTTTCCCTCTTTAATTTGGATGAGTTAGTGCAGTGTTCAGATCTGCTGAAAGGTTCCATAATTAAATGGAGTAGATTAAAATAGAAATGGAGTTCCTACCCTGTTTGCAGTGTAGTGAGGAAGAATTGTTTGCTTATTTGGTGTCTGAATGATTTTATGCTGAAAATCAAATTTTATTAGCTTTAATGACCTGAAGAATTTCTAATTTAGGTAATTGCCTTCTAATACAGACAAAAATAAAAGATGGGTATATAAATGTGAAGAGTGGAGAGATACTGAATTTCTGTGGGGTTCTGGCTGTGAAAGACTGAATCTGAGCTGCTTTTCCTGTAATTTTGGTTTTTTTCACTTCTAGGCTGTCAGTGTTGTAGTTTGTGGCACAGACAAATGTCCAGACAAGCTGAAAGAAGGTTTTCCACTTATTTTTGTGGGCTTTGTTGGGTCCCTTAGCTAGTTATAGTGTCATCCTATTGAAAAAAAAAAGTAAAAAAAAAAAGTGTGCAATTGTTTGGATGCTTATCCCAGCTGGATTCATATGACAGATGTTTGCGTCACTGTTTATACTCCTTAGCAACCACAAGTTGAGTGCTCTGTTTTCCTACTGTGTAAGAAGTTGTATCTTTGCTGTCTTTGTTTATTACACGCACACTTAGAACAATGACGATTTGCTGCAAGTCTTGCATAATTCATGAAGCATCGGTAAGGCCTACATATGGTTGCTCTTAATGAGAAATGTCTCCTGTCATCTGAAGCTGTACTACCTCTTTCTGAAATCCCTACACATTGACGCTAAGCTATGTCCAGTTATGTGTTAAAAAGCAACGAACAACAGACTGAAAACGTCTAAAGCAATTTGATTTAAGAAGAACAGGGAGACTAGATAAATACTGTAACTGCGCTGTTTCCTTCTCCCCTAAGAACTTCAGAAATACCTAAACAGTCTTTTAAGAGGATCAAGAGGACAAAGAATTGAGACAGTGAACACCAAAATTTAACTGAGTTGCTGTTTTTGCAACACTATCAACTCCAGTCTACAGTGTAAATCTCTCTAAGAACATGCAATAAAGCTCGGGATACTAAAATATAGTTTTATAAGAGCGTTTATTCTCTAAGATTTGCCCTCTGAAGTGATCCTTTTACATCGATTAATTGTGAGTATGAAAAACACGGTACTGTCTCCAGGGGACCCAGAGGGGAGCAGAGCTGGTCCCGAAGGGTTGAAAGCTCCACGGTGTCGGTCCGAGGATCCCCGGGCAGAGCCGGGCTCGCACCGGCGATCGGCGGCCGCAGGATGGCGCGTACGCACCGCGTGTCCGGGTAGCGAGCTCGGGATGAACAGGGATGCCGGATTAAATCGTATTGGCGTGTTTTACTCGACTGTAATTGCTTCACTGCGGGCAGTTCCTGAAACTCGAAATTAAGGACTCCTGCCTTAACAGCTTAGCTGTTTCAGAGAATGGGTTAAATTTCGGCCACTAATGCTTTTTGCTGGTTGGGGACAACACAGCTGGGAAGTGTCGCTGCCTTGCGGTGTGAAGGTGGGAATTTTAACGTGACGAATTGGAATGGCTGCCCATGAGAAAATCGCATAAGACCGGAAAATGGAGAAGTGCGACATCAGCCATTTTAAACATCAGAAGCAAATTGTTTCTGCCAACGTCTGCCTTCCCCAGGAAAAATGCTGACTTTGGCAGTACTTTTGTGTTTGCAGAACATCCCCTGTATGCAGCAAGCCATCACTGGTGCGGAGCAGCCACCGAGATCAGAAAGATCTCAGCAGTGCAGAACAGTTTGAATCTAGGATGTGAACCTCCAGCGACACAGTTACTGCAGAGATCACAAGTACCTCGTTTTCCTGGTGGAAGCTAAAACTGCTAGGAGAGCGTTGGCTCTGGAGAGAACTAGTGGAAGAGATGTGACGTTAGTTGCCCTTTGGCTTGCAGATTACTTGAGTGATTTTCTGATGCTTTGTCGTCTTCACTGTAAAGCTCTTGGGAAAATAACACTTCTATTGTTCCTTTATGTAGTGCCTTTTTAAGTGGGACCCTGATTTTGCTGGACTCTAATCAGAGCTACTGAAAAACAAATAGAATGCTGCCATTTGGTCTCCCTCTCTTTGGAGGTGACTGCATAGTAAAACCTTTATCCAGGATTTTAAAACTTGATGCCTTCCAAAAATCGGGAAGGGCTTAGGGAACAGTGAAGATTGATTCTCAAACAATTACAAATCCTGCTGCCTATCCAAATAAAATTAAACAGCAGCCTACTCTCACCTGTATGCCTTTTATGCCCATTGCCAGTCTCAGAAGAACATGCTTTCTGCTGCTGTTCATGTTGTTACATCCTCCCTCTGTTGTTGTTTTTTGGGTTTTTAAAATATTTTTTTCCCTATAATAGCTGGCTCCTTATTATGCTTCAGAGTTTGTCAGATGAAAGCAACAGGACATCCATGATATTCATAATATTTGTAGCACTGTCAAATGATACTCTCTTGAAGTGGAAGACCTGCAGTTCTGCAGAGTGACAGCTGTGGCTTGTATGTTTGAAGCAGCCCTTTGCTTGAAGGGTGGTTTCACCCAGCCCTTTTATTCTTTATTTCCTTTTTCTCCAGTGTACCAGGACTGTCAGCATCACTTTCATCTTTGCTTCTTTATCCAGTCAAGCAGAAGGGCGAGCACAGTATCTAGAAAAAAAAAAAAAAAATTAAAAATTTCTAGATTCTAGTAAAAGCTCTAGAAAAGCTGACTTTCACAGTAACACATTTCTCATAAGCAGTTGCTTGTCCCAGAGTGTGTTCCATTGATAGGATGTCTAATACAGTGAGATGTTCTTCTTAGACATGTATCAGACACTCCTGTCCTTAAAACAAACAAACAAACAAAAAACCCCCACAAAAACAAAAAAACCCAAGAGTGATATTTTCCAGATCACTTTGTCCATGCTATAGAAGCTGAAATTGGATGGAGCAAAGATCAATAATGTATCCAGTTAATACACTAACATATAAATGAAATGAATCATAAGAAATGAAATGACTTCTCCTGACAATCTCAAGATAAATGCTGTTCCATAATACCTCAGTCTTGTCAATTTGAATTTAAATTATAGTCAAACAGTTGCTGACGTGTGAACTCTATTGTGTAAATCTCCCAGGAAGTGGGTACTCACTATTATTTGCAACATATGTTATTCCCTAGGCTCAGCCTTTCTTATCCATTTTCATTTAGTGCAAGCAAAAGAGTTTTTCTCCTCTGGCCTTGCATGTTCCTCTGTCCCCGGCAAGGTCATATGTTTGTCTGGTGCAAGAGTGGCATGGTAAAAAGAATGATCCTAAAGGCAGAATGAGGTAATGGAAAAGTGAAATTGTTGCTTCATTCTTGTCATTGCCTAGGGAAAATATGCTTCTCAGGTGTAGTGACAACTGGTACTAGAGATGTGTTGTGTTTCTTTGTGTATTTTGAAGTTTCTCTATTCAACATGAAATAATTTACTGATTTTGTATCTAGTTGTCTTCAAACTGATGAAGATATTTCTTTGTTGTTAATTCTTGATTAGAATTTGGCCTTTTGTCATGAGAATAAGTTGGGCATTAATCTATTAAATTTTAATTTCTGGGCCTTGTTTCCATAAACATAAAAAATAATTCAGACTGTTCTTCTGTATCATACTGTAAGCCATCAGCAGTTGCAATTGAATTATGTTTCTGTTCCATTAGGTTTTGTTCTTAAGAGCTACATTTTTTCAGTTTATGTTCAAATCACATCTGTAGTAAAAGGAACATTGTCACTTCTGAGAACAGACATCTGCATGTGCTATCAGAGTGGGTGTGAATAAGCCAGATCCTGATATCAATCAGCCTTACAGTGCTTATCTGCCTGCGGTCATTACATGGCTCTAGAGATGATACAGAATTCCTAAAGAAGCCTGAAGGTGCTTCTGTCACTCAGAATAGATGGGCATCTGGGGAAATTGCCTGATGTAGCCTTTGCCTTTGAAGCATGGAAATTCTCTCTTGTGTTATGTGTCCCATAATATCCAGTCTTAGCTTGTTATACTTCACAATTGTTGCATGTAATTAAGACTCTTTAAACATTTAGGAAAACTTGTGGAAAAATATATTTTATATTTGTAGAGACTTATTAAATGGACCAACTCCATTTCTGGCATAACTTCATTAGTGGTTACTGTTCCAGTATGTTTGTTTTGACATATTGTATTGCGGTGTTTGGTATATCATACTTACCTTGCTGTTGGCCAATATCTTTGAGATTCAAAACTAAAATAGATGAAGAAGCTCCAGAAACTGTGGAGTTTGTTCTTTCATGTAAAGAGACTGTAGTGTTGTGAAGAAGTTAATATCTAACAAAGAGTACATGTTCTGCAACATACTTGAAGAAATAAAAACCCCTTACTAGGCAGGAATGGGGAGAACTGAGAGCATGACTGCCATTCATTTATGGGATGCTTCAGGGGTACTGTGTATATTATTAATTTTTTCCTTAGACCATCTCTCATTTTTTTCTCCATTTCTCTCTCCTAAATGAGAACGTTGTCAACTCATGCTCTAAGCACTGGGTTTCTCTTTCCTACTGAGATTTCTAAATGTGCTCTTGTCCTAATAATGCTCATCTGTTAATTCAGGTTGAAGCAAAGTCTGTTTTAATTATGCACCTTTTTCAACACTGTAATCCTTATTCAAATAAATGCTGAGCCCTGCAATTCCAAGAGTGAAAATTATGCGTTGTTGCTGCAATTCCTTGGCTTCTGTCTTTGCAGGTGGTCAAGGTGATCCTTTTTCATGAAGTATATTCACATCTGCCTGAGTTCTGAAAAGCTGTAGGATCTTTGGGCATCATCTCAATTTTTTTTCTTCCTTTCCATTTCAGACTCTTTGTTCCTCAGTCCCTTTTTTCTCTGTCCTGCTTTCCTCTTATACCTACAGCTCTATTGTTAGTTCCTTGAATTTGTCTTGTTTTGTTTCCTTTTGTGTCATATTCTTTCATATTACATGGAATAGCTCCCTAGTAAAAGCAAATCTAATTACTCCTCTCATTTCAGAGGGGATCCTTATCCAAACTTGGTTTATAACCAGGTATATTTTGTTGTCTACTTGTGGCTTCTTGCCAAATGTCGTGTGTGTTGTGGTTTGGTTTTTCCTTAAACTGAACTCTTTCTTAAGCAATGATGAAGTGTTTTGCTGCAGCTATGTCTAATGCTGTAATGTGTAATGCATAATGTAACTTTCATAGGACAATCAAGATGATGTAGTATCTATTGGAATAACAGCACAGAAAAAACGAAATCATGAGTTGTACAGGTTTGGTAATCTTAGAAATGCTTCTTTAGTGATGATGGATTATGATTGAATAAGGTTATATTAATTTATCATCAAGCAATAAAACTTCTAGGAGGGAGAGTTTTATATTGTTTCTAAATAGTACAGTCAGTTTCTTCTGATGATGAACTCTTCATTTTCACTCTTTAAAACAGCTTTATTCCTGTGTCAAATGAGTCTTTATTGTGCTATCTTTGTTTAATG
The DNA here is from genome assembly GCA_035222235.1 of Margarornis squamiger. Taxonomy (NCBI): domain Eukaryota; kingdom Metazoa; phylum Chordata; class Aves; order Passeriformes; family Furnariidae; genus Margarornis; species Margarornis squamiger. Next base: position 35,667,400 of record JAWWTY010000123.1, read on the forward strand.
TATTTTGTAGTTCAGTACCTGTGTCCCAGGAAAGCTCCTTGTCCTTTTTCCTTCTGGCTTATATGGGGCATGATTTAAAGTCCTCAAAGAGACAGTCTCAGCCAAGTTCATTTTGAGGACCTTGATTTGTAACGCACACTAGCTTTCTGTGTTTTCTTATATGCCACTAAATCTAAAAGTGATAAACAGTTCTGCAAGCACCAACAATTCGTGGACTTGTACCTCTCTGTCAGCATATTCAGAGAAAACGATTGCATTCACAGAAAGAATAATAAAATTGACTGTATCATACAGACTATGAACAGCATTTTAATGGCCTTTTAGCATTCATCAAAAGCTCTTAGCTCTGCAATTGCTTTTGTTTTGCTCCCTGTTTGCATTCATGCTATAAATCACTGCTTTTAAAATGGGTTTAGAAAGTGCTTCTCTAAAGCTGTCAGCACTTAAACTTTAAAAGTTAACTCCTCAGGAATTAAGTTATATAAATTAGTCTGATTAATTACTAAAAGTGAGGCAGAGATTAGGCAAGTAAGATGAACTCTACAATGATGGAATTAAATGTAGAAAACAAGAATATTCACAAGGCAGATTCAATAGATGGCATAATAATAGAGTTTATCTTCATCTGTAGAATATGTCTGAGTTTCCTTAATTTCTCTGAAGCACTTAAAATAGTAACTGGTTATATAACCAGGCCATGTTTTTAGAGTAATTCTGACTAATGCTCCATCTGCTGTGTCATGAGCTGTGGAGAAAGACAGGAAATAATCTGTTACCTGTGATTGTAAGTAGAAGACCTTGTAGCACAATATTGCCTATAAACGACAGTGCATGCATTCTTAGGAGCGATTACCACATAGGCAGGAGACTGGTAGCTGTTTGGAAAGATGGATGCATATTCTGTGCTTCCTTGAAGTAGCTACGATCAGGATATGAATGAATGTGCTTTTGCTTTTAGGATGGCTGCACGTTGCCCATGCAGGTAGTTCCAGCTGAAACTGGACTTATATTAGCCTGCTTCCCTTCTGCCTAACTTCAGCAGATACCAGCTCTGGTCTGACTGCACCTACCATAGGCAGAGAGGTAGGGATGATACAAATAAATAAAAGTATTATTTAGATAACTAATCCCCTTATTTACTGTTCTTGACATCTATAATGTTCTACATTGTAGTGTAGTATCCATGAGGCTTAGGAATTTATGGTTTTTTTTTTTTCAAGTCACTAGAAAACTAAACTGCCATACTGAAGGAGCTTTGAAATTTTCTCTACTTCATGCTGCAAAACCCCCATGACCCCAAGAGGGGGAAGCTTGTGTCTGACTCTGGGCTACCTGTTAATTAAAGACTGTAGAAGTGCTGTGCTGGTATTTGCTGTTGGACCTTAGATTTGTCAAGCTTGGTAAGATATCAGGATTTTTAATCTCTTCATTGTTTTGATAGATGGTGTTGCAGCTTCTGAGGTTAGCAGGGCTGTGGTGTGTTTTGAGGATTTCCTATTGGATAGCACGCTTGAGTGTTCTCCAGCTGTTAGTCACCTTCTGATTTCTATGATGTGAGTCTCTTGACACTAAAGCATCTAGAGGTGGTGAAATGCTCTTGAGAAAATTCTGTAGCTGAGTTTTATTTCGGAGGCAGAGATGAATACTGTGTGTACCAAACTGAGCCTGTAAGAGGGGAAGGATTGAGGCTTGAAAGGAAGAGTTAGAGAGTTGTAGGTGAGGTGCTGTAAACATCTTTTAGACATCTGGGTTGTGGGCAACAGTGAGTGGGAATAAATGTGAGTGCTGGAGGTGAGAGGAAAATGAAGTGAGATATTTTTACATTTTTTTCTTAAATGAGTTCCACTGTCGAATGGTTTGAAATATTTTTCTCACTCAAAATGAAAATTAACAACAGTTTCAAAATAGAAATGTTACAGAATCCCAAAACATGCTGAGTTGGAAGGGACCCACAAGGATCATCGAGTCCAGCTCCTGACCCTGCACAGGACCAACTCCAAGAGTCACACCATGTGCCTGAGAGTATCATCTCAATGCTTTTAGAACTCTGTCAGGCTTAGTGCTGTGACCACTTCCACAGGGAGCCTATGCCAGCATCCAAACACCCTCCATATGTTGACCTGTTTATGATAACACATCCTATACCTCATCTTCATATTTACATAGCTGTTGCTGTAGTTTTCTTAGGGTTTTTTGAATTACCTATATGAAACATAATTTTTATCAAACTTCCTCTGCAATCTAGGAGTTAAAGAAGTCTTTGATTTGGATAAAGCTGAATCAAGATTTTGAACTTAGTTTCATATGAAATTTACAATTTTAATATCCTCCACTCCAGCCCCTAAATCTCACTTCTTGGTTTGGTGACTCTCTGGTTTTTATTTTGTATAATATTAAATGGCTACAGATTTTGATATATTTTGGATTTACTTGCTCTTAGTAGATAAATGAAAGGGAGGGATTTTGTTACATAATATTTCAGTATGATTCACCATGACATTTACGGATATGCTTGGATATCACTGAGACAACCTGAAAGCCTGACTAGTTCTCCTAATTATTCTTTGCCTCTTGCAGGAGTGGTGAGCATATTCTGTAATTCTAGGACTGAATATTAAATGTATCTTGCAGAAAGTAACAGGAAGGCCTTGAAATCCATGGGGTATCAAAGTAGCTATGGGCTTGATGACAAATTTTAAAGCCTGAAATGGTGCTGGAATGCTGGACAGTTCAGAGGGAAGCAGTCCAGCTGAGCACACCCGCTTGCTCAGCCAAAGCTATTATATTGAAGTAGAAGTGGGACAAATCTTAACTTCACTGGCATATTCCTCAATCCCCTTGCATCTTTGGTTATTTCCTATTTTACAGAATATCTGGATGAATTTAGTATTGCATAATAACCTGGTCTTTAAAAAGCTTTTTTACATAACTGGTCACTTAAAAAGTTTTCTTCAGCTTCAAAGGATACCACTTGAAGCTCTGAAAGGCATAAGCCAACTAAGAGGATTTTCATTCCTGCTCTAAGCAACTGATAGGACTAGCCTTGATGGAAGAAGTTCTTTTAGACACAATTGCCCTTGCTTAAGGGAATCTTCTTAAGGCAGAAGCTTCTTTCCCCAACCTGCAGATAAGAGTTTCAAGGCAGAGAACATTATGGTGCTAAATATTCAGAGATCTGAGGTTTGATCTACTAATGTTCTTCCTGTAATTTTTTATTTGTGTTTTGTCCCATGAGAAAAAAATCACAGAAAATGCATATTCAGCCTAACTGAATTTACTGTATGAGTGCATAGGTGGAAAAGGGTGCTGAGATTTGCATTGGAAACTAATTTCAAGTAAAAAAATAAATTGTTATTGGAAGAGGCTGCTTTGAAAATTTGATCTGATAGCCCATGATGATTTTTGGTTGCTAAATAGTATTTGTACAGACTGTGGTAATAATGTATTTTTCTGGGTTTGAGAATCACATGTAAACTGATTACAGATCTGTCAAGGCACTTGCGTCAGCCTGAATGAATTTAGAAGCTGATTGTATATTGAACATTTTAGACAAGACTTGCACAAGAAAGTGTTTTTCCACTAGTGCCCTGTCAGTTGTTTACGTCTTTATTTTTCAGTGTCCCTAGAAGATGGGCCAACTATAGTCCTGTGTATATTATCCGCAATGTTGGCCTCTCTGCTTTCCACAGAGAAATTCCTCTTTGCCTGATTGTCAATTGACTTTTCTCTATCCAGGTATAATCTTGGTTTTACAAGTTCCTGCAAAACTGACAGCTAGGTTTCAATACATAAAATTGTTAAAATGCTGGCTTATTTAATTCTGTTTCTATGTGGAGAATCCAGTATTATATAAAAGAATTTGAGGTTTGTTTGAGGTATAAGAGTATTTTGAAAATTTCCAAAAGAAAAGAGGATAAACTTCCTCATCCTAATTGAAATTTGTTTTTTAAACTCTTTTCCTTTAGCTCTGGAGCCATTTCATACTTTTCCCCTAAAAAAATGCACCATTTGCAAAACTGATGCTTGTTTTTGAAACTTTGGCTTTCATATAACCGCCTTTCCTGACAAAGATGCTTTCAAATTTTTGCCTTTTCTCTCTATTACATTTGTCTATTTTGTGAACTGACTTTCCTAGCAATGTCTTGGTTTAGGAAAAGTCACCTAAGCAGCTTCTATTCTGGTAAGGTTTTGAAATTTTCTAAACAGTTTTCCTTTATTCTTTTAAGCTTTTATGAAATTTTTCTGGTAGTTTAAATTTAACACAGCTTGAGTAACATTTCTTTTCATACCTCTGAACTGGTTTATATTTCTTTCATTCACCAGACAATTTTTGGCTGTACTGTGATCACAGACATATGTCAGCTCCCAGACTAGATTGAACTGGAAGTGCTGAGTTTTCAGAAGAGCTCTCACTTGCATTGTAGTGTAGTACATGCAAGAATAGCTTTTAAAGATCCTGTAAGTTTCAGAAATTGTATCTTTTCCTGTATCTTAATAACTTGTCAAAGATGGGAGATGGTGGCCTTCTGTCACTTCTCTGCCTAGAAGAGATACCCTAAATGGTATCTGCAGTGACTGGAACAACTGTGAACAGTACAAAACGTTACTTGGAGTGCATACATTAACTTCTTCTTTTGCATTTGTTATGGTATGTATATAAGCACTAATTACAATTGATGGCAGCATGCCAGAAGCTGGATGTCAATTCTTTTGTTCCAGGTATGCTTTTCTAGTTCATTTTCTAAGTTCTTGAGGCCTCCTCCTGTATTTGATATCTTTTGTATAAGACATGAGTAATAGCTGCACAAGAATAATTCGAATATGCAGCTGAAGCTGCAAAGACTGAATTTCATAGCTGTTTGGACTCGACTCCAGTGTTTGCTTCCAATTATAAAGCATAAAATGAGAAGGTTCAGTTTTTAGACTCATGAAATCAGAGTAATTTAACATTGAGTTCTCTCATCCCTGACTTCAGTAAAGCAGTGTGGTTTGGTGAACAGAAAACAGCTCACTTTTTTAGGTAATCTTTGAAACAAGTTGACATAGGCTGTAGGTGAACAAAAAAGCTTCCTCCCTAGCACCGTATTCTTTTACTATCTTTTGTGAGCTTTTTTTTTTAAGTTTTGAAGGTAGAGCTTGATGAAAAATAGTAATTGGAGTATCAAACATTCTTTTATTGTACTTTGCATCCAGATCACGCTTTTCTTCCTGTCATCTGAAGATGCAGCTGTTCTTTCACATAGTTGATTCATGTCATCCACAATTAAAATGTCCTTGCTATTTAAAAAAATGCTTCACAGCATGTCTAAAAGGTTGTCAAAACAATGACTTGTTCACAGTGAGAGAAAAGATCTTGATTCTTTATAGAAGACTGATGCAATGAATTGACTAGAAAATCTGGTTTTCTCTGATTTCTGATGAAGTCATATATTTTGTTGTGTCTTGATGGTTAGTCTAAAAGCAGTTCCTGATCTGGATCCAGAGATGGTAAGCTACACAGTATTCATGATTCCTGGATTATACAACTTATTTACAACTACTTCATATTGATCTTGTTCAACATAGCTGTTTCTGTCAAACACTTCATTTCTTCCACCAAATGCATTACCTTACTTGTTATAGGTACTGGGGGATATGCAGTCCAAACTTTCCCAACTCCAGACATTTGATTGTTGAGGAATTTGTAATTTTTTCTGCTATTACTGAGTCCTTTGAGGAAAGCAACAACATGAGACTTCTTTGTTACTTAGTAATGTTTGGGCATTTCTAAAATATTGAAAAAAATAATGCTACTTGTATTATTACCCCTTGTAGGGCTACCTAGCTAGATTGTGACAGGGTTTTTTGGCTGTAGTTCAGAACCTGTGCTTCTCTCTGTGAAGGTGCCTGGCAAGCAGTGGTTAGACCACATTCTGGAATACTGAAGAACAAAATCCCATTCCCTTTCTCAGTGAAAGGTATAGTTTGTTGTGCACAGACTGGATGTCTGTTATTGTTTGTGGATGGAGGGTTATATAGAGCCTTGTTAGTGAAACACAAGCATGCACTGAAGCAGGAATTGGAACTGTGCTGCCTAATCAGTAGTCTTTGGTGTTACAATCTGGTCCAACTTTACCAGGTGTACATGTTAATTTCAGGCTTCAAGAGATTTCATCTGCATGAACCCTTTCAAAGCCATTTGTTCTTGGTACTCTGAATTAACATCCAGAGAATAACTACACATTTTTCTCTAAGAGATTTCTTTTAACTTGGTAAGAATATAGGTGTTTTGGCAAAAAGCATTTTACAAAGATCACATGCGACTTCACAAAAGCATTCACAACAGATTACCAAGATTTTCAAGCATTGCTATAGTAAGGAAGTTTTGTTACACCCAACAAACACAAACTCCATGTAACTTATGTACACACAAATTACAGAAAATAAGTATTTAAGTTACCCACAAGAGAAAGAAAAGAATAAAGGAAGAGAGTTTAAGAGAAAAAAGAATAATGAAAGAAAAAGAGAAGAGAAAGAACATAGTTACCCCTCAGAAGGTCTCATGCTAATGGCTTCAAAGAGAACAGGCCAGGGCCCACAATGGACACCTTGTGTGTACCTCCTCCTCTGCTCTGGTCACTGTGGCCACTCCCTGCAGGTGGTTCACTGACTATTCCCTGTCCCCTTAGCCAAAGTGAGGGATGTCACAGCTAAGTAGAGGCTCCAGGGGTGTGGTGTGGTATGGATGAGTTACCAGGCAGCCCTTCCTGACTGCCAACCCAGTCATGGCTCCCATGGCCATGTGGCTGCAGCCCTTGTGCTCTGGGCAGGTCCCACCATGTGCCTGCAGGGCCAGCCCAGCCCTTCCCACACATACAGAGAGTCACAGAGATGCACCCCCACAAAGGGGTTCTGTCCCAATAACAACTGACCTGGTGTGTAACACTTGGGTGTGTACTTTTAGGTTTAGTCTTGCAGAAGCTGTTATTTCCTGCTGAACTGAAAGAGCTTAAATTGAAGAGTTTTGCATTTTGTAGCAATTGGTGGGTAAGAAAGATCCCTACAAGATCTGTTGCTGTAGTAGTTGAGTAGCTGGACCACCTGCCAGCTGTACTTCAAATGAAGAGAGTTGTATGTGTTGTTGGGTTTTTTTTTATTATTTTTGTTTGTTTTCTTTGTTTGTTTTGTTTGAACTATTTCAAAGCATAATTCACAGTTAAAGATTGTGGATTTCAAGTGGGGGAGGCCACTTTTTTGTTTAACAATGTGAAAACAAGATGCCTGAATTGCACTCCTAAGTGGGTTTAGAGTAAAGGCATCTATTTTGCTTTTTTTGACAGTCTGGTATCTGTGAGGAGGTTTGTTAATCCTTCCTATATATTTGTAATTGCCACCTGTGTTATTAAGAGAAGAACATAAAAAGCCCTGGGGCCTTGTGTGATTTATTGCAGTTTCAAGATGCTTAAAAATTGAGTACCACAGTTGTAAGCATTGCTATGTCTAGGTCCTTTGAAAAGACCCAAGTACCTAAATTCAATTAATATTTGATCTCGTGCACCTGTGCCTCTTAAGCCTGAATACTTTTTTCTACTTCTAAAGGGCTAAACCATTCATCCCTCTCCCATTATCTGTTCTGTGCACAGATGTGCTCAGTGTGATTGTCATTGTATTCCTTGGGGTTGGCTACAAGTCAGTGTGGCAAAGGGTTTATGACATTGATGTGAGTTTTACATGAGGACTTTGAACAGTTGAGTGCTCTTGCTACTCTTTGAATCCCAATGACTCTACCATTTTCATGTTCTGCACGAATGGAAGTTTGTCACTACAAACACTGCTAAAATGGTCACTATTAATCTTTTCCCTTTCCTTCTCCATCTTCTGCTCATTGATAAATACGTGATGCACATGTAGCTTGACCATTTTTTAAGGCAGGCATCATGATGATAAAATCCCTAACCTAATTAAACTGATAGAAATTGTCTTAAGATATCACATACCTGGGTATGTCCTGAATAATATCTATCACCTTTGGAAGAATATGCAGCTCTTGTAGGAAAACCTGTTTACATGCCAATTGCATCTTTCACATTCTTTCACCTCAGTAAAAAGCCAAGATGCTCACAGTCTCATTATATTAAATGTCTAAATTGGTCACTTATCTGTGATAACTTACACTAACTTGTAATGTGCAGTAGCAAAAAAAAAAAATCCTTGTCATGCAAGCAATACTTTGAAGCACAGTACAGGTTGCTGCAGTCAAAAGAAATTTGCACTGTAGAACTGTAAATATTATATTGTCATGAAAACAATGAAGGTGTTTCTCCTCCTTCAGAAAGTGCTTTCTATAACATATAAAAGAAACCAGTCTGAATTTAGTCAGACTTGTTTCACCATATCCTAGGGTGGCTATTTCCTGGTCTCCTGTGCTTTACATCTGTCACAGGATTAAGGAAGGAATGAAGAATCACAGGAGAAACATAAAATCAACATCTAGTAGGACAATTAACAATTTATTCAGAACTTATCACTGTACATATTAAGATTGATTACTTTTTGCTGCTGTCTTTAATTTAATGAGGGTAGCAGCTGCTCAGCAACTTACAGGAGTCACAATTTTACAGCACTATGCAGAGGGGCTTTGTTGATGTTTATCAGCACAAAAGAAGGCAGTGTATTCAGCAAGTAGTATTTCAGGGGGAAAACCTGCCTCTACTAAGAGACTCTTCATTAATTCCCTAGCTCCATGTGACTTCCTCCCTCACTAATCTTCATTATTGAAAAAGTAATTTTACCATTAAATGATAAGAAAATATTTTCCCACAGATAATGGAATTAAAGAGAAGTCAGGGACAAGTCAATAAAACATTGTGAATTCACAAAAATGATACCTAGCTTGCTCAGAACTACAGTTGTGTTGTTGTGGTTTGTGAGGAGAATAATGATTTAGCAATTGTCTTAATTTTGGTTTTAGAGAACAATAACCTAACACTTCCAGTTGATTTTTAGGTGCTTCAAAAGAGAGGTTCACTTTGGTCAGATTGAATCTGAGGTGGCTAGACTTGGTTAATTCTCAATTGCTAGCAAAGCAGCAAGTTCCTTATGATGAGTTAACATGCTTAAATGCAAATTTTGCTTTGAATTGACTTTTGTGAAAGGACTCTCTCTGTATGTAGAGGCATGTGAGCTTCTGTAAATCTTCCATAAGTGGGTTTTGAAACCTTGTGTCAGAGACTTATTAGCTTCGTGCTGAAATTCCTAGCTTTGCCATAAAGATTATCAGTGTTACCAGGGGAATAACAGTAATACAGCATAACTGAGTTTTAGGGTTCAGATGAGATTGGGAATTTTCCCCCACAGTTTAAGTCAGTATGGAAACAAATTACTGTGTGAAGTTGACTTCACTGTTTAATTAACATGAAGTTTAAGGGTATTTTTTTTATATTATTTTGATGCAAGATGCTTCTCAATGTGCATTTTATATATGTTAGAATATTCTACATATATGCACACACACTTTAAAAGCTAAAGGTTAGGGAAGTATGGCACTTTCAAAATGCTAGAATGTTCTTATAAATTTGGGGTGTTTTTAGTACAAAAGAATCAAGGTAGCTGATAAATTTGCAAAGCATTTTATATTCTAGTGCATGCTTTGCTAAAAGCTTGAGTAACTTTTTTTTTTTTTTATCTAATGTAAGGTATAATACATAAGGTATAATAAATGTCTTTAGTGTATATATAGTGCCAAGATAACATATGTCTATTTCTATATTGTGAAAGAGAGGCCTGAACCCCTCTACCCTGTTGCAGGTATTGTTTCTGCTTGGGAAAGATTATAGTGAGCCATTTGTGTTCACTGTCATGAATAGTTTCTTATCTGAAAGGAAGCCAGCTGTGGGGCTGGGCTGAAGCAGAGGGCCTGGGGTCTAGGCTATAGTTTGCATGATCCAGAGAGGCCCAGATGCAGGCTGTCTTGGGCAGACGATTTGAGGCAGAGAGTTTTGTTGCTTTTTCCTCTTCTGTGTACTTCTGTTGAAGTAAAAAGGAGGTGAATTGTCAATTCAACTTGGGGTTAAAGATGCAGCTTCCTCTGAGGCATAGAATCTGCTTCTTTACAGACCATAGGCAAAGTCCAGCCTGCAGAGGCAGGTTTGTTGGCCAACGTGCTTTCCAGCCCTGGTTCCCCCAGTCTCTGACTTTGGGGATGTGGCTGATTAATGCTGTTGCTTCTCATCTGCATGTACGCATTTCTTTCTATGAAAGCCTGAGGGCAGGAGCAGTGTGTGAGGTAGGGTCTGAATGCAGAGAAACATTCCAGGGCCCTACCCTAGGACTTCACTTAGAAGGAAGTGAATGGTGGGTCAGAAGATCCCAGTGTATGTGAAAATTTGTTATTCCATATGTAGGAACTCTATCATTGTGGATGGGACTATGTTTTGGATGATAAGATAGCTAATTTAACACAGACAGAAGTAAAATACCCTGGGGCCTATGCTCAGGGAAAGAAATTACATCAATATTAAATGACAAAATGCACACCTAACTAGAATGCAATAGGAACAAACCCAAAACTCAAATGTTGAAGTGTTGAATACAGTTGCACTTGCTTCTCTTCTGTTAAGCAACTAGCTATTTTGATAATTTGTTTATCTATAGCTTTTTAAGTCTAAGTTGGGCAATAACACAGACCATCTGATCCCTGAGGTAGCTTCAATCTCATCTTTAAAATGTCTCTTCTGTTCTATACCACTGTCTTGACCATACTAGCACTTGTATTTAGATCCCAGCTAATCATGCTATTGAGTGAGTCTGTGCCGTGTGCCGGAGGGAGGGAAGGGATCAGTCCCAGCCGATGGTGGGTGAAGGCAAGAACTAATTTATTCGGGGAGCATGAGACTTATGTAGGTTCAGGGAGAAGCTTGGAAAGTGGGAGGAGTTTGGGGGCGGAACGCGGCAAATAGGGGAAGGGATAATAGGGAAGGAGGGGAATACAGATGGGGCGTGGCCAGCTTCACATGATGATACAGGGT